>PVLC010000715.1:0-78993 GCA_004027655.1 Graphiurus murinus
AAAAAAAAAAAAAAAAAAAAAAAAAGTAATTGTGACAGTGTACAAGAGAGGCATTGCCATAGTCTTTGAATGTAAATAGATTATTTTGGGACACATTTAGCCTAGCAGTAGGAGCTCAATTCCTGGAAATAAGACAGTTGTGTATCTAACCCCTTGATCTGTTTTCCTGATCTTGAAAATCCAACTGACTTCCTCATCTCTTTGCTACATAATCTGCAAAAGTGAGCTGTGGGTAGAGCACGAAAGGTGAAGCTGTCTGAAAGTACAAAGTGGTCAGATAATTATCCACAGGAGATTGCTTTGCTCACACGAGTTCCAGTTTTCTGAAACTCTACTTGGTAAGGTTGTTATTAGGCTTCTCAAATTGGCATATGAATTTCTGAGGAGGAAAAAACTTTCACTCTCATTTTTAGGTGGGGAAGAGCTGGAGTTGGATAGTGTTTTCTTCCTGCCCCCTTCTGCCAAGATTGGCAGGAAGTCAAGACAAAGAGCAGCAGGATTGAATTGCTTTTTTAGAGTAGACTGAAAAAGCTTACTTGCTAAACTTCAGTGCATTGTTCAAATGCTGTGATTTTTTTTCACAGTATGTCACTGAGAAGAAATACAGAGAACACTGATTCTAACACATTGATCTCTCTCTGTCTCTCTGTTTCCATATCCATTACCTTACTCACCAGAACACGTATACTTATCTATTTTTTTTAATTACTGAGAATGGCAGACTGAATACTATCCTATCAGCTCTATGTTTCCTGAACCTCACCACCAATTCATGGTCTACTGGCTCCTTTTGTTGCCTAAAGATCTCTTGGGTGTAAACAGAGTTATTTTCTCCCATTTTGAGTGACATTCACTAGTATCTATGTTTATTTTCCCATAGTCTTGTTTTCTGCATCATCTTGTGTTCTGATGAACACAGTTTCTTTTTGTGGTGCTGGGGATTGAAACCCAGGGGCACTCTTCCTTTGAACTACACCTCTAGCCCTATTTTATTTTATTTTTAACTTGGAAATGGGGTCTTGCTAAGTTGCTGAAAGCCTTCCTAAGTGACTGAGGACAGCTTCGAACCTATTATCCTCCTGTCTCAGCCTCCCAAGTGCTAGGATTACAGGCATTGAACTCCGGGGCATTCTACTTCCGAGCTATACCCCCAGCCCTAATTTTTATTCTTTATTTTGAAACCGGGTCTCACTAAGTTGTGGAAAGCCTCACTAAATAGCTGAGTCTGGACGCGAACCCGGATCCTCTGGTATCAGCCTCCCGAATGCTGGGATTACAAGCCTGCCCCACCACGCCTGGCAATATCTAACTTCTCTAATGAACACTTTTGAATAATATGATCATGCATGTGGTAACAGTGAAACTTCCATAAAAATGCTAAGGCAAATTACACTAAAATCAGAAATTTTGCTATATGTATATCAAGTATATATGTGTATCATGTGTTACATATGTGTCAAATATATGATATATGTTTTATGCTTCATGTATATGATGCATATCACATGCATGTGATATATGTCATATGCACTGTGTGTATGTGTGTGTGTGTTTGTGTGTGTGCATATGCATGTGTGTGCTTTCTGGTGGTTTAAAGAAAGTGAGCACAATCAAGGAACTATTTTAGGAAGCAGATGGTCAAAATAAGCCTTCAAATAAATGCTGGAGAAAGTTCTTTGAATAAATAAAATAAAAATAATCAATATGAGGCAATGTCCAGAGACATAATGTGATTCCAAGTTCATGTTGCCCAAAATATATTTCCATTGGGCCTGTGTTTTGATCTTATAGGGCGGATTCATTTAACAATTGTATTTCCAGGAGGACCTTCCTGTCCCATGCCTGCAAGACAGTAGAGTCATGTGTAGAATATTAAGGCGAACATCGATTTGGAATTGGATAGACCTGTGTTTGAGTACTGACACCAAAAAGTAATAACTATGACCAAGGGCAAACTATTTAATCCCTTGCAGTGGATTCTGCAGTGCAGTACTGAGATCTTCTCCATTAGGGCTGCAGCACCCATTCTTACAGATGCCTTCCCAAGGTTATGTTTTTTTCCCTGGTGGCAGCCTGTATGCAATAACTGGCTGATGCAAGAGTACAAAGCCTTTCCTGTTTTTCTTGATTTGGGAAAATATGATGGACCATCTCAGTTCCAAAGTTTCCTGTGAGATTATCTTTGTTGAGACGGCATCCAGTTCAACCTCTTCTCTGCCCCATCCTCTGCTCTCTTGCCCACAGATGGCTCTCCCCAAATATAATTACTGAATGCAAATCTCTGTCTCAGAGTTGATTTCCCTCAGTACCTACATACTCTTTGGGAATCTGTTTCATTAGGCAACATTGACCACCTCACACTTTTATACATAATTTAAATAGAATAACTTATAGCATGACACAGAGGAAGTAAGCAAAGAAAAATGCGCTTGCTATTTTTTTGTTCCCATAACAAACTGGAAGGGGACATTATTCTCCAGGTTTTTCTTTCTGTCATAGCTGCCTTTTTATCCTTTCTTTCATCACAGAACTTTTCAAACAACTATTTTATACTTGCTGTAGTCTTTTTCTTTCTGGGCCCTGTTCTTAGCCTACTGTAATTTGCTTTTTATTTCCCTGTCAATACCCCGGTTCCTTCATGTGGAATAAGGCCTAAAATTAAAGCTCAATATTATGTTTCCCTTGATATCTGGGCAGACCAGGAGTGGTTCAGATGGCTTAACTGCAAATTTCCTTCTTCACTTTGCTTCTGGGAAACACACTTCTTAGCCAAGTCACCCCCCTTTCCATGGGGGCCAGGCACAGTGCTATGGTCGGGACCTGTAATGTCCCCCAAACCTCACAGGTAGAAGGCTTAGTCCCCAGTGCAGTGATGTTCAAAGGTGGGGCTTTCAGGAAGTGACTTGATCTTATCAATGGATTAATCCATCAATGGGCTCACAGCTGATGATATTATTGGAAATGATAGAAACTTTCGGAGTTGTGGTCTAGTTAGAAGATGTAAGTCACTGAGAACATGCCCTGGAAGGGTATAGCTTGTCCTCCACACCCCTCCAATTTCTTGGCATCCATAAGGCGAGCAGTTTTCTTCACCATCTGCTCCTCGCCATGATGTTCTGCCTCACTACAAGTTCAAAGCAATGGGGCCAAGTGACCAGAGACTGAGACCCCTGGAAAGCTGAATCAAAATAAACTTTTCGCCCTTTAAGTTGTATTTCTCAAGTACTTTGTCACAGTAACAAAGAGTTAACTAATATATGTGGTCCCTGCTTATCCCTGAGAAGCAGTTTCCTTCCAGCCTGCATAATTATTCAAACAAGTCAATCACTTTCCCCTGGGAACCAGAAGTTAACCCACCTCTGGGTACTACAAAGCCTACCTCCCACTGTACTTGGTCCTTTGCGTTGTTCCCCGTGATTGCAAATCTGTGTGGCCCTACATGGCATGAAGAGTCTTCCACTCCCAGGCTCTGAGTACATGTGACTAATAAACTGCGATCTGTCTCATATGTCCAATGTCAGGTGTTGTATATTCAATCATTCCCATAGCCCCAATATAGGAATTCAATTCTTATCGATGGGATGAAGAACAGGTGATTAAAACATACCAATGAGAGCCTGATTACCTGTTGTAAGCCGTATTTTAGATAAGAATTATAGCCAGGCATGGCCGTGCATGCCTAGGAAGCTGCGACAGGAGGTTTGAAGTCAGTCTCAGAAACTTAGAGAGACTCTGTTTCAATATATACATGACTGGAGGTATAGTTTGAAGGTAAAATGCTTCTGAGTTCAATACTCAGTACCCAAAAACAAAACAAAACAGAAGCATAAAACAAGGCCAGCCTTAGTAATTTAGATGAGAATTGTAAAAACAAGGCTCCAATCAGTTCCAGGATGTCTGTCTGTCATAACACGTATGTCAGCCAGTAGCATCTTACCTTAACACTTACCCATGGTCCCCCCTATGGCTCTTTTGCCACTAGGCCTATAAATTCCCTCTCTACCATATCACTACAGTTTCAAATTATAAATTTAAATGCCTTATTTATTCTTGGAGCAGTTGAGATGAGTTCAGTTGTCTTAGTCAAACTATAAAAGAAACTTGTTCTTTCCGTCGTCAAAATAACCTCCAGCTGTCAATTCAACTTTTATCTAAAAATTTTCTCTTTCCATCTCTGTCACTCATGTGACATTTCCCATAGCCCTTCTCAGCTTATTACTTTCAAATCACTTTTTCTAGTTTGGCTTCACTCTTGAGGACCAGTTTCATATTTCTAAGTACGGAATGTTCAGGTGGCTATATTGTCATCAGCTCCACTTCCCTGACTTAAGTGAGTTTATGTTTCCTTCGGTGCAAATTGTCTTTTTGTCTAGCTTACTTCTTACAGTGGTCCATTTTTTTTTCTCCAACTGTGTTTCTCAGCCCCCATGGAAGATAGCTTAGAACCATGAACTGGTCTGGGCACTGGACTTTGAATGGAAGTGGCATGTGTAGCCTCTAAAACAATTAAAGGTCCGTATCTTTCTTCCATTTCTCTTTTTCATGATGTCCTAGAAGCCAAATGTTCTAGGTACCATAGCTGTCATATGAAGGCTATTGTCCTCCTCACACTAGATCTTACTTGAGTGTTAAATAATTCTTTATAGATTTAAATTGCTCACATTTTTATATTTATTTATTACCAAAGTTAATAGTGCTTATGCTGACTAATAAGACTCCTAGTTGGGGAGTGTGTCAACCTGAATAGACATGCACTATCTAAAAAGGTAACCATTGCTTTGCCCTTGCTTATTATTTCATGCAGAGATGTGATGGTAATGTGCTTCATCTGATTTTTTTTTTTTTAAGTGAAGCCATCAATCCAGATTTTTATGTGAGTACTCTCAGTTTTAAAATATTGGTTCAAAAATTTAAAGCCCTAGTTGGGTTACACAAAATATGGGTGGGTCACATTCTGCTCATGAGCCATTTGCTTGTAATTCATGAACTTGGAGATCTTCAAGTCTTTCTCAGATTTGGTTTGCTATGATCCTACAATCTGAGGAAACACAGCTGCTGCTATCTATTGGTCTAATAGACAGATGTTCATATATCGGTACAAAACAATATTGTGGAAGTAGTCATTTCCTGATACCAAAATCTTGTTTTAAAAACAGAAACAAATATTAAAACATTGAAATCCCATAAAATAGTTTCTTAATTTCTACCCTACATGCTTCAATTCTTTATGTTATTCAGAGTTCTCCTCAATACATAGGTGTCTGACCTTTAAAATCTTCTACCACTGTCTCTACACAACTTTGCCTTCACTTATTGGTGCTCGGTTCATTTACTGTGTTTGTGTGTCTTTGCTATGTGACCCTCTTCTCTGTGTAGCCAAATCATAGCAATCCTTAAGAGTGATTTGACTCACTCAAAGATGAGTGATTGACTCATCCTTGCTGTCTGAAGTCATGATTGGATCACTTTTATTTTGAATCCTTGAAGAATTTATGGTTCAGAACACATAAGTTGCCTTCAAATATATTATCATATATGAATAGCACTATTCTAAGTACACTAGCATATTCTTTCAAACCAGAATGAGGACTGAACTATATCTGGATTCATATCACTTTTATATTTCTCAAAGTACTCAGCACGATTTTTTAGCACTATGTAGTGAATTTTCTTGTGTCACCCAGACTGCTCTTGTCTAAGACTGTTAATCTCTTTAATACTCCTCCACTATAAATACAGTTGGTAACACCCTTTAGCATGGACAGCTTAGGTCACAACTTAAAAGCAGCCCATGCCTGGTGTGGATAAAAGGCAGAGGGAGGGGGAATGAGAACAATAGAGTACGCAAATGGTAGAAGTTGGAAGGACAAGACAGGTCTGGGAGCTGAAAGATCTTTGTGTTAAGCAGCAGTTTTCTTTACTAAGTTTAGCTTTTTATTTTGTCTCAAATGGCCTGGATAAGGCATCTACATTCTAGAACATCTTCTTGAGTATCATGAACCAAATGAAGGGAAAAATATGATTGTCTAATAGGGAATTTGAATCCCCAAATAAACTATCTAATTATCTTAGTAGAAAATCAAACTTATTTTTCCAAGTATTTTTTTACAGATAAAATTTTTAAAATTTACACTGAAAATAAAAAACCTGTAGACTTGTATAGTAAAATAAAACCACCATTTTTATATACTAAATACATCCTTCAGATATTTTACACAAATTTAAATTTTCAAAAAAAGGTCATTTTTACCCTATGTTTGTTTGGTCCACTAAAATAGCATATAGTAAAGTGATATTAAACAGGACTACAAACTATATCCTACAAACAGTAAAAGCATGCCACTGAAGCTGGATGTGCATATGTGTACATGACATACATACATGTGAGATAGCCAACATTGCTGTGCATACTTCTTCCCTAAGCACGTTACCCAGGAAAAACCCTTTAGCCTCTATTCAATTATAAAGAAAAAGTAACAGAAATTACTGTAATTATTGTAAATAGTTGTTCAGGGATTTACAAAAAGATTGCATTGGGGACTTAAAGATTATTGAATAAGCCGGGCGTGGTGGCGCACGTTTGTAATCCCAGCATTCGGGAGGCTGAGACCAGAGGATCCGGGATCGCGGCCAGCCTCAGGTACCTAGTGAGGCACTCCACAACTTAGTGAGACTTGGTTTCAAAATAAAGAATAAAAAATAGGGCTGGGGGTATAGCTCGGAGGTAGAATGCCCCTGAGTTCAATCCCCAGTACCGCCCCCCCAAAAAAAAACAAACAAACAAGCAAACAAAAAGATTATTGAATATGGGCTAAAACTCAACACTAATTACAAAACACCCAGATGTAGAGGAAATATTCAATGCAGTCATGTGGAGAGCAGCGTGTAGGTTTAAATTGCTTACAGAGTTCAGATCCCTCAGAATTCTGCAGAGAACACTGGCTTCTATAAGTCCATCGCTATCGTTTTAATCTAAAGTTTTGTGTGGCATTGGTTCTCTAAAAGATGGAGATTTAATAAAATCATGTTACATTGTTTTTCTGTTCTAGTAGCTATTAAAAATACAGTGAAAGAATAAAGGTCTTTATGTACTCCTATTTTTAAGGCAAATGAGATTTTTGTTATAATATGATGTTTTAGTTAACACTATACTAAAGAGAAAACTCATTGCGTTATGGCATTATTCACATGATTCAAGTATCTTATTGCTAAAATATTCTAAAATGAATTCAATAAACATTTTCCATTTCTGATTGCCTAAGAGATGAATCCAAGTACTTTTATCAATTATAGCTAAACTTGGTTGAGAACAGCTGTGTTAAAATCTTCCAAATCAAAATCAGTCATCTGAAACCCTTCAAGTTAGAAAATAAGAGGACCCAAAATGAAGAGAACCACATGATTAATCCAGTAACCAATTAACAACCACTTGTGTTATTTAAGCTAATAGTTCATTGAAGCTTGAAATTTCTGCCTTCATCATTTTTGATGGTTCCTAGAGCCACAGACTCAATGTCAAATGGGATATCTCTAACAACCCCTTTGCCTAGGAGTAAATGCTGACAACTCATTAGTCATTTCTTTTCCATTTGCTAATGCACACTGCTTGATCCTTCTACAGAGTCATACCCATTTTGTGATTCTGCGTACATTCCTATATGGTCTCTTCTGTATAGTAGTCGCTGTTTTAACTCTGAATGTTAGTATCTGTATGCAGTAATAAGATGGGGCACTGCAGTGGAATATATTCCTTTAGTTTCTCAGAATGTATCCCTTAAGGCTAGCTGTCCACTCCCAAGGCACCAATATGGAATGACCTGTGTAGGAGATACTCCATGCAAAAATTATCTCCTTAGATGCAGAATCTGAACGGATAACTAACATTGGGGACTATATGCAGTGCTTGGAACTCAGTTTCAGGTCCTATACATACTCAAAGTGATTTGAAGCATATTTATGGAACTGAAACTTGTAATTCCAAGGTATAATGTGTACACCTTATACCACTGAGCTATGAAATCAGGCATCTCTATTAGTTCTTATATCTATGCTGGTGGGAAAGATACCACGGATCTATGGCTAAAAATATCATATTTGCATTAAGAATTAAGTCATTTAACTGAGCTGATAAACAAGGCATATCAACTAGTAAAGGCACTTCTGGTAACCTGTTTGAATGTGTGAGGACTTTAGTAAAGGTCCACGGTTTTTTATTCTCTTTTCTTACACCACCACAACTAGGCACCTCACCTTTCCAGACTAAACGCTCTGCATTGTTAACTCCATGTTCCATGCCTCCTGGCAGCCACTTGGGTGGCTTAATGGTTTCCTGTTCAGTAATGTCCACCTCTGATAGAGAGATGCCAATTGCTCAACCCAGAGCTTTCCAAGGGCTCCCTTTAAATTCTAAGATAGTCTTTGAGGACATCCTTTGTCTGTCATTCTCACTCTCTGATCTGTGGGACCAGGATTTAACTCTTGTGCAGTTATGACCCTTTCTGAGAATCTGGATGAAAGGCTCATAGGCCCTATTGACAGGAAAATGATGATCCATACCCCCTCTTGGTACCTCCTGCCATTTAGGAAGCCTCTGTTAGCTCTTGCAGTAGCTCTGGATGGCCCTATTTTTTCTTGGGCCTTTTGAAGTGGCAGCTCAGACTCTAGCTCCATTTTCCCCTTATCAGGTTGTATGCCAAGTGGCTTTGGGCATAGTTCTTGACTATCCTGGACCTTGCTATGCCATCTAACACCTTAAATGGCTCTTTTTGAAGCAGAAATGAACTTTGAAGAAAGCGCACATGCTTTTGCTTTGGTATGTTAATCCCAAGCTGCTTTTTGCATGACTTTTGCTCTTTCTGAACTGGTTGGTCAATTATGTCAATGAAAAAAAATAATTGATAAATAAGATACCACTCAACCCATGGGGAATAGAGAGTATGCGAGTATGCCTGGGAAGGGAGCAAACTTGAAACTTGGTCCTTTTTTTTTTTTTTTTTTGGTACTGGGAATTGAAATCAGGGGCATTGTGCCTTTGAGCTATACCTCTAGCCATATACTATTTTTTTTATTTTGAAATAGGGTATCACTAAGTGGTTGAAGGTCTAAGTTGCTGAGGCTGGCCTTGAACCTTCGATCCCTGTGTCTCAGCCTCCCAAGTACTGGGATTACAGGCATGTGCCACCATGCCCAGCTAAACTTGATCCTTTTATAGCAAAGAGATCAGTAAACGAGCTCATATCTTCCAACTCCTAATCTTGTATTCACCTAGCTGTTATTTTATTTTCCTTATATCATCTATTTTCTCATTACTCCAGCTGGTTTCAAGAAAAAGACCTTTTCTGCTTAAATTATCTACAACTTCTGAGGAGGAATATTTAAGAAAGTTGAGTCAGGGGAATTAACACTGAAATGATTTTTACAAGCTTTAACAACATTATGACTCGGGCATAAAGTAATAATTTTAAGTGTTTGAATGTTTTATGAGGAGAAAATGAGTTAGACACTGAAGGGAGAGTGCAAGAACTGCCATTCTGTATTGCATTTCTCACAGTTCATACATTGCCTACAGCGATGACCTTTAACTTTGGGAGTTAAAAAAAAAGAGTAAGACATGATGTAGAAGATTGAGATGGTCACTGATCTCTCAGTAAGGGAATTTTCCCAGGGGATGTGTGAAATGCACGCAGCTCCACTTATCAGCACAAGATGAATCTATGTCACTGCTTCCAGAGGGCTGGGCCTGAATTGAAGTCCTTTGGTTTTCTCTGGTTCTGTTATTGCATGAGTTTCCTGCATCACTACTACTAGAAGAGAAAGCAAATATGGGTGAGACAGCAAGCCAACTCTATCCAGGGAGAAGGTATTTTCCTTGTCTAATTTCTGCCCATCTGGGGCTCTGGAACTGCCTGCTCCTTTCTGTTTTTGTGGAATCCCACATTCTGGCTTACTGTCTTCCTGAACTGCAGAATCTGCCAGGCCCCTTTTCCTCTGGACTGTTCATTCCTGGCTCATTCTAAACAAGGGTTAATGCCAGTAACCACCACATCCTTTGTTCTTAAATGAATATGGCTTCTGGAAACTTTAGCTAAATAAACTTGCTGACCTTTATTGAATGTTTACTGTGTGCTGGGCACTATCCTAAGCTGTTTTATATTCATCAACTCATTTATTCTTGTGATGACTAAATGAGGTTGACATTAGTGATTTGCCCACAATCACATGGACATTAAGCAGTAGAGATGAAATTCAAATCCAGGGAGTTTGGCTTCCAAAGGCTGAGCTCTTAACCATTGTACCATAATGCCTCTCTAAATAAATAACCAAGTGATAAAGGAAAATTCATAACAGCAGATTGAATCCTTCAATACTTACTGAATTTGTATTATATACCAGGCTTTTATGCATGAAATGACAGATTTTACACAGTATCAGATAACAATTTTACATTCTCTGAGTTTGCAACTTAGTCAACAATAAAATAAAGGAAAGCGTAATCAACATTAGATTAAAAATACAGTTTGATTAACAAAGAGAGCCCAAGGCAACTCATGAGCAACTTCCAGACAGAGGATCAGGGTATGCTTTGTGATTGAGCGAGCATTTGACTTGAATCCAAGAAAAGTATTTGGGTGTTGGAAAAAAAGGAAAGGGTGATAGAATAATAACATAAAGAAAGACCCAAGAGCACAATGTTTGCAGGGGCAATAAAAAAATTAATAACAGTACCTAGAATAAGAGCAGAAAATAGATCTGAGAAGTTAAAGGCAGCATTTAGGAGAACTTATATGTCAAGATAAGGATTTGCATACAGGTTGATAGGTGACTTGTGTCAGAGGTTTTGAAAGTAGTGCAGAGGATTGACAGGGACAAAAAAATACAATAGAAATTGGATCTGAGAGAAAACGAAATAAATCCTTTAGTTGTAAGGATTATTAGACAATGGCCAAAGGAAAAATTAATTTCAGAGCCATTGTAGAAGAAAGGTCAAAGTTCCCAATGAGTGGTTGGATAGGAGAGGTGAGGAAAAGTCAGTTGTGAAAGACAACAAGAATCAAAGTACCCAAATCTTCACCAACGTATAAGATGTTTTGTTTTTGCAAGACCTCTACTTCTATTATTCTGTTTTCTGAGATCCCCAATTAGAAGGAGGAAAAAGCTTTGTCTAACTTTGAGATGGTATCTGATCAAATCCTATGTGGTATATATTTGGTTCTGATATGTGCCATTAGTTAGCCTGTCATCTCTGACCAAAATACCAGACAAGAGGAAAAACCTAGAAGGGGAAAAGTTTATTTTGAGTTATGGTTTCAGTGATCTTAGTTCATGGTCAGTAGAATCCATTGCTCTGGGCCTGAAATGAGACAGCACATCATGGCAGTAGTGCATGGCCTCGAACATGTGATCTTCCTGCCCCTCCTATGTCAGTAACTGGGATTACAGGCATGTGCCACTGCACCCAGCTTTTCAACCATCATTCTTAAAAGAACTAGGTCAACTCCAAAGTAGTCTTGATACCCAGAGCTGAAACTAAAACCCACTCAAACCAAAAGCAGTGTGTTCAGTTGATTGTTCCCATAGACATTCAATTTTTCTCTGAGATCCCAGGAGGGAGACCAAAGGACAAAGTACTGTTTTGTGGAGGCTCTGAGAAGAGATGTCTTGTTGAATTTGCTCTCAAAAATACCAAGTGATCTCCTTTTTGCTCTTTAGAGGCTGTTGGAGTTAAGCTGTTGCTGGATAGGTTTAGCTCTTATCTCTAAACTTGGCTAGTATGATTCAGGCAATGGCCAACATTGTATTTATCCCGAATTTGACAACTGATGGCTAATCTTGTGAGCAGATGTCAATCACTACACAAACAAAACCTTGGCAGCGATAGAGCAGATCCTTCACTCACAGGCTGGAACCAAGGTTGTCTGAGCTCTGGATTCATTAGGACATGACATAGATGAGAGGTAACCGCAGAGACCAATGAAGCAAACTGGCCATGTCTGGAGTACCAAAAGTAGTTAGCATTGGGCACCTTCTAAGTGAATCCATAAATCTTCCCTACTTTACTCAATGTTTATTGGAAAACATCTCGTTCCTAATATACATGAGCATTTTGCTTTTTGAACACTATGTGAACATTCTACTCAGCTAATGGGGAATTCCGAAGAAACATTTTCATGTGTGATTGTTTGAAATATTTCCATAGGTGTTAGGAAGATGGGAATGTAGCTCTTTAGAAAGTCTTAATCTGTAGCAAATTAGAGGGATCATTTTGCATGGTTCATATTGGGATTTATCCAATGTTTCCATAGGTTCCAAAGATAAGCATCCTGCCTGCATAATAGATTCACCTGAGGATAATATAAGGGGTCATATGTCAAAAGCAAACCCCTTTTCTACCATCAAATATTTTTTTAAATGAGTTCCTAGAGAGAGCCACACTGGTTACTTTTGTTGTGGTGGTATGGAGTCTCATTTACCAATAATTGTACCCACAAGAGATTTCATCATCTCTATTAGAAAAGCAGGCCTGGGAAGGAGATCCTGTATGGTGGTCTGCAGAGATTCCCAAATGACTAATGTAGTGGAGCACTGACCCAGAAGCCTTTCTGTTCCCTGAGTACTCCACTAGGAATAGATCCTGCCCCAGGGTGGACTTCTTTACTTCAGGCTGGTTCTTTGCTGCTTCTTAGGCATAGGAAGAGACAGAGGGGCAGAGTGTGGATGGAAAGGATCCGGACATAGAACTTCTGGTTATCCTCTTCCAGGGCCATCAGGGATGCTGTTGCTCCCTAAAGCCACTGTGGGTGACAATATGCATGAAGGCTGTCCATCAGGGAGGCTCACCCAAGTCTTTGGAATTCATAAATATTATTGGGGGTCAATCACATGCTACCCATTTGACCTTTAGTATTTAGCTCCTCCAGGTGGTGGAACTGATACAGCATTGTCTAAAGTCCCCAGTATAAATCTCATTGTTTGACAGTCTGAGGACCACAGCATCACAAACAAATAAAGAAAGATGCTCTTATCAGGCAAGGGCTTCCAGGGAGCTAAAGATTACCACCTCATAGCCGAGGACAAAGATAATACTTCACTTTGGGTGAGAGCAAATTCTTCACTACATAAAGCTTAAACAACATAAGTAATAACACGTTTAATAATTTTATCATTACTTAGGTCTGACACACGTTTCACTGGGCTGAACTCAAGGCATAGGTGGGGTTGTGATCCTCTCTGTAGGCGCTGGGGGATGACTTACTTTCTGTCCATCCTGATTGTTAGCATAATTCAATTCCTATGGTATAGGACTGAGGGTCCTGCTTTCCTTCTGGTTGTCAGCTCAGCATTATTTTCAGTTTGTAGAGGATATTAACTCCCTCCACCTTAAAACTGGAAATGACAGGTTGAGCCCAGGGATGCTTTGAATCTCTCCTTCCATCATCTTTCTGATCCAGTCTGAAAAAGCTCTCTGATTTTAGAAACTATGTGATTAGATGAGTCCCACCTGGATAACCCAAGATAATCTTGTGTGTGTGTGTGTGTGTGTGTGTGTGTGAGAGAGAGAGAGAGAGAGAGAGAGAGAGAGAGAGAGAGAGAGAGAGAGACAGAGACACTAGGGATTGAACCCAGGGGCGCTCTACTACTGGGCTAGATCTTCAGCCCTTTTTATTTTTTATTTGGAAACAGTGTCTCATTAAATTACTACATGCAATTCTCCTATCTCAGTCTCCCAAGTACTAGGACTCTAGGTGTGTGCCACCTTACCCTGCCCATCCTAAGGTCTTTAATTGGAGTACATCTTCATAATCCATTTCACCCTGTAAGGTTACATATTCACAGGTTCTGGAGGTTAAGGAATGGATGTCTTTGGGGATCAATATTCTGCCTACCATAAAAAACAAACATATGAATGTTAATATTAGGTTTCATTGCCTTAATTCAAATGAAATCATGATATGGAGACTTCTAAGCTTTAACAGGGCCAGAAGGAGGAATAATTCCAGGCAGGAGGGCTTTCACTGCCCATCAAATCTTATATGTAGGAAGTCTCCTATTCTAAAATAGAAAAAACTTGTCAGAATGGCTTTGTTCTACGCTTTTGTCTCAAGTTTCATACATTTGGTTTTATAATTGACAAATTATCAAGAAATGGTAATATACCAAGCATATTTGTTTGATTTTTCCACTGAGTCACTTAACACTAGGAAAAATACATTCTAATTTTCTTTTTGTACATTAGGAAACTGGATTTTAGAAGTGTGTTTTGCATTGCCTAAGGTCACACAATGAGGAAATGGTATCTCAGGGATTTGAACATAATTTTCTCTGAGTCTAAAATGCTTGAAACTGCAAATACCATCTCTCCAGTTTGCTATCTATTTTATATCTGTATCTCCAATTTATGTCTGCAATGTTGACCTCTCTTTTTATGTATATAGTACTTTTTTAAAAAGTCAACTTCTGAGTACCTAGAGGCAGAAAACGTGCAACTTATTTATCTTTTGAGAAAATGTTAAGCAGGTCTTAGACATATATCATGATTTTATAAAATATTATTTGGTAATATGCTTATTAAGACAATAAAACTACACAGGAATTACCCACTTTAAATAGAACATAACACGCATGGGACTTATTCTAATACATGTATTAGAATAATGATAATTTTATATATATTAATCCTTAAAATATCAACTCAGGTGGAATCTCAGAGTATCAGTTAACTCATCTAATAATTGGAATGTAGATTTCTGATTTTTATTTTACCTTGGTTACTCAGTTCTTTACTTTAGTTCAAGATAATTTCCAGGCCCAAACTGAGGCATCTACTAGCCTCGATTATGAGTAATTAATACATCATTCATTTATATTATCAAAGATTATTATTGCAGCCATTTTTATCTGGCAGCTCTTTAAGATGCCAGATTGCATACTCTACCTGTAATTAGCTTGGCATTCTGGTTCTTCACTTCTTTAACTTCTAGCTGAGACTTCTTGTGCTATGAAACAGGGTCATATTGCTATGATGCAATTTTCTATATCAGGGATCTCACTGTGTGTTTCTCATTTCCTTTCACCCTCTGAGTGCTTTCCTCACTGATCCTCAGACCATCTTTGCTAGTGGAAAAGTGACATTCTCCCTTTTTAGCAAAGTACATAATGGATAACAATCTCTAAAGTCCTGTTCATACAAATTAGAAAACCAGCCAAGGTGGTCTCTGCATCACTGGGGAATGGCAAAAAATTGCAGAAATCCCCAAATCAAGATGTCTTCTTGACTTGAGGACATCTTTTCCTCCTAATGACATCTTTGGAAAAGGAGAATCTCCCAGTAGTTTTTTTCTGGTGGCAATTCCTAAGCCTATACTTTTTTCTGTAATTACTAATTACATGTAATTTATAGAGAAACTTTTGAATATATACATATTTTTATATTTATATTTTTTCCTAGGAAATATAGCTTTCACATAGAATTAATCAGGTTAATTAATTTTTTTGACATGATTATTGTTCTTTTTAAGTTTCGTAAATTCTTTTTTTCTTTTTCTTTTTTTATGGAAGGAGATGGGAGGGAGGAAGAGGGAAACACCTCAATGGACATGATGTGTAAACACAAACTTATCCAAGTCAGTCAATGTTCTGAGCATAGGAAGAAGAAGAGAGGGAGGAAATTGAGAGGGAACTGGGGGAGGGCTCAATGAGTGCTATGTGCATGTATGCCTCTACCGCCCTGAACTTCATCAAGATGTATAATTACAATGCACCGATGATGATGATGATGATAATGATGATGATGATGATGATGATGATAAGCCTGTACTTTTTGCTGGAACCCTTCTACCTGAAGGTATTATTCTAAGCTTCATTGGTTGTAGAAAAGTTAGACAGTAAACTCTTTCCCCCTTATTTATGAGGATATGTTCCAAGTCCCCAAGAGGATGAATGAAACCTTGGATATACAGTACTGGACCCTATAGAAACTTTTTAATTTCCTATCCATACGTATGTATGATAAAGTTTAATTTAAAAATTTGGCACAGTGAGAAATTAACAACAATCATTGATCATAGAGCTTAGCAACTTCAGCATACTCTTTTTCTTTCCTTATTAGAGAATTTTCCCTTAAAGGACTCTTTTATGGTTTCTCTTTTGCATATCTGAATTTCCAGAATCATTATTCATGCACTTTGAATATATTATTCAGTAAAATAATGGTATCTTGCATATAAGTACTGTAATACCATGACAATCAGATAACAAAGACAGCTACTAAGTTACTAATAGGAGGGTAGTATATATAGCATGGACCCGATGGACAAAATCAACATTTATTTCCCTGGTGGAGATGTATCAGCAAAGAGATTTTGTCATGCTGCTGAGTGTGGTGCACAACATAAACTTATGAATCATTTTTTCCTTGGATTCTTCTTTTATACTTTTGGCCCCTGGTTGACTCTGGGTAGCTGGAACCAGGGGAAGTGAAACTGTAGATAAGGAGGGAGGGTAACTATATGTAATATTTTTAGTTCTACCTTCTGATTTTTATTTTTATCTATTTATTTATTTTTTTATTGTAGTAATTCTGATTTTTTTAAAATATGCATTTCTTGCTTTTATCTCATTAGAAACAATAAAGCATATTATCTGATACTTCTTTGTATCTAAAGGAATGGGACTAGGAAAAAATGACTAATTCTCTTCTTTTTTGTAAATTCTCAGGTTACTCTGATGAAGTAAAGCTGAGCGGGCACTGCTTGACAAGATTTTCCTTTAGGCAGTGGCTCCCCTTTACTCTCTTTTGTTTCCAATAAGCATTTTATTTGTTTGTGCCCACACCATTTTGGGTAGATCTCTATGTTGTCTGCACTTTAAAATCTATCAGTGAAAGCTGTGTGTGAGTAAATAAATTTCACACCAAAATAATGAAGATTTGATATATCTTATTTGAATTCATATTCCAGAGGTGGTTAGTCAACATTGTAAGGATTCTAATCAGGAGTTCCCACTTCAGAGGAGGATTACAATATTGATATTCAAAACTATACTAACATGTTGCTAATCAAAAGGTGTGTGAGATACCAGGAAGCAGGCATCCCCTAGGAGCCTATTAGAAATGCAGAAGTTCATGCTCCTAACCCAGACCTAATCAGCCTGCATTTTAGCAAGACCCTCAGCAGATTCTGTGAACATTTAATTGGGGAAGCACTGCACTAGACAGTTTGTTAATTAACATAAGTGACAGTAGAAATACTATTTGCTCTGGTGAAATGCATAATGACTAAACATGTGGTTGGTTCAGTATTGAACAGTCACCCCAGAAGCTTTTGGGGTGATACACCAAAATGAACCTAGAACTCATTTGGTCTAGTGTCTCCTCCACTTAACAGAAGATTCTGGCATTGAATGTAACTAAAAGGTTATTTGGATCTGCTGTCAAAATACTGTCATATTTAGCTGGGCGCAGTAGTGCACGTCTGTAATCACAGCACTTGGGAGGCTGAGGCAGGAAGATCATAGGTTCGAGACTAGCCTCAGCAAATTAGCAAGACTCTGTTTCAAAATTAAAAATTAAAAAATATGACTAGGTTTGTAGCTCAGAGGTAGAATTTCCCTCAGTCCAATCCCCAGTACCAATATATACCTGGTCATGTTTGCCTTGCAGTAAAATTTCATGAAAGATGCTTGTGATTGTATATAATGACAGAGACAAAGAGGGATGATATCATGTGGTTGCTTTTATACCTACTTGATAGTATATGTTTGTATATGTTTTTAAATGTCTGTGTCTGAGACTTCTTGTGTTATAACATTATAGCAGGCCACCTAGTAGTGAATCCAGCAAATCATTGGGGTCTTGGACATGTACCAAAAAGAATCTTATAATTAAGAAAAGCCAAATTAGGTTGGGGGCATTTTATAACAGAGACTTGGAATCTACACAACTTTAAAATTACTCTTCATTGTTATATTGGTGGTCTTAACTTACAGACTGGCTTCATGGCTGGACAATTTTGTATTTGAAACAAATCTTCAGTCTACATCAGACTAGACTACCAATAATGATATTCTGTTCTGAATCTTGCTGATGAGATTATATGTTCATTTTTGCAAATGAAACTTGGCCCTCGATTGCTATGCCTCTTCAAGGAATCATGTTAATTGCCAACAGATGGCATGAACCACCTTGCGCACTTAACAGATATTCTGCAATATTTTGTTACATTTTTATTTTCAGGTGAAGGATCCACTGTGCTTCTTCACACATCTTTAATTTTATTTTGATGTAGCATAATAAAGTCTAACTTATTGCCTTTATACAATCCTTGAGTTTATTAGTTGAAACTCAAAATGTGTTTAATTTGCCAGATAGCTTTTTGGGTCCCAGCAGTTCAGTCTATCCATAATATTCATGGTCATCTGTGGAGGGAGGTGGAAAGGAAAATTATTATTACTTTAATGTTAATAGATCTAATAGGCAGAGGCATTAAATATTCTGTTTCTAACATATTGAGCAGGATGCTGCACTGATTATTTAATATACAATACTTTTATATTTCTGCTCCAACTAGAAAGTTTACAGATGCATTACCATGGTCACTCTTGGAGAGGAGGACCACCTTTGAGGTTCCTCAGTATTTGAGAATCACTCCTCTATATGTCTGTGGTTTTCCAGTTGTATTTATATTGGAATCATCTATGGAATTTAAAAAAGAAAAATTGCTGGTTCCTTTATCTTACCAACAGATGATGTTATCTAATGTGTCTTGTGGTGTGCGAAGGTAAAAGGTCTTCAGATGATTCTAACTTGCTAAAGAGTTTGGTACATACTGCCGTATGCCATGATACTCTGCTGAATTATTCTTTATGTTTAATTCAGTTCCTTTACTTAAGCTATATCATGACTCCACAATGAAATATTTTAATTCTCACAGTTCCTTATAATCCTTTACCATTCATTTCCTTGATTTAGGCTATATCTTTTTCTGTTGGATGGTTTAATGTGTTATTTCATTTTTCAGAATCTAGCTTTTCTGTTTTTATTTGTGTTTACTTATTTTTTTATGCTTCATATGACTTTGCCTCACTCAGTTATAGCTAGCTGCTGGACTTAGTGGTTATCTGACTTAGGCTAGCAATCACATTCTTTTGTGAACACTTGAAATGGAGCATTTGAGATGGTAGTTAGCTATGGGAAGTCCAGATGTAAAATCTATATTCAGGGCTAGAGCTGGTGCCAGAGCAAGGCAATGAGTTTTGTGGACAAAATTTACCAGGGAGCAGAGAAATCAGTGGTGCTTAGAGAATATGGAGTGTGGAGCAGATTTGCAAACAGAAGCAGAGGCAGCCCCTGTGGACGAGTAGATGATAACAGAATAGATGACAGCATTCTGCTCCATGAGTTTCTGTGCACTTGACCCAGAGCCTCCTGGACTTATCTATACTTTTTCAGTATCTTCCCTTTTGTTTGAATTTATTTGCGTTTATTCCTTGGAAGCATAAGTGATTAGTAATCAGAAAACTAGAGTAATCTCCACTCCTTCCCTTCCTTTGGTGAAGTTTTGCATAACATTTAAGACCTTATAGAGTTTTAAAATTTATAGACTTCTGCTTTTATCTTTATTATAACATTCCTTGATCTGGGTTTATTTCACTTTTTTTCCCCTAGATTCTTGAAGTGGGGGCTTAGATTATTCATTGATTTGTTAATTTTTAAGTGTGTACACTTTAGTCCTATAAATTTCCCTCAGCACTGCTTTCATTGTTTCCTACAAATTGCAATATTTTGTCCTTCCGTCCTTCCTTTCTTCCCTTCCCCATCTTCCCTCCCTCTTTCCTTCCTTCCTGTGAGCTACTGAGCTATATGCCCAGATTTTTTTATGTTTTGGGTTTTTTTTTAAACTAAGTCTCACTAAGTTACAATGAACTGTCCTAACACCTGTGATTCTCCTGTCTCAGGATCCTAAGTATTGGGGTTACAGGTATGCACCACTGCATCCAGTATTTACTGTGTTATGTTTTAATTTCTATCCAGTTAAATTTATTTCTCATTCCTCTTTGATATATAAATCATTTAATTTCTAAATATTTGAGGGTATTTTTATATTTCTCTTACTGATTTCTAGTTTGATTCACTGTGGTCAGAGAATGCACCTCATATGATTTCAATTCTTTTAATTTTTAAAAGTTTGCTTTGTAGCTCAGAAAATATCTATCTTAGTATATGTGCTGAGGACACTTGAAAATTGAACCTGCCACAGAATGATAGTCCTTCCCTTAGGTCACCTGTTATCATCCCTTTCCTCTCCCCTCCCATCCCAAGTAAAAACAAGAAACCCTAGAAAGAAAAGTAATGTATATTCACTATTGTTGGGTGGAATGTCATATATCAGATACTTCATAATGTTGTAGAGTTATTTTATATTTTTACAACTTTTCTGCCAAATTCTATCAGTGGTTGAGAGAGACATAGAAGTCTTCAGCTGTAATTGTGAATTTCTTTATTCTTTAGTTCTGTTTTTGCTTCATACATTTTGCAACTCTGTTTTTGGTGCATGGATGTTTAGGATTGACATGTTTTCTTGGTGTATTAGCATTTTAATATTATTAAATGTCGTTCTGAATCTGGTAATTTTTGTTATCTGAAGTCTACTTTATCTAATATTAATACAGTCATTCTTGTTTTATTTTGATTAATTTTTACATGATGCATCTTTTTGCTTTTCTTTTTAACCTGTTTCTATCATTATATTTGAAGTGAAATTCTTATAGACAGTCCACAGATGAGTCATACCATACTCAATGTGGAAAATTTTTATTTGGTATGTTTAGACCACATAAATTTAATGTAATTTTTGGTATGCTGAAATTTGTCTGCCAAATTATTCTGCATTTGCTTTTGCTCTCTTTATTCTGCCTTCCCTTGAGTTTTTTTTTTTTACCATTTTTTACAACTTCTATTTTGTTTTAGTGATAGTTTAAAATATTTTTATTGAGATACAATTCATATATCATAAAATTCCCTTTTTAAAAGTGTTACAATTCATTGCAAAGTTGTGCAGTGCTATCCAATTCTAGAATATTTTTGTCATGTTAAAAAGAAATTCCATAACTATTAGCAGTCATTCTTCATTTTCCCCTCCCTCCAGTCCCTGGAAACCTTTTTAATCTATTTTCTCTAGAAATGTTCAAGATGTTTATTCAAATGGAATTATAGAATATATCCTCATTTGGGTCTCGATTACCTCATTCAGCATAAGTTTTCAAAGCTTCTCCGTGTAGTAGTATGAGTCAGCTCTATTCCTTTTATGGCTGAATAATAATCCATTATTTGTATCTTCCTAATTTTGTTCATCCACTTATCAATTAATAAAAATCTGAGTTGTTTCTAGTCTTTGTCTATAATGAGAGGCACTGCTATGAACACTTCCATACAAGTTTTTGTGTGGACAGGTGATTTTAATTCTGTTGCGAGTATACCTAGGAGTTCAATTGCAGGGTTATATGATACTTCTATGTTCAACTTTTTGAGAAACTCTCAAAAGGGTTTCCGTAAAATCTGTGACATTTTGAATCACCTTCTATTGACAACATGAAAGGATTTAAATTTCTACATATTATTGCTCACATTTTTCATTTTCTTTCTCTCTTTTTTTTGGTACTGGGTACACAAGGGCATTCTAATCTCCTCCTTCTAATCTCCAGCTAATACTACATTATCTTGGTCATTGCAGCTTTATAGTAAGTCTTACATGGTATCAGTCCCCGAACTTCAATTTTCTCCTTCGATATTGTGTTGATTATTTTGGATCTTTTGTCTCTCCATCTAAACTTCAGAATCATTATTTGCAAAATATCTACAAAATAACTATTTTGATTGAGGCTGGATTGAGTCTATAGATCAAGTTGAGATTCTAGGAATATGTACTTGTTTATATTAACCTTCTATACTGTAACTTTGCTAAAATTGCTTATTATTTCCAGGGCAATTATTTTGCCCTCTTTTATTTTTTGACTGGCTAGAGAATAATTAATTTTACTAATCTTTTCAAATTTTCAACTTTTGGTTTCATTCATTTTCTTTATTAATATCCTGATTTTAATTTTATTTATTTCTGCTCTAAGTTTTATTATCATTTTTTCTGATCACTTTTAATTTAGTTAGCTTAATTTTCCGGGTGGAATATTAGATTATGCATCATTTTTTCTCATATATACTGTCAATGTTATAAATTTCCCTCTATGCACAGCTCTTGCTGAATGCACAGATTTTGTTAAGTTTTCATTTCATTTTGTTTGAAATATTTTCAAGTTTCTCTTGAGATTTCTTCTTTGATCCATGCATTATTTAGAAATATGTTGTTTAATTACCAAGTGTTCTGGAAATTCTTATCTATCTTTCTACGATGGATTTTAGTTTGGTTCCATTGAGGTCTGAAAGCACACTTTGTAATATTACTGCTTTTCAAATATGTTAAAGTGTGTTTTATGGCCCAGAATGTGCCCTGTTTGGCATATTTTCCATTTGAGGTTGAGAAGAATCCATGTTTTCTGTTGTTGGATGAAGCAATCTCCAGAGGTCAGTTATATCCATTTGATAGATAATGATGTTCAGTTTAACTGTGTCTTTACAGATTTTCCCCTTGCTGTATCTGTCCACATCTGATACCAGGATGTTAAAATATCTAAACATAACTGTGTACTTATCTATTTCTGATTGCAATCCGATTTGTTTTTATTTCATGTGTTTTGATGCCTTATTATAAAAGGTATACGTTTTAAAGATTGGTATGTCTTCTTGGAGAATTGACTCCTTCATCATTTTGAAATTCCCCTCTTTATCCCTGATAACTCCTTGGCTCTAAAATCTTTTCTGTCTAAATTTAATACAGCTATCCCTGCCTTCTTTTGATTAGTGTAGCATGATATATCTTTCTCCATCTGTATACTTTTAATCTAGATATTCATATTCGAGCTGGATTTCTTATACACAGCATATCTATCTAGATGCGGGTTATTGATCTACTGAGGTAGTCTCTACTTTTTTTATTTCTACACTTAAATATTAGTGACCATTGATAGAGGCCCTGAAAGATGGGCATGACGGACACAATATACTAGGTAAAAGGAATACCCCTGGAGAAAAGCCTGTGCCCACAGGGGGGAGCTCTGACCCAGGTCAAATAAAGACATTTCTATCAATGATCTACCAATGAAGCCTTTTTGAGAACCAAGAAGCATGACAGTTTTCTGACTCTGGGGTTTTGAAGAACACCTAATCCCATTGTACCCCTTCCAGTTACTGCCAGAACATTCAGTTTTCACAGTAATTGTGGGCTGTTTGTTTTCAAAGCCACCGCAGAGCCACATAAAGAGAGGAGAACTGGCACAGGACAGCAAAAAATGCAGAGTTCCCTGTTCGGATGGAGACCGAATCTTTTTTTTTTTTTTTTCCATGATAAAACTCATTGGTCCTAAGAATTATATTTTTTTCTTTTCTTTACCTTTTTTCCTTTTCTTCTTCTTCTTCTTTCTCTGTTTTTTGTTTTGTTTTGTTTTGTTTGTTTGTTTTTGTTTTTTTTGTTGTTGTTGTTTCCTCTGAGCAAATGCTCCCTTGAATTTATTATATTTCCATAACAAAAAAAAATCCTTCTGGCATTTTTGCTAGTGCTCATATTGTTTTTATATGAAATCACTCTGAAAGGACTACAATGTCTTTGAGTGTATTTTTGCATAGCCTTACTAGTGATTGCTCTGTATATTGAATTAGATGCATATGTTTTGTTTATTATTTTATTATGTATCTATGACTTTTTGCAGTCTAGTAATATCATCATATTGCCAGTTTGAATGAAGGACAGAAACCTTACTTCCCATTATATTCTTTTACCGTTCCTTGCTTATAATGCAACTGTCTTAAATGTCTCCTATACGTACATTTAGAACCACACCAAATGTTGTTATAATTTTTGTTTCAATTATCAGACCTACTCCACAAATACCCAAGAGGACAAGGAAAGCCTGCTGTATTTACTCATAACTTTTCTTGTGTCATTGCCCTGAGGAAACGTGTCCTGACTATTCTATCTAAAGAATCTTGGGCTGGAAATGTGGCTAGCTCAGTGAAAGAGCCCTTGCCTTGAGCGTGTGAGGTCCAAGGTTTGATCCCTAAGCACCCCAAACACCTTATAAAGCAAACAGTCTGACCCCACTGCTAGAAAGTAGAGAGACTCTAATGCTTCACCCTGATTATGTATAACATTTATTGTAATATATTTTCTTTTTTTAAATAACGTTCCAAGGTTCTTTATGTTATCATTTTCTTTCTAGTTTCCATTTTTCTTCACTTTTGTTTCTGAAGGATATTTCCACTAGCTATTGGTTTCTGCACTGACTTTTCTTTTAGCACCTGAAAATTATCAGGATATTTACTTTTTGCTCCATGGCTTCTTTTTTCTTTTGCTTTCTTCTTTTTTGATAGTACTAAGGATTGAACCTAAGGACATTCTACTTCCATGCTATACCTCCAGCCATACTTTTTTTTTTTTTTTTTTTTTTGAAATAGCATCTCACTAAGTTGCTAAGAGCCACACTAAATTTCTATGGCTGACTTTGAACCTGTGATCCTTCTGTCTCGGCTTCCCAAGTACTGGGATTATAGGAGTGTGCCACCATGCCCTGCTGCCTTTAGGTTTCAGAAGTTTAATTTTGATAAATCTCAGCATGGGTTTCTTTAGGTTTATCCTGTTTGGGGTTTACTTAGATTCTTTAACCTAATGTCACTTGCCAAATTTAGGATGTCTTCTTCATCTATTTTTCTCTCTCTCTTTTTTTTTTAGTTTCAGTCTATTTTTGCTCTCTTCCTAGAGATCTTTCTGTTAGATCTTTTGTTGGAGTCTAACTGTTCTCTAAGGATCTGCTTGATTTTTTTCTAGTCTATTTCTTCTCCATTGTTGATATAGGTAATTTCTGTTGCTGCAGGTTTAAGTTCACTGATTCTTTATACTATCTCATCTATTTTGCTGGTCAGCGTGTGAGATTTTTATTTCGTTTATTAAATTTTCAGCTTAAAAATTTTTACTTTGTTCTTCATCTCTTCCATTTCTTTTCTGAGACTTTCCTTTCTGGATTTTCTTTTTTTTTTTTTTTCATTGTATTTACTCACCAAAGCATTCTTTTTATCACAGGGCTGAGAGTTTCCCTCAGTTTTTATCTATCCAAAAGAAATATTTCATTTGGGGGACACAGATAGGGTGAGCATAATGGGTTTTATTGGGTGGGTTCACCAGGAGGGTCACAGAGCTGGCTGGTCTGGGAGCAGAAAGAGAGAAGGAGTGAGTCTGCCACGTGGTGAGCTCTTATACTGTCCAGAAATTCACCCCTCCTCATGCATAGTAATTTGTGGTGGTTACTGCTTAGTAAGACCGCACTAAATTCACCATGTTGGATTTTCCGCTGAGCTGCAATGTAATGGGCTGGAAGTTTCTGTCCACAGCTAGGTGGAACAATCTACATATTGTGATTGGTGCTGGGCAACTGGATCTGGATCAGCAAATGCACTTCTGGAGCTGGAGTCATGTGAAGGAATGAAAGGATGTGTGTGTGTGTGTGTGTGTGTGTGTGTGTGTGTGTGTGTGTGTGTGTGTTGAAGAAGATGGGCAGTTGGAAAGAAAGCCTTTTGCTTGGAGTTTTGGATGATTCACTAAGAGTAGTGTCAACCAGAGTCCCCTTAGTCCTGTCAGGGTCTTGTCTCACCCTCATGGCACCCACTCTTTGGAGGGTGGTAGACCAGAAGCCTCTCAGGATATGGGAATTAGCCTGGGAGGAGCTGTCACTGCCCACTGCTTTCCAGGTTTCGGCACCAAATGTTAGAAAATATAGAGACAAAGGAACACAGCTCTGCAGCAAGGTGCAGGCTTTATTTGGAAAAGCTTGGGAGGGAGCAACTGATTGGGGAGAGAACTATCAGAGACAGAAGAACACTCCCTCACAGGCTAGAGGCTTTTTATAGGGCTAGGAATAAGGCAGGGGTATAGGAGTAGTGTAAGTTTCTGATTGGTAAGTTATAAGTTAGAAGTGAGGTAAGGGTATAAGAAAAGCTGTGTTGGCTGCTGATTAGTGAGTTCTAACTCACGCCATATTTGGTAAAGTCCTTGGCTGGGAGGCTGGGTGAGGTTAGGGGCATTGTTCTTTTATGTCCACAGTTTTGCACTGTTTCTTCAGTTGTGGGTTTTGGGTGGCCTCTGGCCAGATTCCATGGCTACCACAATTATAATCAAGTGATTGTATCTTTTCTATTCTTTTTGCATTTTGGTGGTGTTACTGAAGATCAGACTTATGGCCTTGCATATTCTAGGCAAGTACTCTGCCACTGAGCTAGATCCCAGCCCCATTTTATCTTCTATTTTGAGTTATACTCTCCCTAGTTAATCAGTTTTGCTTCAAGCCTATGATCTTTCTTCCTTAGTCTCCCAATTAGCTGGAATTATAGACATAGGCTACCATGCCCAGCTTTTCTTTCCATTTTTGAAAGTTGCTTGGTTCGCTGCATGAAAAATCATTTTGTATTCAAATCTGGAGCTTTTGTTATAACTCTAGATCTTACTTAAACCTACTCTTTTAGCTAGATTTCCTTTTCTGACACCATACCAGTATCGGAAGGGAGGATCCTATGTCATTTACTGTTAAGTGGCTATAGAAACCCAGGCTTCTTATTCTTTATTGATATGCAGATGGTTTTCATTTTACTGCTGGAAAGAGGGAAGGATTCCAAGGTGTTCAGTAACCTCTATTGACAGTGCAGTGGAGCTGACCTCAGTACCATTGGGTGATTATAAAAGTCTTGTTTCAGCCAGGTGTGGAGGAACACACTTGTAATCGCAGTACTTGGAGAATCATAAATTCCTGGCCAGCCTCAGTTACTTAATGAGGTCCTCTGCAACTTAGTGAGACCTTCTTTCTTTCTTTCTTTCTTTCTTTCTTTCTTTCTTTCTTTCTTTCTTTTTTTTTTTTTTGCGATACTAGGGATTGAACTCAGGGGCATTCTACCTTCAAGCTATACCTCCAGCCCTATTTTTTTATTCTTTATTTTGAAACAGGGTCTCACTAAGTAGCTGAGGCTGGCCGCAAACCCGGATCCTCTGGTCTCAGCCTCCCAAATGCTGGGATTACAAGCGTGCGCCACCACGCCCGGCTACTGAGACTCTATTTCAAAATAAAGAACAAAAATTAGGGCTGGAGGTGTAACTCAGAGGTAGAAGACCCCTGGGTTCAATTCCCAATACTGCAAACAAAACAAAACCCAAAAGTTTTGTCTCTATGTTTTGTCTTTTATGACTCCATGGTAGCAGGGGCACTTCATTATTGATTGCTGGGTGAGGGTGGAAATGTATATTTCTCACTTAATCTTCATTATTGCCAAGTGGCACTTCATTATTTCCAGGTGGAGGTGGAAATGTAGACTTTCCACTTGATCTTCACTGTGGGTAAAATTGGTCATTATTGCCTCTAGATTCCTAAAAATAGTTGAATTCTTCCTGTGAAAGGAGTCAACTGAATTCTGAGAATTAAAATCTGGTGGAAAAATGAAAATAAAAAAGAAATGCAGCTTATGATTGTGCTCTGGACATTTTGCATCTCCTGTTGGTCCTTACTTAGCACACTGTTTGCTCTTGCATTCTCCTATTCCCTCCACCCTGTGATTTATTCATGTATCTATTTTGATGCACATTTAAGACTCAGCAATCATACCCGTAGAGAGCAAACTGTAGCATCTTCACAGAAACATTTTGATCCCTGTGAAATAAAATGTTTCTGCAATGCTTTGTCTGTAAGCTGTCCTCTCCCTGCGCCTATTCCTGAAGAGACAACTTTATATGGGTAAGTACATCTCTGTGAAAATTCATTTGTACCAACTTCCCGAGGCCAGAAATCCCTGTTGCAGAAATCTCATGGTATACATTTCTTGAAGAAAAAGATATTTTTATAAGAAAGTTTAGGTCCTGAAAACATAATGCCCTACATTTTGCTAACGTTCTTTTTAAAGTATCTGAAATAGGATAGGAAAAATTAAAAAAATATATAGGTAGATAAAAAGGAAACAAACTGGAAAGGAAGCAGGAATTGCATAGTTTTACAATCTAGAAACTTCATAATCTTTGTCTTTACTCTTCAGGGCCTGCTTCTTTTTTGGGGAAAAATCCTCACCCTTAATCATAATGGGCCCTTTGTTTATGCTTAGTAAACAAAGGATACTTAAGGAAGGTCAAGCTTTGGTTTTGCCCAGCTACCACTCATGGGGAACCTGAGGATTCTGAGGAAGTTCAGACCTCCACCCCTACTGTGAACCCCTACCTACCCCTTCACAGGAGTCTCCTATAAAAGAACTGTGAGATACCAGAGACTTCTTTCCCTCTTGAGATGGCCCACACTCTCCCTTGAATGTGTATCCCCCATTTTCCTAAGTAAACCTCTGTCTTTGTCTCTGACTGGTGTGTCCTGAAATTATTTTCTGCCACAGAGGAAGCCAAGGGCCCTGCTGATCCTGAGTTCCTGCGGTGAAGAATGAACCCTTTACCTCTCTCCTGGACACTATCCACTTTTTTTTTTCTTCTCCTCAGTGTCAGTTAAGTAGATGCATTGATATTCTTTATGGAAATTGCTTATTTGGATCATAAGTGGAGAGAATTTCTGACCAGAACTCCCCCTTATCTCATGTGCAGTTCTCACACTGCAGAATCAAATTCAGGAGGCAGCAAAGATTAGACTCTGAGATGCATCAGCATTTTAAGAGAAATGTCAGAAACTATTGGTGTTCAGATTCTAGGGTGCAAAAAAAAAAAAAAATACCTCAACCCAGAAAATAGACTCAAACATGAAAGATTTTTAAAGGCTACAGAGCAAGTATATTGAAAAAAAAAGCTTTAGTTAGATGAGGAAATATGACAAAGTATGAGATTATCCACTTGAGGGACTAATTTTCCTTTCTAAATCGTGATGAGGCTTAATTGTGGTCATTATTACATTTCATGTTATTAGATGTAGTATCTATCTGAAAATCACAGATTATACCAGGTTCTTCTGTATTAGCTGGAGAGATTGATCTAGGATTTATTTGCCAAAAGCAGTGGTAGAGAAATGAAAAAATGGTCATGATGTGCTGCAGCTTATAAAGACTCAAGAAAAATGTTTACATTGCCTTATTAAAATCCATCTTTGTTCTTTTACAAGTATTTTCTGATTTTTTTCCAAATCTACCTATCTTAACTTTTATTCCACTTCAGATAAAGCACTGGTTGTATTGAGAACAGGGGATAAAAGGACCCATTTCTGAGAATGTCTTAGCCATTCTACCTTTTGGTTCATGCTATCTTTCTGAAAGCACTTTCCCTCATGATCATATGGCTATTGTTGAAAAGTAGTAATTCTATGCCTTCTGTCCCAAAATATGCTGGTCGAATAGACAAAATATAAGTACTTAAAAAAACATAAAATAAATACATGTAGATATTTAATACATGCTCAATAACACAGGGGGAGAGAGAGAGAGAGAGAGAGAGAGAGAGAGAGAGAGAGAGAGAGAGAGAGAGAAAGAGAGAAACTCCCAGGTAGAAGAGAGATTTGAACTATTCTAGATTGTAGAAGACTTATTCTAGATGTAGATCAATTGTTGAGCATTAATGGAAGACATGTTTTTGTAAAAAAAAAAAAAAAAAAAAAAAAAAAAAAAAGAGAGAAAGCACTTTTTTGCTTTAATCAAAGTTTTCAGTAATAAACCATAATCCTTTAGAACTGAAGAAGTCATATAGCGTAATGAAAACAACACTGAAACAAGACCTGGGGCAGTTTCTGTGGCTTTTTCTATACCTCATCGTCACATTGCTTAGGCAGACAAGAATATCTTTGAATCTATTTTCTTATCCATGATTTGCCTGCTTAACAGGTCCATCCCGAAAATCAATCATGTAACAATATTTATGTCATCAGTTTATAAATTTTTAAGTGCCAAAGGCATCTGAGATAAATTCTCCTGAATTGAGGTATTTACACCGAGACTAGGTGGTTATGTCTCAAGCCACCTTGGATCACTTTGAATAACTAGCATTCTGATAACTCCAACCTCAGCTATCTGAGTGCAGTCTCATGGGGTCTCCTGAGTCTAGTCAACCAACAGAATCAGGAGGGACAATAATATATTATTTATATTAGGGGTGGTATTATGTATCAATAGGTAGTGCCCCCAATTAATTTCCTACATGAACTAGGAATAGTCAAGAAACGAAATTACCTGAGATTCCCAATCCTACTCCTTACTGACATGTTTTGCTAAAACTGTATCCTTTGTTCTTATTGCGGTTAACTGTAACTTATAAAATCTGTGTTAAAATGCTCATTTTCTCCAAGTCTGCAATGCAGTTCTCTGTGGGACACTTTCGTTGTGACTCTAGTTATCCCAGAGGAACTAACTCAATGCTTTTCCAAAGCCCTTTATGTTGCCAAGGAAGTTCTGCAAATATACTGCATAGAGAGAGCACATGAGTTCTTCTTATACTATTTTCTTTGTTCAAGAAAATAGAATTACAGAGTGAAAAATAAATATATCATCCTTTCCTCTGAGAGGTCCCATAAGCACCTGAGAAGTGAATGAGAATATGGTCTTGTTTTTGAGAAAATGGTCTATTTTGGGCATACTATTCCTGAAGATTGAATGCTGATGTTATTTCACTGTAGGATACAGTCATTTCTCAGCAAGGAGGCAATATGTGATAACGATGGTGTGTATTTTAAAACCGCCTTTAACCTGTCAAAAATGCTTTGCATGTGTTTATAAAATTACCGACTATTAATGTGGGGAAGAAAGTTTGATAATGAAAATTTTAATTTCTTTGTTTTCCAAATAAGGTCAATAGAGGTTAGCAGGTTGTTATTTGCATATGGACATTCAGATAATTAGTGGCAGAATCCAAATTCTTCAGCTTCTGTCATCCTATCATTATATAATTTCTGCCTTGGAAGACACCTCTGCAATGAGTACAGCTGCACTTTTTCAGCTAGCTAATAGTGAATATATGGAGACAAAATATCATTACAGGTGCTGAGGTTATGTCCTGGTAAACCCACCCTAAGTACTGTTAAATTGAAAATACATTTAATATACCTAACCTACCAAGTATTATAGTTTAACAACAAAGTGCACTGCAGAGTAGCAGTCATTTACCCTTGTGATATCCTGGCTGGCTGGAAGCTATAGCTTGCTGCCTCTGTCTAGCATCTTAAGAGAGTGCTTATACTGAGTATTGCTAGCTCAGGGAAAGATCAAAATTCAAAAAGTATGGTTTCTATTGACTGCATATCACTTTCATATCATGATAAAGTCAAAAATTGTAAGTCAAACAATTATAAGTCAGGGAATCTGTGTTTTTTGAATGATAAAATTAAGGTAAAGAAGTTAATTTAAAACAGAACCCCAAGCACTGTTAAAAACTTCATCACTCTAGCAATTACAGCAATAAAAAGGAATGATGCGCTGATACAACATGGAATTAAGCATAAGAAACCAATTCAAAAGGTTGCATATTGTATGACTCCATTTATATTAAATATCTAGAACAAGCAAATCTGTAGAGTCAGAGAGTAGATTAGTGGTTGCCGAGGGGTGCAGGGGATAGAAGAATGGGGAATGACCATTAATGGGTATTTGGTTTCTTTTCGGAGTGAAGAAAATGTTCTAAAATGATTGTGGTGATGATTGCATAACTGTGTGAATATACCATTAAATTATATACCTTTCAGCATGTGAATTATATAGTAATAAACTTGTTACAAAAAAGGAGACAATCCTTCATCATGACCTTGGAGGCCAGGATGGGATTTAAAAGTGACACATTTCCCAAATGGGATTATATTCTGAAACATCAAAATATGCCAACTGAATAATTTCACTAAAATGAGACACAAATGAGTTAAGAGTTGGGATTTATTCCTAATGTGGTCAGAATTTCGTAGGGTAGTATTTTCTCAAGCGTGGTAACATTCTCCTGAAGGAACAGGTAATGATTTTAAGGTGTACCTAGATTTTTATTAATATAAAGAAGTATTCCTTCTCTAACACTGCCATTTGAATGATTAGTTTAGACCCATTAGTCTTTATGCAGAATTTTTAGGTTTTATTGTATTCAGTAACTGCATCTTGCCTTCTTAAAGACTGAGAGATCATTTAGAGAATTCTTTCATGGTCCAAGATACTTCCTACTAAAGGAAATGGATCCCCAGGAGCCTTGGCAATTAAGTACATTTATAGATGAATCAGATGTGGATAACAGTTATGGACTGTATTCCTCAGAAAGCTAGAAGAAAAGATATTGAATGTTTTCACCTTGAAGAAATAAGAAATAATTGAGGAGATAGCTGTATTTAATCTGATATAAATGTTACAGAATTTTTACATATATTGAAATACCCATAGTACTCCACTATTTTGTGCAATTTTCATGCTTTTTTAAAGAAGTAAAGCAAGTAGTACAAAATAGAAAGAAATGACTTTCCATTGAGTCCCACTGACTATTCTCATGAGATATGCAGTAGGGCCTTTACTCTGTCTGTGCCTCAGTGAAGTGTTAAACAGAGCTTGGGCTTTGAATATTTTGCACACTTACGTGTGCTCCTGGCACTGAGTTGTATTGCTTTATTATGTCTATAGTCATTTTCCTCTCTTAGTATCAGAGTTCTTTCTGGTGAAAAAAGAAAAAAAAAAGGGAGAGAAGGGAGAAAGGAGGAAAGACTGAAGGAAATAAGAAAGAAGAAAGGAAAGTTGATTAAAATCTTTCCCACCAAAGAGCTGTGATGATAAAACAAAATGAGGTAGTTTGATAGATAATTAGATTAGGTACCTAGTAAACATTTTGTTCCTGTTTTCTCTCCCTATTCTCTCTTTTGACTAGATTTTGGAGTTTGAAAGCCTTTAATAATAATCTGTGTAGCAATGATAAGTGGAGATTACAGAAACCACAAGGGAATAGTTGCTGTTCTCAGGAATAACTACAACTCAATAAGAAAAGAAAAAAAAAATGTTTAGCAAAAATTGGATTGTAGAGCAATGGCCAGGAACTGTGCATAAAAGCTAATAAAAATCCTTATAAATATGATGGGAAAGCCTTCACTGGGAGAGTCTCTTTTGTCCTATATCATCTCATTACAGTGACACTTCAGTCGATATGCTTTTGACTTGATGAATGACTGGTTTTGTCCTCAGGCAGTGGATACTATTTCACTAGTGAATTCGGCACACTCAGAGAAACACTAAGACGGGGGCTATATTATTATTGTCATTTTATAGATAGGAAATGAAGGCTCACTGAGTTGAAGTAATATGTCCCAAGTCATATAAATAGATAGAGAGAAAACTTGGATTCTGTTTATCCAGCCCTAGAGATTTGACTCCTTGTCACCATGCATTAAAGCCTCTCCAGGTCTTGAAGAAAGTGAGGAGAGTTGATGGTTTGTCAGAGTGGATAGGCCATTCTGCTGGCTTTCACATCATGAGCTAAACCACTTAGCACATTCTGAAGGAACAGACTCTAGACCAATTAGCATATTTAAAGCAGAGGGAATGACTTAACCACGCTTAGTTACTGGATCATTTAAAAATTGGCTCTAATCAACTGTCAGGTTTAAAAGAGGAACGTATATATCAGCTTGACTCTGAAATAATTCTCTCCCTCTCTCTCTCTCTCTCTCTCTCTCTCTCTCTCTCTTGTTTCACAGGTTAGGTGTACATACACATAAAATCAAATTCCTTTTTCCTATTCTTATTAAAAACTTAGAAGTCACAGCTGTCTGGGCTGGGATTTCTGCAGATGGGCACAGGGAAACCCACCCTTTCCATTTACAGTAGTAAAAGCCATCATGATGTGAAGCAAGGAAAATGCTGATCAACTTTATCTCCTGCATGTTGAAGGGAGTGACCTCATTTTTTATGATGCCATTTATTACTTATTAGTGTGATTTTTCCAGATAATGCAGAGAATGCATATTTCTGCTAGGTTTTAAATGGCCATGAGGTGGATATTGTTAAAAATATGTAATGATGAAACTGCAGGTAGGAAAAGGTGCCATTGGAGTTCTGTGAGGTGGGTGTTAGGAAGCATATGGAATACTTTAAATGAAGTCTAATATGATACAATCGGTTCACATTGTTTTTTGGGGGCACCTCTGCCTCTCTTTTCTGTGTCCCTCTCTTATTTCCTGAAATCTGATTATCTCATGGAGCGGCTCAGAGTGGCTTATTCACTTAGGTTTCCTCCATATATTAAGCATTGCCCTGGAATTCCAATTCCCAGAGACAGAAATTTAATTGTATAGGAGCAACAGTTGGGGGAAAAGAAGTCTGTTTCTCTAGTCCCAAGCACATCTCTGCTTATATAAAGACTTAGAGACCAAAACTATATGTAGCAATGTCAGAACCATCTGGAAATTTAATTAAAAGTGCAGAGTTTTGTCCTCTCCCTTGGGATGATTGAGTCAGAATGCATTTTAACAAGATTCCCAGGGGATTGAGGTTGGGGAAGCTCTGCTCTTGAGACTCACTGCCTCCTATGGGAGAGGAAATCTAGGTCCAAATTTCTCAAGTAGTATGCCTCAATATAGCATACCAATTTCAGGTGATCTTAACATGTGCTAGAGTGTGAGGGAGATTTGCTCAAGTTATTTCAGGAAACATATTATCTTAAATTAAGTGGGAGATAATATTGACAATAATGAAAAACTAACATTTCGTATATGACTATTATTACTACTAGTATAAGTACTACTACTACTGACTGGCATGTTTGAGAGCATATTTTATCAAGGTCTGCTTGCAATTTTTTCTCTCCAATTTTTCACCACAATTCAAAGAATGTTGCAAAATAATTGTCCCCATTTCGTGTGTGCAGAAACGAAGTTCAAGAAATTAAACATAGAGGCCAAAGCCACACAGCTAGTCAGGTAGAGTTTAGAATGAAACCCAGGAAATGTGGCTTCAGAACTTTTTTTTTTTTTCCCACTGTAGATTCTATGAGCCTTTAGGATTCTGAATACTTTATTAATCTCCAAACCAGGATTTATAATGGTTAAGTTTTCCTTAATGATTCTAACATGGAACCCATTTTGAAGGGATAGGACACACTTTTGAAATCATGAAATCATCCTGTGATGGGGTGCGGCGTGTTCCCCAATAAATCCGGGTTCTTGATATTCGTGAAGAAAAGAATTTCAACACTTATCAGTCACAACATCTAGCAGGTTTATTTTTAAGGAAAAACTGGGAAAGAAAAAAACTGGGATGCAGGAAAAGAAGGGGAGTGAAAAAGGGTCCCTGGCCACCTATTCTTAGGGCATGTTCCCCGATCCCGAGCACGAGCCGAGAGAGAGAACACGTGGAAATCCAGGGGGTATATGAGAGGGCGGGGTCCTCATTTCCAGCCCCTCTCTCTCAGGTTCCAAGTAATCGATAGGTTGAGCTCCAGGTGAGAGCTGGCTCCTCCTCTTTCCAGGTGTGTGCTGCTTAGGTGGGCGGGGCTCTTCCGGAATTTGGCGGTACATCTCTCTTGGGCCGAAACAAAGAAAACTTCCCAGGGGTAGAGTTTTGGATTAACACTCTCCAGATTTTTTTTTTAAAAGGCTAAAAACTATATTTTTATGAATTCTCCCGATACCTCCTTCTACCTAACATTCCACTTCTAAGCTACCTCATCAATCCCCATAGAACATGATGGAGCTGGCTACTTTGTTACACCCTCCCAGATGGTGACAGACATAGGTGAAGTTGTGGGATGGACGAGTGGGCACTTTTTGTGTAACTTGAGGCCGCAGACAAGCTTGGGAGTAGTATAGGACTCTTACTACTAAATCTTCATTTTGCTTAAACACTGAAAACAGTTTTATTTGTTGAAGCCTTACTTTTTAAATCTTTGTTAGCTATCCAATAAGCAGAAGATTTTTTTTCTCAAGCTCAAAATTCTATTTCAGTTCTCATTCCTTGGGCTAAAAAGATATTATTTTTGCTTTTTGCTCAGGGATTTATATTCTGTATGCTACCCTTCCCCTCCTTGCTCTGGGTCCCATATAACCAGCCTCTATGGATAACATTACTAGCCTTACCTTATCACTTGTGGTTGGATTTTTTGTACAAGACAATGGGAAATCAGAGTGCAGATGGCTGGAGAGGTCCAGGGTATTTATTCGATTTACTCTGTCCCTACTGGGCTACTGATTAAATAGTCCCTCTGTTAAATGTCACAGCTTCAGTTGGGTGGTTCTAACAGTTGCAGTTGATCATCCTAGGCTTCTTTGAGTTGGGAGAAAGGAATAGAACCCTGTACTTACAGTAATTCACTGCCTCTTGTTGGTTACCCTTAATTCTACATCTACAAATAGTTCTTTATTAAACTCTCCTCAAAGTCTTCATTTGGTTATGCCATTGTGTTCTGCCTGGATCTTGACTGATACATAAGTATCATAATAGAACGTACCATAATAGAATGCATTTACATTAAAACATTATTTAATTTATTTACTTGATGCCAGGCCTGGGTGAGATGGTGCACACCTATAATCCCAGTACTTGAGAGGCTGAGACAGGAAAGTTGCAGGTTCGAGACCAGCCTCAGCAACTTAGTGAGACACTGTTTCAAAATAAAAAATAAAACAGGGTCTAAGGTGTAGCTCAGAGGTAGAATGCCCCTGGGTTCAATCCTTAGTCACACACACACACACACACACACACACACACACACACACACACATACACACTACTTTTTTTTTTTTTTAGTACTGGAGATTGAACTCAGGGGCATTCTACCTCTGAGCTACACCCCCAGCCCTATTTCTTATTCTTTATTTTGAAACAGGGTCTCACTAAGTTGCTGACCAGCCTCACTAAGTAGCTGAGGTTGGCTGCAACCGGAAATCCTCCAGTCTCAGCCTCCCAAGTACTGGGATAAAAAATGTACACCACCACGACGGGCACACACATACTACTTGATGCATTGATTAACTTCTTTCTTATACCTTCCCCTATTTCCTCAATCCTCAGAAAATCTGCCCCATTTTTCCACTGGCTTCTTTGAGGTATTTCAAAGGGTGTTATGAGTACTCCAGAGGGAGAGGCATACTGTGAAGCTAGTATGAACCTCCTGCCCCAGAGAAATGAACAGAGCAGAAAGCAACACACGAGGCTCTCAGTTCTTTTTTATCAGGGAAACAGTGCTACAGGACACAGGCTACTGACTCAGAGGGAAGTCCCTGTGAATCATAGCACAAGGGGCTTCATGAGGTTAGAAACAGAGTGGAGACAATGGGTCTGGAGGAAAGAAGAGATGATACCAAGAATTATGCTATGGAGAAACAGAATAAATCAAATTCCCTGTCTGGAAAGTGCCTGTTGCTTTAAGTAGGAGTGAGATGGTGGGAATATAAGATGCATCTGTATTAGATGCCAACACCGAAGTGTCTCTACATCCAGATGATGGCTGTCAGAATATGCAAGTCCCTCTGGAGAGAAGAGACAACTGGACCAGGCTACATGTGTGGATGGTGCCAAGGTTCGAAAATAATAGAGGACTTGATACGAGAAAAGGAGTCAATGTGAAAAGGGAGGGTAAGCTACCGAGACAAGGACAGTGAGGATAGCTTTCTTTCAAATACTATAAATGGAAGGGAGTTGAGGGCAGCCTACTCAATGGCTGCCTGATCCCTGTAGCCTGGGAAACAATGGGTAGACTTTGCTCTGACAAGAAGTCATCTTGACAGGGACGCAAGAAGATGAGAAAAGCAGGAGCTAGAATATCTTACACCGATTGCATTTGAGGCACTTCACCATAGCAATCTCATTTTAGCCCTCTTAAGGAAGTGACCTTCCCCTTCCATTTCATATGCAAGGAAACTAAAGTTTGAAATTTATTTGTGCAGGGTTATAAAGCTAGGGATGTTGTCAAACTCATTGTGCTTGAAATCTGCAGCCAGGTATATCAAGCAAACTCCTACTGAGGTTCAGGGTTGGGTAATTATGGGGGAGTGGAGTGGCTCAAAGTAGCCAGCATAGACATGGAATAGCAATAATTCAGATAATTAAGAAAAACAAGGATTTGTGCACCCGAGATCCAAAGAAAGTGGTCTGTGAACTGGAAAGTGGAAAAAAGGGAGGAAATTCCTGAAAGAGACAGCATTAAACTCGCAATCTGTGGCCAATAAAGTTAATAAGGTGAAACCCCATATTTAAACTTACATTAGCCATATGCACTATGCAGTTATCACCCACAGCTCCTGTTACTCCAGCAAATTTCACTTGGGCATCAAAATATGTTTGAAATATCAGACCACACTATAGCTAAATTATAAGAGCTGATGTCAGATTTACTGTGCATGAAAATCACTCAGGAGTGACTGTGAAAACACAGATTCCCAGGGCTTCTCCCTAAAGATTGTGATTCAACAAGAAGTGAGCCCAGGAATCTGCATTATAACACCCACCCCAGTGACTCTGATGGAAATTCATCACTCTAAAGTGGTTCTGACCTGAAATATCATCTAGGAAAAGTTATCCCAGTTAGGAAAATGGGGCCATATGGCTAATATACAGATGTAGCTAGCTATTGTGCATTGATCATTATAACTTTTTATTTTTTTCATCCATCTTCTCTTTTTCTGCTTAATCTCTGCTATGGGTTGGATATAGTTGTCCCCCCTCAAACTCATGCAAAAGTTTGATTCCTAAAGTCATATGTTAATGGTTAAGAAGGTGGAAACTTTATCCCATTATGGTGTTTAGAGGAGGGATCTTTAGAAATTGATTAGATTTAGATAAAGTCATTAGTGTGGAGCCTCAAGGTTGAATTTTGGTGGCTTTATAAGAAGAGGGACAGAGATCAGATGTACATATTCATGTTCTCTGTCTCTTGCCATATAACACCATAGGCTAATTTGGGATACTGCCAGCAAGAAGGACATCACTAGATGAGGTCCCCAGACCTTGTATCTCTAGAACCATAAGCTAAAATAAACCTTTTTTTCTCTAAATACTAGTCGTCTCAGGTATTTTGTTATAGTATTAAAAAATGGACTGATATAATCCATAATCCATGGATAATCTCACCCTTTTCTTTTTCTTATTTTGGTGCCAGGGATTGAACCCAGGAGCATTCTACCTCTTAGCTGCATCCCCATCCCTTTTTTAAAATTTTGAAACAAGGTCTCAGTAAGTTGAGGAGGGCCTTGGTAAATTACTGAGGCTAGCAGCAAACCTAAGATCCTCCTGTGTCAGCCTCCCAAATTCTGTGATTACAAGCATGTGCCTGCCTTCAATTTTCAATTCACTCTTAGAACATTTAACATAATATATTACTGAGGATTCTAAAGACATTTTTTTTCCTGCAGCCTCATTCAATTTGATATATCTTAAGAGGGTAAACTTCTCACATTCATTTCAAAATGGCATTCTTCTTCACAAAACATTTATATTCTCTTAAGATTAAACAATATAGGCCAGGATCCTTGAATTGGTATTTAAAGTTCTCAGAAATCTAGCTCTTCCTTATCTTTCAGTATTATACTCCACATCTTACTTAGAATGAGCTTGTTTCCTGTTGTATGTGGGGGGGGCACGGGGTGTAGGGGTGGGAGGGAGTACTGAGGATTAAACCCAGGGGCATTCTACCTCCAACTGATACTCCCAGGCATTTTATTTATTTATTTATTTTGAAACTGTGTCCTGCTAGGTTGCTGAGAGTCTTGCTATGTTGCTGAGGCTGTCTTCGAACCTGTGATCCTTCTGCCTCAGCCTCCCAAGTAATGGGATTAGTGTGTCCTGTTCCTTATGTGTATACTTTGGGAAGCTGTTCCTCCATGTGTTTGTTGACATACCAGGTATAAGGAAGGAAACTCCTCCTTTCTTCTCATGTTTCTACTTTGGGGTAGGGAGGAGGAGGTGGGAGAACTAGGTACTAGTATGCTGGTAAAAGTTTAGCAACCTGCTCTCTTCAAGTAAAGAAGTCCTGAAACTTAGCATTTGCCAATTTCCATGGTGTAAATATTCCCATTATGACTCATTCCAAGCTCCCAATCCCATAACACAGAAAGTGGAGTTTGGAAGTATATTCCAATTGGTTCTCATGAGCCTGTGTCAGCCTGGGCACACCACCAGGCCTAGGGATTCATCTCTTCTCTTCTTATTTACCACAGTGCTGTCTGCCTGCAGGGGAGAGTCTATATGTCTTTTTCACAATGTGTAAAGGGGTGACTAGTTTACATGCAAAATTTGTTCTGTTTCAGGGTCTGCCTAGTTTGTGACCAGGTGGCTTTTATCTCTTGAAGCATTCAGTGTTCTGCTAGCAGCTGCAGAAATTGTCAGTGAAATATGTGGTCTGCCTTCTGGGTGCTTTGAAGGCTTATGCCCCTTCCCCATCAGTTGACTCGCCTCACCCCAGCTCCTTGCTGATGTCAGGGTCTGTATGTCTTAGACACAAGGCTCACCTGGATCCTGCTAGCCTCTACAATGGCTGCCCCAGAGCAGGCCTACAGCTCCCAGCTCAGTCAAATGGGTGCAAGTAGGAATTTCCTGTCCTCTAGTTCAGGGAGCCGAGGGAAACTGGATGCAACATGTATAAGCTTCTTTCTACCTAGTTTCTTTCCTCATTCATTTTGTTCACCAGTAGATAGGATCATGTCAGTCTCAGAGACTCTAACAGGACTAGAAAACCCTCAGTCTTTCACTAATAAAGAGAGAACTGAGAGCCAGGGCTCTGGGATCCTTTAACTTGTTTGCTTGTTTCTAAAATTACTGTCCACATTCCTGTCTTTGTGGCAAACACTTAGAGGGGTTAGCAGGATACAATGATTCCCTTCTCAGTCCTTCCCTAGTTTTTATTTTTCTTGCCCAGGAAGGGCCATTTTCTTTTGGAGAGGTCACTTTTCTTGTATTCTGAGTGCTCCTATAGAAAGAATATGTAAAAAAAAATACATAATTTTTCTCGGCAGGGACAATAGAAGGAACATGAGCAGAAAATAAAACTCTTAAGGACATTAGGCTTTGACCTCAGAACTCACTAGAAAAATAGTGAGAACTTCCATCCTTTAAAATTTCTTGCATTAGAGGATTTCAGGCTGTTCAGTTTAAGGTCACCTAGCCCTCTCTGTAGTATTTCCTTCTCCTACCCTCATGGTTTCAACCTCTGGTTCTCCTACCCTCTGGTTTCAAGAGGTTGACACACTACATTTTTAAGATTCATATTTTTTAAATCCAAGATCTTTAAGATTATAGTTGAAAGGATGTTGGCTTTGAGATTCAGATCTTTCCAGTGACCTCTTAAGTGCCTGCTCCTTTTCTAGCACAAAGATCTTCATAAACTCAATGGGTTGGAGGAGGAAATAGACAGCGGAAGAGGGAACATGAAAATCACTCTGATATTTTTGAACACTGTTAGTTTATAGTGCTTGTTGACTTCTGATTCTAACACATCCTTGCTCTGTTCTCTTCATGGGATGAACTTTTTTTGTTTTGTTTTTGGTACTGAGGATCAATCCCAGGGGCATTCTACCTCTGAGACATAAGCCTATCCATTTTTTGTTTTGAAACAGGGTCTTGCTAAGTTGCTGAGGGCCTGGTTAAATTGCTGAGGATGACCCGGAACCGGTTGAGAATGATGATTTTCTTACTGGGCTTATGTCTGAGAGAGTTCAAGGAATGACACTCGCAGACACCAGAAAGGAGAGCGGAACAAGGAGTTTATTGTAAAGAGAACTCGGGAGAGCAAAAGAGGCAAATCACCCGTACAAGAAGTGAGGACTTTGGTGTCCAGCAGCTGCCTTCTGGTTGCTACTCAGGAGTGTCTCAGACGAAGGGCTATCAATTACAGACTGCCTTCTTCCAAAGTCCACATGATCTAACAGAGAAAGTTGCAGGTCACCCCTAGGGGCCTTGGCTGGCTTTGAAGTCCAGCAAATGCCTTCTGGTTGCTACCTGGACTAAATGCATTTTGCATTGTGAGGTAGTCCTGAGGTTTAGGGGGCCAGGGGCAGAGTGTAATGGTTTAGATTTAAAATGTCTCCCTAGGCTTCACAGAAACAAGGTAGCAATGTTGGAAGTGGGGCTTGGTTTCTAAGGTGTCCCTGGGACTGTGGTCTTGGGAATTGTATGGTTTTCCTTTCCTGCTTCTGGCCTTCATGATGTAAGAGGGGATTCTTGTGTATTCTCTATTTCCACTTTCTGCCATCATGCCCTGAACTTCAGATTATGGCCTCACATGGACTGAACCCAGAATATCCAAAAATACTGTTACCAAATAAATCTCCCTTCCTCTATGTTTTTTGGCCAGTTGTTTTGATTTATTGCAGTGGCAATGTTTACTGAGACACCTGGAGAGGAGGAAAAGTGTGACAATTCTTAGCCTAACATTTCTCACCATGAAAAAAATTTCTTTTTCAGGTATTCATTCCAATTCTTAGCCACATTCAAAACCCAGTTCAAATTGCTTACATATCATCTAAGTAGCTTGTATGAAAGTTATTCTTCAATTTGATTCACTGATCCGATGACATTCTTTTGAAAGTAATGGCAGTGATAATTCTTTGCAACTAACCATATTTAGCATTACATAACTTCTCTTGAATGTGTTTTAATTAAACAACTAGTAACTGTACTATATTGCATGAGACAATTTTCAAGCTCTCATCCATAGGGTCTGCTAGATACGTAGTAGAACTGTACATTTTACAGAATGTGGTATCTATAGACAAGAGATTTTTTTCTTTCAAAGTAAGAGACAAGGGGAACCTTGTCCAAGATTGTTTTCCAATCTTGTGATTGTGTCTGGAGTTTAAGCTCTGAGATTCAAGGGCTTAAACAGAGCCTCAGATGAGCCAGCAATGGCCCTGATGGCTATTCTCCTGGAGAGAAAACATTGAATAACTGGGAATGACTTGTTCCATCAGGGTCTTAAATATTTAGGGGGTAATCTTCTCTCTGGGTATCTCTAAATTATTTAAACTAAATTGGCTTTCCCTGTGGTCTGTTCTCCCTATAGGATTTGAAAGACTGACTATTTCCTTCTCACAAGTGGGTAGGTTTATAGCTTAATCAAAATGACTATTACCTAAGGCATTATACCTATTATAAACCACATCCATTACAGGGTCACCAAGGCAAGGAAGAGAGAGGGCATGAGGAAAAAGTTCAGGCTGCTGGTAGACAGGCAAAAGATTCTCTTCTCAGCCTTCTGCATTTCCCTTTGAAAGTTAGGGGTGATGACACATGTGGGGCATACTCTGAAGCACATTTTCATGTCAGTTCACTGTCTGAGGGTACTTATGTATCATATCTACATATTTGATGAACTTGAAAGCCAGGAATTCAGACTAATTTTTAACCTCCACATCTCCAGAGCATTTGCCCCACATCATTCAGGGTTTCCCTTATTTTGAGGAGAGAAAAAATAGAATGGGATTGGGACATGCTAGCAGACTTTTAACTTTTTATTTTTTAATGAGGAAGCTTCCAAAATAAATTTGATATCAATGGAGGGAAAGTTGTAAATGGGCCATTTTTACATTTCTTCTAGAATGCACTTTGTATGGACAGGTAAATATGTATATAAGCAGCAAGTAAAACATTAAGCCTTGACTGTAAGTGGTGAGTGCCTGTAATTCCAGTACTTGGTAGAATGAGACAGAGGAATTGCAGCATTGCAGGTTCAAGGTGAACCTCAGTGACTTAGTGAGATCTTGCTTCAAAACAAAAAGATGAAATAGCTCTCCCCCCCCCCAGTGGGGGTGAATCTTAGTAGTAGAAGGCCACTGGCTTCAATTCCCAGAATCACAGGTTACCCTGTTAAAGTATACCTATCTCACTCTGTTGTACTTTTCTCTGCTCTACTGGTGTAACATAAACAAATTGATCCTAAGTTTTTCTCTTTTATGAAGCTGAATTATCAATTACTTGATCTCTAGTCACAGTAGCTACTAAAACCAATTCTATCACCTTAGGTAGTTATGGCCACTTTAATACTTCAACAATTAAATTAATTCACTGACTATTATTCCCAGACTGTGTACTGCCCCTCCCCCATGGTGATTTGGGCATCATATTTGTACAAAAGGCTTTTCTGAACAAATTAGGTGTAGTGAAGTGAGAAAAAAACTGGCAGAAGGGAAGTTTTTCTTGAGTTCTTAAAGCAAGGAGCAATTTATCCCCTAAATGAGATCTTCATTCTCTGGGAGGCCCCCATGGCTAAGCTCATTAAAAAATAAAATCATAAGCACATCGTAAACCTGGTAAAATGTCTCAGTGATCCTTGGAAAGGCACCAAAGTAGACTATCACAAAAGGAGCACAGGAACCAAAATGAGAAATCTAGATCCATCTTGTCCTATGGATTATATTATTTCTCCAAATTATAGTTTCTTTTTAAAAACCTTTATTTAGGAGGCATTCCTATTTGTCAATTTTGAAAATAAGAATTACCCTCTTTATAAAGACCTGTAGAATTGGGATGGGATGATAGAATAAAATTAAAGTGATGTTTGAGTTTTGTTGAAGGTAAGATATGTGGAATTGCATGTTATGAGTTAAAATGAAGAACATGAGGACAGAACTAGTGTAGTTGAAGAATACTGTTTAGGTAACATCACTAGGGACATATAGATACATGGAGTAGAGTGGGCAATTTTAATATAAAAATGTTACATTCAAATAAAGTTGCATGTTATCTGTGAGGATTTGTGAAAAGATATCTCTATGACTTATTTAAATTCATTTAGAGGACAGTGATGTAAATAATTGTATTTTTTTCTTCTAAGCTGTTTGGGGACTATTTGAAGGATTGACACAAAGGATTCTTCTGCTTTGCTTAACTTGGAATTTACATATGGCAGAAACTCTAAGTGTTTTGTCCAAAAATATTACAGGTCAGATGAAAAAACCTGCAGCTGTTTGGGCAATATATGATGGTTGGAACATACAGTACACAACCTAAAGTCAAGGAGCAAAATCTGGGAAAAGTTTGTTCATTAAATTAGGGAATGTAAATACACCTATGTATAATGAAGAGTTTACGCTTCCACATGCATGCCTAGGACTGTATGCATGCTAAAAAATATCTAAGTAAACCCTAAACATTCATTTTGGTTGCTCTCTTGGCTCTGCATAATCAGAAAATTAAGGCTGAGTCAGTGTTGTAAATGACCAGATTAAGTACTCGTATTCAAGGAGATCTCTGTCAAAACACAAGCTAAACAAACTGAGCTTTTAGTAACAATGCATGAAAGGAATACAGGCTTCTCAACAATAGGTTGGAAGTCATTTATCACATGGACAACTAGGCATTTGTGGAAAATTCATAGCTAACATATTCAATAGTGAAAGACTGAAAGTTTTCACCTGGTATCAGAAACAAGATAAGAGTGCCCACTATAATCACTGCTATGCAACATTGTACTATAAAAGGCATTTTCAAGAGAAGGAAGATAACCTAAAAAAGGGAATGATATTTGAAAATAATATATCTGATAAGGATCTACTTTCCACTATCCATGAAGAATTTTCACAACTCAACAATATAAAGACAGATAACCAAGTTTAAAAATGCTCAAAGAATGAAAATAGATATTTCTGCAAAAAAGATATACAAAGAAAAAAAGTACATAAAAATAATGCTCAACATAATTAGTCATTGTGGAAGTGCAAATCAAAACCACAATGAGGTCCTACTTTTCAACATGGATGGAAGTAGTAAAGTAAAAAAAAAAGAAGAATGACAAGAGGTGAGAAGAATACAGTGAAACTATGGTCCTCATGTATTGCTGTGGGAATGCAAAACACCTTGGACATGGTGGAAAGCAGTTTATCAGTTCTGAAAAAGTTAAATGTAAAGTTTCCACATGATCTTGCAATTTCAGTTCTATGTATACACCCAAAAGAACTGAAAACAGGCACTCCAACCAGTCACATTGATGCATGGTCTCAGCAACATTATTGCAATAGTGAAAAAGTGGAAATAGCTCAGAAGTCCATCAAAAAAACAAATGAACACATTCAGGAGGCTGAGACCGGAGGATCCGGGTTCGCGGCCAGCCTCAGCTACCTAGTGAGGCACTCCGCAACTTAGTGAGACTCGGTTTCAAAATAAAGAATAAAAAATAGAGCTGGGGGTATAGTTCGGAGGTAGAATGCCCCTGAGTTCAATCCCCAGTACCACAAAAAAAAAAAAAAAAAAAATGAACAGGCACAATGAAATAGTATTCAGTCATAAAGAGGAATGAAGCACTGATGTATGCCAGAATGTGGGGATATACCTCCAAACTTTAAGTAAAATAAGTCAGACGCAAAAGGTCACATATGTATGATTTCATTTATATAATTTATCAAGAATAGATAAGCTTATAGAGACAGAACACAACTCAGTGGTTTCCAAAGGGATAGGAGGAATGAGGAGACACTGCTAAGTAGATAAGGGGTTTTACTTTGGAGTGACAAAAATATATTGAAACCACTTAGAGGTGGTGGTTGTAAAAAATTTAAATGTAATAAATGCCACTAAATTATTCCCTTTAAAATGGTTACCTTCTTCTGGGATTGGTGACATAGACCTGTGATCCCAGTACTTGGGAGGCTGAGATAGGAAGATTGCAGGATTGAAGATGGTCTCAGCGAGTAGTGAGACTCTCAGCAAACTAGTGAGACCCTGTTTCAAAATAAAAATAAAATAGGGCTGGGGATGTAACTTGGAAGTGGAATGCCTCTGAGTTCAATGTTCAATAACTTACACACACACACACACACACACACACACACACACACACACACAGTTTTTTTTTTTTTCATTTAGATAAAGGTAGTTCATGCCTTAGATGCTGAGTGGCTAGCTATCTGGAATTAAAAATAATCTCTTATCTGTTAGGTACAAATCAAGGTCTGTGAGTTCTCTAATTATCCACTGGATCTCAAATACTCTATTCTGAAGTTTAAAGTAAAAGATAGGCACAATAACTAAAGAGATGAGTGAATCTCAGCAAAGAAATATTAAATACTAAATATTAAGGAATGAAAATTCTAGAACTGAGAAGGACATTATATGAAATAACAAATTGACATGATCCTTTAATATCAGTGCAGGTACTTCAAAAGAAAAGTTCAGTCTCTTTAAAGATAGAGCAAGCCGGGCGTGGTGGCGCACGCTTGTAATCCCAGCATTCGGGAGGCTGAGACCGGAGGATCTGGGTTCGCGGCCAGCCTCAGCTACCTAGTGAGACACTCCGCAACTTAGTGAGACTCGGTTTCAAAATAAAGAATAAAAAATAGGGCCGGGGGTATAGCTTGGAGGTAGAATGCCCCTGAGTTCAACTCCCAGTACTGCAAAAAAAAAAAAAAAAAAAAGAACCACGAAAAAAAAAAAAGATAGAGCAATAGTAACTATACAAACTAAAGCAAGGAGAGAAAACAGACCAAGATAAGTGAACAATAGCCCAATTGTTTGAAGGAGTATAGACAAGTGATTTTATATATATGTATATGTATATGTATATGTATATGTACATACATATGGAGTCTCATAAGAGGACATGAGAAATATTGGAGCAGAAAATGATTTTCAAAAATACAGTCAATGTTTCTCCCAAATTCAATGAAAAGTATCAATGTACAGATCAAAGAACCTCAACATAATCCTAGCAGGATAAACAAATAAAACTTCATCTAGCAATTCATCTTAGAACTGCTGAAAAGCAAAAATGAAGCAGAACTCTTAAAAGCAGTCAGAGAATAAAATACATATTCAGGGAAACAATAGTAAGAATATAATTTCCCAAAAGAAAAATGCAAGGCAGACAATAGTAGAATGGCTTTTTTTAAAGTGCTAAAAGAAAAATAAAACTGTCAACCTAAAATTTTATATCTATCAAATCAGAACTTGTAAACAGTAGACCTATACACTATAAGCAATGTTTGAAGGATACTTTTCCCTTTAGAAAGATACCAAATGGGATAGCACACATGTACAAATTAAATATACAACAATAATAGCAGAAAGGATAAAGGAGGAAGGTGTTCTTAAGTTTCTCATATTTCACATGAAGTGACATAATCGATGATAAATAAAAAACAAATAATGTGATGTGATTGTACACATCAACCCACCAATAATTATAAAATTGAATTTTTAAAGAATTACCCATATAAAAATAGCTAATAACTTTGGTTGCAAAGGTGAAATTTTTAAAAAAGACTAAAAATAGCAAAATCTATTCTCATACTATAGATGAAATGTCATTTAGATACAAATACAGAACTTAAAAGGAAAAGGAAAACAAAGATATGATACACTATTCATAAAATGCAGGAGTGGCTATGTTGTCAGACTGTAGAATTTCAGACATGGAGTATTATTAAAGATCAGAAGGACGTTTTCATAATAAAAAGGGCTAATTCCTCAAGAAGACATATGGATACCAAAAGTATAAGCACAAATAAAGAACTTCAAAATAGATGGAGCAAAACTGTTAGAGATTATGGAAGAAATCAACAAATCCGTGACTATAAGTAGAGATTTCAGCATTCAATAAGGAATGGAGCAAATAAAGGAAATATTCAGTATGGATATAGAAGAACTAAACTAAACCATCTGCTAATGTGATCTAATTGCTACTATAAAGCACCCAACTTAAGAACAGCAGACCCCTTCTCAAATTTGCAATACATTGAACAAGGTTTATTCTACACTGAACCAGAAAGTATTTCTTAATAAATTACAGAAGATTAAAATCATACAAAACATATACTCTGGCTGAAAATAAATTAAGTTAGAAACCTATGTAAAATAAACCTGGAAAAATACAATTATATAGAAATTAAACACACACTTTTAAATACTTCATCATTAAAAAGAAGTCAAAGGGAAGTTAAAACTATTTTGAATTGGATCATAATAAACACATTATTATTTTTTTGAGGGATGTAGTTAGAATTTAGATTAGAGAGAAATACACAGCTTTAATGGTGATACTAGAAAGTAGTAACTTTTTTTTTTGCGATATATAACCTAAATTTCTGTCTTGAGATAAAAAAAAGGACAAGAAATTTAGGTGAAAGTTAATGATAGTGATAGGAGGAGGACCTATGAAATAGAAAATAAACAAAAGAGTAATTAAAACTAAAATTTGATTTCCTGAAATCTGCCAGACTGGTTAAGTAAATAAGAAATAAAACCCCAAATATTAATTATAAGGTGATTGGTGCAACCAAAGACACAAAAGACCCCAGAGGCCAGTCCAGTCAGGGAAGGTTTATTAAAGAGAAGCTGTTGGGATGTCTCACACAAGAGAACAGCAGCATTAGGGGTCTGCGAGAATATTTTTATAGCAAGGAGAACAGGGGAGTGGGTAGAACCAGTTCTGGGAACAGCTGGGCCCATTTGCTTAAGGGTGGTCAAGGCTGACATTTGTGGCCAGGGTTGGAATGTTCCCCTTTGTGACTATTTTCTTGCTCCCGCAACTGCTTCTTAGGTTGGGTCAAACTGATCCATTTTGACTTGTTATGGAGCAGCTGCATCTCTATCTTTTACCACCTGAGGTTACTTGTGCCACTTACTAGGCTTCATATACCCTCCGACCTAACACTAATATTAAGAACAAAAGAGTGCATAAGATTGTAGATACTATAGAATTGTCTTTAAAAAATAAGAGGATATTAAAAACAACTTTATGTCAATAAAATGAAGAAATTGAATGAATTGAATTTGGTGAAAGATGCAAACTACCAATACAAAAACAAGAAGATATAAAACTCAGTAGAATTATAGATGGCAGAATAAAGGAAGACAGCATGTTTCAGTTGCTCCAAGACTCAGAATTCAACCAGTAGAAAGACGGCTTCTTGGCAGGAGAAGAAAAGCAGTCAGAACTCAACATAAGAAAGACAGTGGAAATGTGGTGGAACCTGTCACAACACAGAGAGCAGAGGACTAAAAAAAGCTCCACACATCTCCTTTGGTGAGTGGAGAGCAGAGACAGTGCCATCTTGGTGAGCCTGCACATGGACTGGCCGTTGTCAGACCCAGCAGTTCTCAGAAACCAACTCTGGCAAAGAAGAAGCTAAATCTTGTCACGATAGTGACTGCAGAAAACCATCATCAAAAGCAATGACATTCTCATCTCCATGCTTGAATACCTCAAGCTGAGAATCCCCAGATCTCCCAGCCAAACTGTCCAGCAAACTTTTGTGGCTGCAGCTGAACATCTCCCTTCCTTCAGGGACACAAGCAGCACTTGTCTAGACTATGAGTTTACAAACCATCACAGGCAGTGAACAGAACCTCGGGGTCTGTGAGTTTGCGAGTCATCCCTGCAGGGGTAGAGGCAGATGCTACAGTCTGAAACAGCATAAATGTGAATTAGCAAACAGTTCCTAGGGACACTCGTGGGTGGCACTTAGGGTTTGCAGTTCACACATCAGGAGTCTAAAGATAAAGCCTACAGAATGTGAGAAGATCTTTGCCAGCTTCCTCTGATAAAGGACTAATATCTAGAATATGCAAATCAAATAAAAGACTTAACACTACAAAAACTAATAACCCAATCAAGAAATGGGCAATTGAACTAAATAGACACTTCACAAAAGAAGAGATACAAATGACCAATAAATACATGAAAAAGTATTCAACATCATTAGCAGTCAGAGTTACAAATCAAAACTACACTGAGATTCCATCTAACCCCAATCAGAATGGCAATTATGAAGAAGTGAAAGAACAGAAAATGCTGGTGACAATGTAGGTAAATAGGGGCTCTTCTATACTGTTGGTGGGATTGTAAATTAATGCAGCCACTATGGAGATCAGTGTGGAGATTCCTCAGAAAATTGGGAATGAATCCACCATATGATCCAGCTATACAATTCCTGGGTATCTTTCCAAAGGGACTGAAATCAGAATATTATAGTAATATATCCATATCCGTGTTTATAGCAGCACAACTCACGGTAGCCCAATTATGGAACCAATCTGAGTGTCCATCAACAGCTGAACTGATTACAAAATTATGGGATATCCACAGGATGGAATTCAGCAATAAAGAAGAAAAAAATAATGTCATTTACATGAAAATGGATGGACCTGGAAACCACTGACATTAGCTAGTCACAGAAAGTGAAGGGTCATGTGTTTTCTCCATATGAGAAAGCTAGCGAGTAATTCAAATACCAAAGGGACTTTAGATAATGGAGGAGAAACTCCAGTGGAGCCAGGGAAGTGGTCTAGGGGAAGGGAGGGGGAGAGAGAAAGTATCAATGAAAGAATCATTTCTATTGAAATTATATATGTATGTTAGAAAACCAACATCAATGTCAATACTTTGTATGGGAAGGGGGGAAATGGGTAGGGTGCTGGGGGAAAACCCACCAAGTGCTGTGGGCATGTATGTTTGGTGTTAACTATTACATGATCATATTTCTCTGTGGTGCAATAGTTTCATTACTAAGTATATATCCAATATAAATGTATGCACATTTGTACTAATCAATAAGTAGATATGCAACATTTCTATAACAACAACAAAATGATAACAACCTAAAAAATTCATCTAAGCTGGGCGTGGTGTCACATGCTTGCAATCCCAGTACTTGGGAGGCTGAGACAGGAGGATCACAGGTTCTCAGCCAGCCTCATCTACCTAGTGAAACCCTGTTTCAAAATAAAGAATCAAAAATAGGGCTGGAGATGTAGCTTGGAGGTAGAATGCCCTGGACTCGATCCTCAGTGCCACATACACACAAAGTTCATCAATAACAGAATAGATCTCTGTATATTTTTAAAATAAAATATATAGCAATGAAAATGATCAAACAGCTTTTTACAACAGTATGAATGAACTCTATCAACAGCATTGAACAAAAACTGATTGATATATAAAATATGTACTTTATGATTCCATTTATGAAAACTTCCAAATTACATTAGAAGGAAGTCAGGATGAAAAATTGTTTTAATTATAAGAAAATTTAGATATTGAGAGGGACTTTGGGGTCCTGCCTATGGTATGTTTCTTGACTGAAGTGGTGGCTCTTAGAGGTGCACTTACCATGAGTAATTCATCAAGTTTTGCCATTTTATTTTTGCATTCTTGTATTTGTATTATATTTTAATTAATCAAAAATTAAAGTGGCCATTTTAGTGATCACATTTTGATTCTGATATATAACTTTAGGATACAATTACTTCCCTATTTTTAAATTTAAGCAATAAATCTATTTTTTTTTTTTTTTTTTTTTTTTGCGGTACTGGGGATTGAACTCAGGGGCATTCTACCTCCGAGCTACACCCCCAGCCCTATTTTTTATTCTTTATTTTGAAACCGAGTCTCACTAAGTTGCAGAGTGCCTCACTAAGCAGCTGAGGCTGGCCTCGAACCCAGATCCTCCGGTCTCAGCCTCCCAAATGCTGGGATTACAAGCGTGCGCCACCACGCCCGGCAATAAATCTATTTTTAAGGGAAATAAAATTGCATGAGCATATTCAGCTTCAAGTTAAATGTCTTTGACTGTAGCTACTTCCCAGTGGAGAACCCTGTGATACAGCATGTATGATTTCAGCAATAACAGTTTCTCTGGTGGTGCTGATCTAAACTACAGCAAAATTCAGGTCTGCTGATTTTGCATTATTAGCCTCACTGGTTCTTCATTGTTTCATCCTTCTGTAATTTCGTGAACATATTAGTGGGGAAATGCCTCTTCCCCAAGAGACTGACTTATAAATCATTGTCCGTTAATTCATACATGCTGATTTTTTCCCTTAATGTCTGAGAATCTAAATGTGTGAAGAATTTTTTTTTCTATCTTCAATTTGCTTAATGCTAAGCCTATTAACCTTCATGACTTTGGCATTGCTCTTGACATTTTAGAAAAAGAATACATTTCTGTTTTTTGGTCATAATATGATAAATACAGAATCATTTTGGTATTTCCTTGGCTAAGTCATAGAATCAGGTACTTCCCAAGGGTACAACTGATTATCCCAATATTATGTTGCTCAACTGTAATTTTTTAAAATAAGATTTCATTGACCAGTAGATCTGTCTTTTACCTAATAATTTACTAAAAGGAGATAAAATGGAGTCAGAATGGAGGAATATAGACTATCCCTGACACTGTGATATGAGGGACAGACAAGATATGGTCCCATGCCCTAGTAGGACTCTATCTCAGATAGCATCTCCAAACCAGAGTATAATAGTGCTTCTCAGATTCACAACCGTGCCAATTCATTAGAAGAGGCTACTTTGATGGCGACAATAAGAACACAGTGATGGGAAATTGCTAGTTGGTTAATTCGATAGGTAAGAGTCTGATGGTAATTTCACCAAGATATCAGATTCTATTTGCATAGCTGGTCTCAGCAATGCCTCACAGCCCACTTACAATCTCAATCAATGGTACTAATGGGTCTCTCCTTGGTCTGCAGAGAACTGTCTGGCCCCTGGATCTTTACATGGTCTTTTGAGGACACATGTCTATGTCCTCCTTTTCTCATGAGAAAAACAGTCATATTAGATTAGGGATACACTAATAACCCCATTTTAACTAAGACTTCAACATATAGATTTTGAAGAGTGCACTATTCAGCTCATAATGCCATGACAGTTTTCTAGTGCATTGACTTCTTATTTGGAATCAACACTGTATATGTAATAGCACCACATTTTGCAGTGTGTGCTGTCAGTGCAAAGTGAATCTGGGTGCGGAACCTGAAAAAAAAATGAAGGAATATGGTAAGGCCTGTAATTTCTTTGTAGAAAGTACATTAGCATTCCAGGAGATTTTTGTTACTAGATACATTTTAATGAACCTAGTTATTTGCAAAAGTTTGCAAAGTAGGTTATAAAATATTAGTTACTAAAGCACTGCTTTGTCCCTTTCACCTTTGTTCAGTAATATTGTAGCACATGCTAATGCAAGAGCATATTAGAAATTAATGACCCTCTTACTCAGAGTGAATAGGTTGAACTCATCCTATTTGCCATTGGATCTGTTCTTTCTTCAGTATGTCCTATGTCTTTTAATGGTAATACCAGTTAATTGTCACTCAGTGTTCCAAACTGTGGAGTCTTTGACTTCTTTCTTTTTTTTTCCCTGTAATGTAATAATTGGAGTCAAACAAATGGTTCAAAATCTATGTTTGCTACTTACTAGCTCTGACCTTGACATGTTATTAGTCTTCTCCCTTTAGTTTGCTCATCTACAAAATATAAAACACCACCTCTATGAAATAGGTGGTGTTTTCAAACAAATGTATTTGAAAAACAGCAAATGTTGAGGAAATGCTACTAATTGTTGACTTAGTACCACTCATATTCCTTCTTAGCTATGAAGTTGCACATTACTCTTCATTCATACTGCTCCTCTCCTAATTTAGGACTTGTCTTCCTGACACCCTGGGTTCTTATAGATCTCATAATTTCTTTCCATTCACTTTTATTCCTGAGGTTTTGTTCTTATTTTGCTTCATTTCTTTCAAGAATATTTGATGAGCTGGGTATGGTGGCAGAAGCCTGTAATCCAGTACTTGGGAAGCTGAGGCAGGAGGATGGCAATTTAGCTAGGCCCTCAGGAACATAGCAAGACCATGTTTGAAAATAAAAAAAAAATAGAGCTGGAGATGTAGCTTGGAGGTAGAATGCCCTTGGTTTCAATCCCCAGTAAAACACACACACACACACACACACACACACACACACACACACTCACACACACAGAGGGTTGTCCTGGTGACAAAAGCTGACTGAAAACTAGATATTCTTCACAAACACACACACACACACACACACACACACACACACACACACACACTTGATGACTTTCAAATTACAAAGTGGAATTGTTTTACTTTTTTTTTTTTTTTTTGTCTAGTACTGGAGGTTGAACCCAGGGTAATTTTATCTCCAAGGTATACCCTCAGTCCCATTTTATTTTTATTTTGAAACAGGGTCTTGCTAAGTTGATGAGAGTCTCCTACTTGCTGAGATTGTCCTTGAACCTGTGATCCTCCTATCTCATCCTTCCAAGTATTGGGATTATAAGCTTATGCACCACCACCCCCTGCTTTACTTTAATTTTTTTAGGCCCTTTAAGGTCTAGCTTAATGCCCCTATTCAGTTGTTTTTTATCTCAATTTGCCCTTAACTTGTTATGTTGTCTGGGATCAGTCAGTAAACTTGGCCTACTCTCATGATTTATTATAAGGATTATTTCATTTAATTCCTAGAAATCCTGTCTTTGAGACCTCTATTTCCTAGTGGTGTAGCCTTTTGAAATCAATTGATTTCCCTGGGCTTTATCTTGTTTGTCTGTAAAATGAAATGCTTCTCAATGTCTAGTGTGCATAAGACAAACTTAGCGAACTTGAGAAAAATGTAGCTTTTCAGAGGTTCTGATAATGTTTTCAAATTGAAAAAAAATAATGTCAAACATATAAATGCATAAAGTACATCAATGTTAGATATACGTCTTTTTTTTAAAAAAATACTTGTATTGGTGCATGGTAATTACACATCATAATGAGGTTCAGCATGATAGGAACATACATGCACACAGCACTTGGTGTGTTTTCTCTGTGGATCCCTCTCCATTCCCTCCCTTTCCTTGCACATGCTATTGAGATGGGTATTCATAATTTTGTATATGTACATCTTAATTTTGACACATGTATACTGGTGTGTAAACCCTATTCAGTTCAAGATGTGCACAGTTTCAAGCAATTTTCGGAAGTTTTCCAGGTCTCCTCAATCTGTGCCTCTTCCAGAGGTAAACATTGTTCTTCTTTACATTATAATTTATTTTTAAGTCTGGATGAGATGATTTTTTATGCTCCTTGTAGCTCTAGCTTTCATTGGCTCTACATTTTGAATTCAGATGGAAATGAGGAACTACACTGAATCAGTTTATGCTGTGATCCCAAATTTCAATCTTATGTAGAAACATGTTCCATGCCTACCAATTTCCCACCCTGCCTCCATCCCACAGGCAACACCAGAGAACCCTCCTCTTGTTTAGCTCTTCATCTCCCTAAAACTTTATATTTTTTTCTTATTTTTCAGCTCTAGAGTAACTCCTTTCCAAGCAAGGCTAGAAACACAGAATACTAAACTTAAAGATCAAGTATTCTAACCTCCATATGTGTAGCAACTCCTTCAGCAGCATTCCTGGTGAGCAATCTTTTGCCTTTCTTGAAAACTTCTGGTAACTGAGACCTGATTCCATCACATTATTGGTGACTTCTCTTTGCTAGAAAGTGCTTCCATATGTTGAGCTTTATAAAATATTCTCTGGTACATTTGCTTATAGTTAAGCCCCTTAGAATAATGAAGAATATCTTGGTCTCTTATTCTATTAGCAGCCTTTCAAGTATCTAAGACAGTTACCATATATACACTTAAGATTTTTCTTCTTTAGTCTTCGAAATCAGAATTCCTAGTGTTTTCCTGGCCTTTGCCCAATCTTTCAAAGACCTCACTCTAAAGGATACTATAAAATCGAGCATATCAGCAGTCCATCAGGGGAGAAATTACACTTTATGCTGTAAGACAACTCTTGGAGCAATAATATATCAGTTATGGCCCCATTGGGACATGCAGAACATCATGACCCTCTCTGCAGAGCCAGTTTTATGGACATGCAACCTGTGTCATCTCATTGGGATTGTGCCTAGACACCTCCATGCTTGTTTTGTTCTTCTATCATTGCAATTTAAAAATTCTTAATATTTGCACTGGGTTCTGCAAATTAGGTAGCTGGTTCTGCCTTTCTTGTTGTATTGCATTTACTAATGTCCTATTTTAATTTTTGAATATATTTTCTACTACATAGCTATTAAGAGTGTATTATATTTATAGTCTTCTTTACTTATTTCAGAAAAACTTCCTTAGAGCATAGGTTCAAAATTATAATCATATGCCTCTTTTAGACAAACAACCTAAGGGCTTACAGAAATTAAGGGAATTGCTAAGGTTTCATGGCTTATTAGAAACAAAGCTGGGTCAGATCAGGCCTTCCGACTTCAGCATTCATTACACAAGGGTCTCCTTTCTTTATTTCTTCTGGAAAGTGCTATATTTTGAATTCTCAGGGTTCAAGTTTAATACTCTAGTCTTAATAACTTCCAAGTTCCTGTAGTTCCTCTTTCAGTTCATTCTCTAGGTGCCGTGCTTCAAGACAGCCCTGTATTGCTGACTCATATTTAGTCTTGAGTTCCCTCTCTTTGCTCCTCAGGTCATTTACCCATAATTGCCTAGTCCGCTCTTATCTGATAATTGAAGCTCATTTATATATTTTTTCCTAACCTCAGTGATTTATCCTGAGCTTGCATTTTTTAAAGAAAGTCATCTCAGGTTAATTTTGAGAGAATTCCAATGCAATCTCATTTTTCCCTCCCTCAATGATGATTCTGATCTATAGTTAATCTCTAGATCATTAAGACTGTTTCAGTAATTGGAAAGAAATCTCCATGTTTTTTTCATTAAGTGCTCATCTAACTTGCCAAGGGATGCTAACCTAAGTTGCTGAAACTTGCCTTATTTGACCAAAAGAAATTCAAAGCAATTCTATGAAAATGTGGCTTCATTTGCAATTATATTAGCCAGCGGAAGGGAAATGGAGAGTATAATGTAATGAGGTCGTAATGACCATCTTCATATGGGAAAGTTGACAGTAGCGTGAAACTTCAACTTTAGTGTCATCCTGCACACTAAACAGATATATTTTTAGCCTTCTGGGCTGCCTTCTTCAAGTGAGGCTGTGTAGTTGATGTCTGTCTTCTGGTGGAGATGCTGCCTCAGGCTCTGCTTGCTGGAGAATCCAGGCTAAGACATTTATACTGGCATAGTCCACCAATGCAATGTCTCAATTCCTGGAGGCTAAAATAAAGGATTTGATCAAGATGGTTTAATTGCCTTTATATCTGTCAAACTACCAGCAGAGGCAAAGGGCCCCCATCAGCAGATACCACTGACCCAGAAATACATTGAACCACTCATTTCCCTCTCAACTAATGGGTAGCAATTTAAAAACTTGGGGACCCTTCTCCCTTCTTTCCTTTTGTTTACTTTCACACCTAATGAAACAACAAGCACTGTAGCTTCTGTCCCCAACTAGCCTCCAAGTAACCGCTGCTCTCCACTTCTCACAGCTACAGTCATACAATACACACTATACCTGCATACCACACTTACACACTGCAGCTCAGGAGAGCACTGATTCTCACCTGGTCTTTGCAATAAACTCTTAACTGGTCTCTTTTTCCCTTTATAATTCATTCTCTACCCAGCAGTAAAATTGGGCTTTTAACTAATACAAATCAGATATTATACTCTTCTGATGATGACCCTACCATAGTTCTGTACCCTTTTATTTATTTTTAAATAGGATTTAATATCATCTCTTTCTATCTTTTCTTATGTATATGTTTCCCCTCTGCCTTCACATACTTCAACATGGAATGAAAAAGAAGGGACCTGTGTCTTGGTCATCATTTATCTTCCCACACTTGAAAGAGTAATGGCGTCTAGTGAGTGCTCAAAAGTTACTGAATAAATGAGCAGAGCACAGTGGTACTCCCTTGTCATCCTAATGCTTGGGAGACTGAGACAGGAGGACTGCACGTTCAAGGCCAGCACATGGTAACTTAGCAAGACCATGTTTCAAAATAAAAAAAAAAGGGCTGAGGGTACAGCTCAGAGGTAGAAAGCCCCTGGTTTAATCCCCGTAAGACACACACACACACACACACACACACACACACACGCACACACACATATAAACTCACACATACACACACACACACTTTACTGAATAAACAAACCTATAAGACAATATCCTGCTCTGTTTCAGATCATTCTCTGCATTGTCTCAGTGTCAACACTCCAAGCCTTGACAAATTGCTGGTTTCTGTGGGTATGGTGGGGATTAACTCTTTCTGCTTATCTTTTTAATTTAGCTATAGCTAGAACCCTAGTTTTGATTACAGACTGGTTCTCCCTCTCTTTCCCCTGTGCCTCTTTTCCATTATATCTTCAGCTGTACAACTCCAGGGGCAATGGTTCTTTAAATCAGACTTCAGCCTAGTTGTAGCTATGCCTTCCTATCTGTCCTTTCTATATACCCAAGGTTATTCCTTCACCTTGACTAGGCTTCCATTCCAGCTTCAACTTCCCCCTACAACTTTCCTGGGCCCACCAACACTTGCAAATCATTACCTACCCTTTAAATCCTGTAGGGTTCAGTGATTCCAGGCAGACCATGCTTGAAGAAACTAAGCTAGATGTGTACGTCCTTCTGAGCTCCAATTCAGGATATATGTTTCCTCCAAGTTGAGGTTGGCAAAGCTTCAGTGAATCAAGATAAGCCCTTGTTTCATAAAAAAAAATAGCGTGTGTATTTGTGTTTACTGAGTCTATGAGTCTATGGTGAGAACACTGCTGCTCAACCCCCAGAGAAAAATTGAGCTGAATTTAAAATACTCCCTGAAGTTCTCTCATCTTAAAACAGCCATTCACTTAAAAGTTAAGAAAGATTGCAATAAGCATCTGGCAAAACAGTCCTAATGGCAGAGATGGGATGTCGAGCACAACTCTGGCTGGCATTTTCAGGGTTTTTTAATGCTTGGTTGCAACTGTCACTTCCATAAGGATTTCATGAAGATTAATAATGTAAGGAAAAGGCCATGTTTCAACAGTTACTGAACACAGTAACTGTTAGTACTTTTTCTGGCAAAGTAGGTGAAAAGAAACTTTTTTTCCTCCTTGTATGTCCATTCTTATTTTTGTTTGTTTCTCTTCCTTAAAAATACACATTTCTATACCATTATATCATACTAATTATATGCATACATGTATATATGTATACTTATATATATGCACGTACGTATGTAGGTAACTCTACTGCCAGTTCTTTTTTTTTTTTTATATATATACTGGTATTTAAAAATAGGGGTGTTGAGCCAGATGTGGTGACGCACACTTGTAATCCCAGTTCTTGGGAGGCTGAGACTGGAGGATGTGGGTTCATGGCCAGCCTCAGCTACTTAGCGAGGCCCTACGCAACTTAGTGAGACCCTGTTTCAAAATAAAGAGTAAAAAATAGAACTGGGGGTGTAGCTCAGAGGTAGAATGTCCCTGGGTTCAATCCTCAGTACCGCAAAAACAAAACAAAACAAAAAACAGGTTTGTTCTACCTCTGAGATATAACCCCAGCCCTATTTTATTTTTTATTTTGAAACAGGGTCTCACTAAGTTGCTGAGGGTCTCGCTAAGTTACTGAGGCTGTCCTTGAACCTGTAATCCTCCTGTCTCAACCTCCCAAGTACTTGAATTATAGGTGTGTACCACCATATCCAGCCTTTACAGCCAGTTCTACAAAGCAAAGCTACTACTAGGCAGAATTGAAAAATGTCAACAACAACACAAAAAGTGACTGGACATTGACTATAGGTAAATGAGCACTTGAGAAAGTTGGAAGTGATGTTTATGGTGAGGAAAATTATTCTTAGATATGTGGAGGATGAAAGATGACAACTGCTAACTTAAACAAAATCTCTCTTTTGGTGAAGCAGGTAAGATTTTCATTTTGGAGAGCTAAATCCATGTAACTCTTAGGAGAAAACATAAGAGTACATCTTTGTAATGTTGAGTTTAGCAATGGATGTCTAGATATGACAAATAACACAAGAAAATAAATAAATAAACTGGACTTTATAAAATTTAAACAGTTTTGAACATTAAAGGAGAGTATCAAGAATGGAAAAAAAAAAACACCTATGGAACAGGAGAAAATATTTCCATAGTACACATCTTACAGTTTAGTAACAACAAAAATATAAACAGTCCAATTCGGTCCTCACACTCCCCTGAATTAGAGGTAATCAGCCTTCCTTTGACCCAGAAGGAAGCAAAGTTTCAGAGAAGTTAGTTCAAGAGCCCCACTCTTCCCAGCCTCTCACCAGTTGGTACAGCCATGAACTCTGGCAGGAGCGGGGAAGCACTTAAATACTCGGTACAAGTCCTATGCAAGTCCTGTGGTTAGTTTTCCTACCCAGAATATAAAGGTCAGGGAGGGCTGGATGTCAGGTTGAAAGCAGCGAGAATGAGGTAGGATAGAAATAAAAGAAATAGATAGAAAATATGACTTTACTATAAAAGCCTGGTGCTAAAGTTTCTTAGATGTTTACTCCCCAAACCAGTTCTTTTTCCCAGTCCTATTTCTCTCAAATTCCTTGGGAATCTGTAAATCTTAAAGTTAACCAAAACAAAAACCAGAACACAACACTATAATTACCTATACACCTTTAATAAGACAGATACAATATCTTGAGAGACCTATAACTTAGGGGACTTTTCAGCTTATCTATTGATCATGTGATGGAGATCATAATTAACCCAAAGATCCTGAGAATGACCAGATCACCATAAACTGGCTTGTGATCACCAGATTGAGGTCATCCTCACATATCTTCCTATACCCACCCTTCACCAAATTTTATTTAAAAGGAGAGTCATGGACCCCCAAAATGTGAGTCTCACTCTGGAGATGGTCCACATTCTCCCTGGAATTCCCTGCTTTCCCAAATAAATCTCTGTCTTTATCTCTGACTGGCTTGTGTTGAAATTCTTGTCTGTCCCACAGACAAGGACCTTGATGGTCCTGAGTTGTGTCCCCCTCTGTCCCCACTGGGAACTTCTCTGGACCTTTTCATGAATCAGCCTTTCTTCTGTGGCAAGAAGACGAAGTGAATTATGGCAATAGAGTATTTGGTAATAGAGTATTTGACAAGTGACTTTCCTCTCTCTGGACATCCGTTTCCCTTTCTGGACAAATGGGAGTGAGAAGAAGTGTGTTCAGGACTCCCAAAGCTCCTTTCTGCTGAGTACTGACAGCTTTAAGAATTTGTCTCTGTTTGCAAACCAGCTTTTGTGAGGTGAGGGCAGAAGGTTCCCAGAGAGTTCCAGGATGGTTTGGCTAATGTCTTCCCTACATTCTATTCCCCCCACTACCCTGAGTGTCTTGGCCTGAACCAGCAGCCCCAGAAGGCACAGATCCCAGAAGATGTGAGGAAGGATATGCCCTACCTCTCGTCCCTAGACAAGGCAGCCATGTTGGAGGCAGGGCTTAGTTGCTGAGAAGGGGTCCCTGGGCACGTGGTCTTGGGATTATATATGATCCCTTCTCCCTTCTCTCTCTCTTACTTCTGGTCTCCGTGATGTAACAGCAGAACCCTCACTCTGCTGAGCTCCACAGACTTCACCTGGCCTAACGTGGACTGAGCCCTTGAAATCTCCAGTACTGTAAGCAAATAGCTCTTCTTCCTCTCAGATGTTATTGTTCAATTTTGGGGGGAGGAGAAGGCTCATAATAGTGAGAATGCTGACTGAAATACAAGGGGGAGAGGATATTTGAAGAGAATAATCATGGTTGAACTATGAAAGGTGCAGTCTGTAGATGAGCATCATTCCATTACCTGTGGATGTGTTAGCTATGTAGAATCCTAGAGCTCCACTCCACAGATACCAAATCAGAATCCGCCCAAGATCCCCAGGTGATTCCTACCTACACTCAAGTACAGGAGGTATAGCTAAAGTATCTTATGCCACAGGATATCCAAGATGGGGAGGGGGAAAGAAGGAAAGAGAACAATTCTATGTCTAAGGAGAAATAAATGTTACATGGTTTTTTCAAAGTTTTCAGTCCTCAGGTGAGAATTTTCTTGAGGATTTACATTTTATGTAGTTGCTGTGTTTTCTGGAAAGGAATAAGCTGACTGAACAATCTGCATTTTAATGAGATCCTCAGTGATAGGCGTGCACATTCAAGTTCAGAAAACACTAGGGGCACTTGGCTAAGGTAGCCAGAAACTGATGACCTGGGAAAATCTTGGAGAAAAAAAAATAATGAAATCATTATAAATGTCCACATTATGGTGGGGAGGTCTTGAGATCAATAACAGATAAGCCTGTTTTTTCCTGTCAAATAGAATGCAGCAGTGGGTATATTCATTCAGTTAAACAACTCAGCCAACATGGCTCACAAAAAATAGTCTATAATGCAATATTGGCATTTTCTATCACAAAAGCCAGTTTTTTTTTTTTTAAACCCCAATTCCCTCATATTTCTGACAATACAGAACAAAACTGTGGACTTTGCACCCTAAAGGCTAAGGTCTGTGTTTCAACTGTGCTTTCTGCCCATCATGTGTGTTTCTGTTTCTCAGTTTAAGTGAAATGCTGATGTTCTTCTCTTTCTAACATACAGGTCTCTGGTGACTATTAACATAATAATGTTTCTTAAAACACTTTAAAAACTGCAAAAAGTGAGCCGGGCGTGGTGACGCATGCTTGTAATCCCAGCATTCAGGAGGCTGAGAGAGGAGGATCCAGGTTCGAGGCCAGCCTCAGCTACCTAGTGAGGCAGTCCACAACTTAGTGAGACTCGGTTTCAAAATAAAGAATAAAAAATAGGGCTGGGGGTGTAGCTCGGAGGTAGAATGCCCCTGAGTTCAATCCCCAGTACCCCCCCCCAAAAAAAAAGAAAACTGCAAAAATTATTAACTATTATTACTTTACTGTGGTGCTAGGGATTGAACCCAGGAGTACTCTACCATTATGCTACAAGTACACTGGCCCTTTTATTTATTTATTTATTTATTTATTTATTTATTTATTTTTATTTTGTGAAAGGGCCTTGCTAAATTGCCTAAGCTGGCCTCAAACCTGTGATCCTCTTCCCTCAGCCTCTGGAATACCTGTCATTATATGCATGTATGTGTGTGCCACCCTGCCTGGCTTATTTATTTTAAAACTAGAGACCTAGTCCATTCCTTTTCCTTTGTTCTAATGATGATGGAGATTAAGTAACATGAAGGATTCTCCCTTTGTAAGGAACTTTCTCCAGATATGCATGAGTGTGTTTGTATGCAAAGGAACAAAACAAAATCCCGAAGCTCAAACTGCTATTACAGGGTGAGTAGTAGCAGCATGGAATTGTTTATTTGCACCTCTTAAGTCTTCACTCTTAGCTGTTTCATTCTGCCACATGGTTGGTAATGTTTCCCAAACACTACCACTTGCAGATATAATCCCTTACATTTTAATTCTGCTTCCAGATCGCCTGCGACTCTGCTCCAATCTGGATCACAACAGTGGGGACTATTTCATTTGTGGTGCCTTCCTGTGCAAGTCTTTGGATGATTTCTTTTTCACATCACATGGAGCTAATTTTGTCATTAACATTTCAGGAAAGACCCAGTGGCATTTTTAAGTGAAATACAAATTAGAAAGCGCTGCTGTTTTTAGTTACTTTTTTCTCCTGAATTTGAAAAGAAATCACTATCAAATTACCCAAGTCACATTTTTTTTTTTCCTTCCAAAGCTGTTGTCATTGTTTTGAACTCTAGATTGTTAGCCCCTTAGACAGAAATTCTGTCCCTTTTGGAGCAACTATTTGGGGGGGACCCTGAAGCACTATGTATTTATAGAAAAAGAGATGTTCTATGAGGCATAAGGAGAGCGACTTCCTGGCACACACTTCTGCTTTGTTGGCTTCTGTAGTTGTGAGTGTGCAAGTCTATATTGCACCTGCACATTTTCTCACATAATGGTGAGAAACCAACAGGAATTGGTTAGTGAACAGATTGATAAGAGAACCTTTCATTTAACTACAATTTTATATGAGACATATGATTTCCTTTTTTATTTTTAAAAGATATCATTTTGCTAATTTTTAATATGTTCCAAGCACTCTCTAGGCACATTAAATGCATCATCTAATTTTATCTCCATCACAATTAATTCCAGGAGGTGGTGACCCTTACAATAGCCAATATACCAGGAAGGGAACATATTGGACTTTGTTATGAAGTAGTTAGGTTTCCACACTGAGCATGAGTTCCATTAAGTATTAATTACTTTTGTCTTAATTAATTAATGGGATACATTAGAACATATGTTTTATTTCATCAGCCAAACCTTCTCAGTGTGAAACTAACCAGCAATTATTGAGCTTTTACAGTGTGCCAGGCACTATGATATAATTTAAATAATTATTTCATTTAATTCTAATAATTGGCTTATGCAGGAATATACTATTAATAGCTCCTTTTCACAGGTACAAAAATATCTAAAAATGTTTGAAGAAGTAACCTAAGATTAAAGAGCCAGTGGTTCAGACAGATGTAGGAATCAGCACTGAATACTTTTTGCCTGTGGTTTGATGCTTCAAATTTGCATGCATACCTAGTTGGTCAGGGAGTCAACAACACTAACACAAAGTCACCCTTTCCTAGGCAGCTTCTTCTGAAACATCTCCTTTGAATTCATCTTTATCTCTGGATGAAGAAAGAACCATGGGGTCACCACCAGACACCTGTGGCCTGCAGAGCAATGAAGTAAGAGACTTTTAGGGATAGTTATTCTCAGCATAGCCTGTTTTATTTCTCATTTAAGGTTATAATGTAGTTTTTTTATGTTCCTAAGCATTCTTTATAGACATACTTTCAATGGTTGCTTGAACTTTTTTGTTAAGTGACTGTATGAAATTAACTATCAATTTCTTTATTATTGACTAGGCATTATTGTCTTTTTTGTTATTTTATATAATATTATAGTAAGCACCTCTTCACATAGAACTACCTCTGCACACCTTAGCTATAACATATGCTTGATAAAGCTTCCTAAAGGTGAACTGTGGTGTTTGGATATCTCAACTTGATGCACATTGCCAAATTAGTTTCTAAATGAAGTTTCAATTTCTACTACCCGCATCAGGTTCTATGCCTTTATATTAGGCGTGGAGCTAAAATAGAAGAAACTCTTACTAATAATATGGGTGAAATTATTAAATGTATATTTGCTTGATTAATTATGAGATGAAATGGTTTTCAATAGTTGGCAGACAGTAAGTCTTTTTTTGACAATTTTCAACTCCTGTCTTCTGTCCCAGTGAGATTTAAAAAAAAAAAATTCTTATTTTTCGAATTCTTATTATATAGATTTATGAGATATTGCATAATAGTTTATATATGTATACAATGTACAGATATAAAATCAGGGTAGATTACATTTCCTTACTCCAATAGTTTTTAAATGTTTATTAGTGTGGCATGGTAGTGTATGCTTGTAATCCCAGTGCTTAGTACTTGGGAGTCAGAGATAGGAGGATCACAGGTTCAAGGCCAGTCTCAGTAACTTAGTGATACCCTGTTTAAAAAATAATAAAAAGAGCTAGAGAGAGTGTAGTTCAGAAGTAGAGAGCCTCTAGGTTCAATCCTCAGTAAAACACCTAAGTGTCTCTAAAGGTCCATGTGGTTACAGCTTGGTTTAAAGCATAGCCTTATGAAAAGTAGTGGAAACTTTAAGAGATACAGCATAGTTGGAAGTCTTCTGGTCACAGGACACATGGCCTCAAAAGGGATGGTGGGGCACCCCAACCCCTTCTTCTTCTCTTTTGCTTCCTGGCCACAGGGTGAGTGATTTGGCTTCACCAAGCGCTCCCACCACAATGTGCTACCACAGGCCCCAAATAACAGGTCAAACCAATTATGGATTAAAGCCATGAGCCAAAAATCAACCTTTCTCCTTCATAAATTGATCATCTCGGGTATTTGTTATAGTTATGCAGAGCTGACTAACACATGCTAGGGTATCACTGTTTTGTGGCTGAATAATATTCCACTATGTATATACATATTATGTTTTTTTTATTCACCTATCTGTTGATGGTCTTCTAAGTTGATTCCCTCTATTAACTATTTGAATAGGACGACAATGAACATGGGTGTATAGGTGTCTCCTTGATCTGCTGATATCATTTCCTTTGGATATATAGTCAGAAGAGGTTCCTATGGTAGTTCTGTTTTTAGTTTCTGAGGAATCACCATACTCTTCTCTGTAATGGTTGTACTGATTTACATTTCTACCCACAGTATATAAGTTCTTTTTTCTCTACATCCTTTCCAGTATTGGCTATTTGGAGACTTTCTTACAATGGCTATTCTTACTTGAGTTAGTGAGATGGCATCTTATCATGGTCTGGACTCACATTTCCCTGAACACTAATGACGATCAGCAATTTTTTTTTCATAAATTCATCCGTCATTTGAATTTCTTCTGTTGAGAAGTGTCCATTCATATCCTTTGCTCAATTTTACATTGGATTATCTGATTTTTTTATTGGTTTTTTAAAGCTCCTTGTGCCTTTTGGGTATGAATCTTTTTGTCAGATGAGTAGTGTGCAAATTTCCTCCCATTCTGTAGATCATCTCTTCCTTCTGCTGATTGTTTCCTTTGGGTGTCTATCTGCTTCTTAGTTTGACACCAGGGTTGGAGAAGCCCTTGGTTTCTGGGAGCCATGTGTAATTCAGGAGACACTATCATTCTAGGTGGGTGTGCTTTGCATCGTGGTGGAGGTCAGGGTCCCCTAAGTGGACACTCCAGCTGTGGGATTGGTAGTCCAAGGAGCCTGATGAATATTTCTTAGTTGCTGCTAGGGTGGACTCTGTTCCTGGCAGCTTCTGCCATGGTGGAGGACATGCAGCTCCTGCCTTCCATCCTGGTGTGGGTTGAGTCCACACACAGCTTGGTGTAGGGGGAATCAGGGCTAGGAGACCATTGCACCAACTTTCACCCCTGTGGAGGTTCAGGTTTCACCAGAGGTGGCCACAGGGAGAGGTGGTGGCAAGGAACCCCAACACTCTCCTAGTGTTGGCCTCAGCCCTCACCTAGCTCCCTGTGGGGGAGGCAGTGGCAGGGACCTCAGAATCAGTCCCAGTCTCAGGACCAGTCCTGGTGGTAATGCAGGCCACAAATGGAGGGGACAGCAGCACTGTGCTTGCTCTCAGTCCTAAACCTAAAGTGATGTGGGCCACTACTGGCTGCCTGCAGGTTTAGGCAGTGCTAGGAGACAGCCACACTCTGCCTGCTCTCAGTTCCTGTCTCAGTAGAGGTGAAGGTTCACACTGAGCACCTGTGGGGGCTGTAGCAGTGAAGACTGGTACTATGCTCTCTCACTCCCAGAGGCTGTCCATGCCTTAGCTCCCAAAGGATAAGCACTTTCATTGCTCAGTTCTTGAGGAACCCTCCATGCTAAAATGCCCATCTCTTGCAGTGCAGGGCCAGGCACAGGCTCTAGTGCTGGGATCACAGTTGCTCTGTTGGATTGAGTTGGGTTTGTGAGTCTGTAACCCACTGTGCTGGTGTGGTGGAATGTCTCTGGCATCCCAGGACCTAGGATATGCAGAATTTTCTGACCCCTGGGGCAGGATGGATTTGGACAGGAGCTCCAGTCTCAAGATAGCAGCTAGCTACAAAAGTTTGTACTGGGGCTCAATAAGGAGATAGGTGCACACATTCTCCAGAGCAAAGCTCAAGTGCAAACTCTGAGTTTCTCCCCTAACTGGGCTGCCAGCCTGTAACATCTGCGATATTTCCAGGAGCTAAGGTTACCAGCATCTGTGCTGAAAGGGTTTGCAGGGATTCTCCTGCTTACCCTTTCCCCTGCAGAGGGGGAGTAGGGTGGGGAGTTGCGGTTCATGGCATGGTTGCTAGTGTACCTTGTTTCTCTTTCTGTGTTGCCATTTCAGGCCTCTGAGTCATACAAGGGTCAGTGTAGAGTTCTCCCAGGGTCATTCACCCTAGAAAGCAGACATGTATCTGTTGCTTTGGTTGTTCCTGTGGAGGAGGTGGAGACAAGCACTGGGCTCCTCTGTTCTGTCCTCTTGGCATGTGAAATCTTACTGTTTTGTCTGTACTCTTTATTTACTGAGGAATTTAAACTTTTGCCATTTTTTATAAATATTTTTTCAAGTTATTTTTTTCTCTGCCTGGAGCAAAAATAAAAGCAAATGTGTTCCTGACACTAAGGGAAGAAAAGAGTCCTTCAACAAAGAAGGAGTGACTGCAGTTTCCAAAGCTACAAGGAACCCCTCAAGATAAGGTCTGGGAAAATACCTATGTTTTTCCTCCTCACACTATAATGAATGGTAGCAAAGCTTATATTCTGCTTTAGAGAAAGTATACAATAAGTACTATTGTTCATTTAACAGCAAAGTGTTATATCACTTAAAAATAATCCATCTGGTATTTTATTAAAAAATAAATGAGGTTGTCACATATTCCATACCATGCTGTCATGAAATTGCAATCCTGCTGACCTCACCATCTACAGTAGAAGAAACTGAGGTTCCAGGGAAATATATTCTGGTCTGTGCAATAGATATTGTAACCATGTTTCCAAATTTCAAATCTCTGCAAATATACCCTACTTTCTCCCTTGCTCAAAACAGTTCAAACAAAAATATTTTCAGATTAAATTATAGCAATAATAAGATAATACTAAAGAATATTTACCCTGGTGTATTAGAGTTCTTCAGAGAAACAGAACAGACAGAATGTGCGTATATGTACACGGAGAAATTTATTTTAAGGAACTGGCTCACACAATTGTGGAAGCTTGGCAAATGCAAAACCTACAGGGTAGGCCAGGAGGCATGAGACCTGGGAAAAATTTCAGTTAATCGAAAGGCATTCTGCTGGTACATATCCTGCTTGCTCAGGGGAAGCCAGGATTTCCTTCCTTTCTTTCTTTCTTTCTTTCTTTCTTTCTTTCTTTCTTTCTTTCTTTCTTTCTTTCTTTCTCTTTCTCTTTTTGTGCTACGGGAGTTGCATGCAGGGACATTTTACCTCTAAGGTATACCCCTAGCCCTATTTTATTTTATATTTTGAAACAGGGTCTCACTAAGTTGCTGAGGGCCTTGCTAAATTGCTGAGGTTGGCCTTGAACCTGTGATCCTACTTTCTCAGCCTCCCAATTACTAGAATTATAGGCATGAGCCATCATGCCTGTCTAGGATTTGGTCTTTTAAGGCCTTCATCTGATTGAATGAGGTCCTCTCACATTACAGAGGGTAATATGCTTTAGGGTCTCTCTAAGTAGCTGAGGCTGGCTATGAACCTGGATCCTCTGGTTTCAGCCTCCCAAGTACTAGGATTACAAGTGTGCGCCACCACGCTTGGCTCCCACTGCTTTAAATGTTGATCTCATTCAAAATGTACATCCACAGAAACATCTAGAATATTGTTTAACCTAGTGTCTGAGTACCACAGTTCAGCCTATTTGACTCATAAAGTTAGCCATCACAACTGGAAACAAGATTAAATCAAATTTAACTAACTTTAATTTGTGTCAGTTGAGGGTTTACTTTGTTAATTTAGGGTTTATTAAGTGGGATATGGCTCATTCTGATTATCAAGACAGCCTCCCCTCTCCATTTTCCCACTTTCTTCCCTTTTTTGTTGTTGTTAGTGTTGATAATGATGTCAGCGTCTTTGTCTCTTACCTTTTGACCAAGTTTGGAGGTAAGAACTATGTGATAAAGAGGGGTAGTTGTTTGCACTGAGTCCTTAGGATTTTTTTTTTTCTATAAAGATGTGATGATTTTACTGTTCTCCCTTCCCCTGGGGATTTTTTACCTTTTCATTTCAAGTTCAGTAGCCACAATGAAATTAAGATGATGGATACGAAATGAGAATTTTCTGGTTCAGATACAATTATACCCTTTTCAGTGGCTTATTTTTTTATTTTAGCAAATATTCATTTAGCAGCCCTCAGGTAGCAGAACTAATGATTATAATTTTGCCTGGAACAAAGGAGGAGACAAATAGTGTAATTATATAAAGTACAAATCAAATCACCTAATTAAATAAAGAAAGAAAATCTGCAATGATTACCGAAGTATAGGCCGGTTAACGATGCCCAGTAAAAGGACTCATAATTTTAAGAAATACACCAAAGCCTGATTTACCAAGAGGCAAATGTAATAAACAAGTGCATTTTTACTTAAAAAAATACAAGCTTCATCTATACTAAATTAACCTCAAATGATTCCTCAGATGTCAGATGGTAGGCTTCCTTCTCTCTTTATCTTCAGAGAATAGAAAAAAAAATATTTAAATTTTTTGCTCTAGGTGAAAGGGACATTAATACTTAATTGTGGGAACTTAAGTATTCTTTGTTCGTATCCAAACTCCGAGAAGACTCTGTGATTACAGCCAGCCCCTGATATCTACATTTTGTGCAAACACTCATCTCTCAGACGTCTGGTTCATACCATTTTCTTCAGCACTGCGGTTGACATATGGCTTTCCCCGAGTGTTCCAGTTATTTCCCATGAGGGCTGACTCTGTCTGCCCAAGAAGACTCCAGGTCTGTCAGAAATAGAAATTGTGCCTTCCATCTTTACTTTCTCTTCCTATACCTATGTTGCTTACTTAAAGCTGTAATCATTCAGTGTGTGCGTCTGTGATTGTGTGTATGTATATAGTATCATATTCTGCTTTTTACCAGAAAAGACTCACTCATGCCAGAGTGTTTCTGAAAGTACCATGGAGCTTACATTTTGCAATGCACTAACCAGCTTGGATTCTTATCACATCTGATTATTTTGTCACAACATTTTGATAAAAGATAAGACAGTTATCAAGATATCTTGGTCAAAGAAAGTTCTGTGTTAATAACTCCAATTGGATTAAAAATTTATCACATCTTTTTCATCTTCTTCTCTTTAAATTGTTAAAGAATATTTCTGAGCCAGGCGTGGTGGCGCACCCTTGTAATCCCAGCATTTGGGAGGCTGAGACTGGAGGATCCGGGTTCGTGGTCAGCCTCAGCTACCTAGTGAGGCCCTCCGCAACTTAGTGAGACCCTGTTTCAAAATAAAGAATAAAAAATAGGGCTGGGGGTATAGCTTGGAGGTAGAATGCCGCTGAGTTCAATCCCCAGTAATGCAAAAAAAAAAAAAAAAAAAAAAAAAGAATATTTCTGTGGAGAATTCCCATGTTTTCACATTTTTAGGGGCAAGACATGCCAGGTTTTCTGTTATCTCCTTCACTCTTAATATTCTCAGTACACTTACTTCCAACTGCACTGAGAAGATGGCTAAATCCAAGCAATTTCCTCTAATTTCTTTATTTTCTTCCCTCTACTTTGGATTGATCCTATGCTCTCCAACTTTTCCCCACATTTTTTTTCTTTAGTGATCTTATCTAACACTAATTTATTTTCCTTCATCTATAAACTTATTTAGATTACTTTCATAGTTAATGTAATTCAGTGCAAATTTTCTTTCCTTGGGGCCTGGTCCACTCCCATTACCTATATTTCCCATGCTCTTTCAATTACCCCCAGTTCCATGTATGTTCCACAGTTTATTCTTAAATTGCTCCAACAATGTTAAGTGACTTTTCAAAAACCAAATCAATTGATTATTTTTCAGTCCCTACCCTCCTTGAATTTTCTGCAACACTGCAGGCTGTTTGACATTACCTCTCACTTAGAATGTATTCCCCTCTCAGTTTCCCAAAAATATAGTAATCACCTGGAACTTTACCTACTCCTTTGATCACCCACTTCTCTGTCTCCTTCAACAACTTTTCACTCAATTTTGTAATCTAGTAGAAAGAATATTGGTTCGACAGAATCACTGAACCCCAATCCCAGTCTTCTCCAAATGCATTTTTCCAGTTTAGGATTACTTTATTTATAAAGTCCTTAGCTTTCATAGCTGTAAGATGCAGGGTGGGCCATAGGATTGGATTTGTGCTATGGTCTACACACTCCTAAGTATTCCTTCTAGATTTATCAGCTACTACCATGATTTCCAACTTGGTTCCTACCACAACAGCTACCCTTGAATCTGGTTTATATATTGGGCTCCACAATAGGTTTCCATCACCAGCCAAAGATGGGTCTGGCAGTACATGTACAGTGGGCAAGTGGGACCAATGACTACTAGACTAATAGTAGACCATTTCCCGAGATCAAGTTTGATTAGAGAAAATGTGTCATGAATGGTATAAAATGGATGCAATACATACTCTCTACTGAGATGGTATTCAATATGGTAGCCTACAATCTTGACATCAAGTGATGGTAAGGCAGGGCTGAGAAATGGCAGCAGCATGTGGACCAGGGAAAGATCTTCCCTACTGACATCCCACACTCATCCCTCAGTTCACTTCTGGATCTAAAGGCAAAAATTCAGTACCTGTTTTCTTGGGTTGATGTGAGGGTCCTGTAAAACAATATTTTAAAAGCACTTAGCACAGTACTTGGCACATAGAGAGTAATTCATACATTTATTTGGTTTTAGTCCTCTGTAAAATCGAGGAAATATCAGTATCAACATGGATTTTTTCCTCAGGTGGCGGCCTAGCCACATGATCCCCCACATCTATTCATACTGTGATTTCTGCTCATTCATTTTGCACAATCAAGACACAGCAAACTGGTTCAATATTAAGAAAAGACATTGGGAGAAGCATTCACAATTTATCTAGCTAGAAGTGCTGTCCTCCTATTTCAAAAAGAGTGGGAAAATCACTTCCTTGTTCTAATTACAGCTCTTTTTGAAAGCTAGAGAGGTCAAAGGCTATTATCTGAAAGCAGCCTATCAGAATTTGGAAGCCGAAGCAGGTCCACAAAGTTTCTATCTGGAAAGCAAAAGAAGATCATACTTTATCCACTCCAGAGGGACACTTCCTCCCTGCTGTGAAATTCTTTGTTTTATATCACATCGTGCTGGCTGGGAAGATAATACTTGTGATTGCTCCTGTATTTATTTCCTCTGCAAATTGCTGCCAGGACACCCTGGTTCTGTGCAGTGAACCATTATTTTGTCACATCACAAATATCAGCAGCACCTAGCTGATTTCATTTAAAATAAAAAGAATGGAGAGAAAAAAATAAAGGAACAAAAGCCTAAACCTCAAACCAAGCATTAAATGTCTCCAGGATTCCTGCAGTAAGCAGGATGTTCTTACATAGGAAAACAGAGCCCTGGTCTGCAATGCAGCATTGACTGCTTTCCTGATTTGGTTAGGACAGTTTTGAAGGGATTTCTGCTCTTACGGTACATTTAAGTGTAAATGACAAAGAATAGGAGAGCAGTGGTGCCCCTTAGCACCTTCCTCAGGCTCCACTCTTCAAGAACTTGGGCACTAAGTAAAACACCAGGGCTCTAGCCACAAGAGATGCTAAGTACATTACATCTTACTCTGCTAAATCCTATGGCGAAAATTAGTATGGGAGATGATGCAATTTTAAAGCCCCTTCTCATTTACTGAGCACTTTAACTTATAATATGCCACCTGATCCTCGCACCCATTCTGTAAGGTAGACAGGGCAGGCTGATGCCCTTTCATATCCAATGAAAATACAGTGCCTTGGAGTGTGAAGTAATGTTTCCTTGTTCACAAAACAATGAAAAAAGAAGTAGAGCTATTGTCCCAAATCAAGATTCTTCTTTCCAAGCTGCAGCTTTTCCTACTAAAGCCATCCTGTCTTCTGAAAGCATCTCTACAAACATATGGCTGCTGTAAAACAGACTTCTGTCAGACCACAACATGATCGTGAGAGCATCCTAGGCATTATTCTTTCTTTCTATTGATCCTCCTCAATATCCAGGACCTTCATGCCACTGTACCGATTTGTTCGTGTGATTGCGCCACCCAATACCTGCTCTTGTGTGCTCTGTCTCCTGGAGCGAGGAAGAAGTCCTTCATCAGTTCTGCACTTTTCCACAAATGAGGAGTTGGACAAAGTGGCTTAGGTGCTTCCCATCCTGGTGTGTGCATTTCTGTTATAATAGGACACAACGTGTATGCTTTAACCTAGTGTGATGGGCATCGGCAGTACCATGGTAGAGGACGCCATCTACTTAAGTACCAGCTGGCTGTGTTGACTTATGTGATAAGTTAATGCCTTTTGCTGAACATACACTCCACTACTGCCTTCCTATTGCTCCTCCTCTTCTGCTCCTTTCCATGACACCAATCACTCCCAGCTCACTGAAGAATGGTCAACAGGTGACTGGAAATTTTTCAAGGGGTATTAACCCTGGTTAAGCAACTTGTTATCCTTGTGAATGTGGGGAATTATTTTCTCCCTGGGCTTCAGTTTCTTCACTGGTAAAATTAGAAAATTTAACTAAGGAAGTCCCTTCAAAGCCTTGTTTTTTCCATTGATGGTAAACCCTAATATAATGTACTATAATGTAGGTCCTTGATACATTAAACAGACAAATATGATGAATGCTTTGCTGATGGAAAAAAGAGATGAAGAGAATCATTTAGCCCATTTCAAAACCCCCAGAGGCCTTTGATCTTTGATGTTTTATTACAGGCCAGTGTGAATTCTCAAAATGGGAAAGATTTCGCATATAAAATAGGAGATTAAAAACATCTTAATCTTCTATAGAAATTAGAAGTATCCCCCTTCCTTATCTTATTTCTCTCTCTCTCTTTCTCTTTATTATTGAGGCCTGAACCTAGGGACATTCTACCTCCGAGCTATATTCCCAGTCTTCTTTTATTTTTTATTTTAAAACAGGATCTTGCAAAACTGCTGAGGCTGGCTTTGAACTTGCAATTTTCCTATCTCAGCTTCCCAAGTACTGGGATTACAGGTGTGTACCACCACACCTAGTTTATTTATCTCTGTTATGATATTGCAAAGCTTAGTGTATGTCACCTTACTCAGTCTTATGTTTCTTTTTTTTTCTCTCTTTCATTCTCCTTTTCTCTTTCCCTCTTTTAAAAGAGTGATATATTGAGAAGTGGATATGCATGAGGAAGATTTTCACCCACATTTTTCATGCATCCATTTAGAAGGCATTTTTTTTTCTTGCTCATTTTAGATGTCATGACTGGGGACTAAAGATATTCCAAGATTCTGCTTATGTTTTTTTCAGTGTGTAGAATATAAGACATATGTATCAATTACAAAAAAGACAGGATAAAAAAATGCCAATGGATCTAGAAAAATGCTGAGATAGTCCCAGAGGTGGGGGTAGGGGAGGGAAATGGAGGGGAAGAGAGAGAGAGAGAGAGAGAGAGAGAGAGAGAGAGAGAGAGAGAGAGAGAGAGAGAGAGAGAAAGAAAGAAAGAAAAAGAAGAAGGAGGAGGAGGAGGAGGAGGAGGAGGAGGGAGGAGGGAGAAGGGAGAAAAAAAGGAGAAGAGAGAAGAGAGAGAGAACATGCTAAGGAGACAGAGGCAAAGAGATAGGTTTCCTCTAAATCAGAGGTAGCCAAGTTTATGTGAGTCCTAAATAATTTGAAGGCATCAACTCCATTATTTCTGAACATTTTGAACATTTAATTATTTCTGTACATTTTGAGTATTTATAAGTTATGTCTTAGGAGAAGCAGGTAGAAAAGGTGAGGTGTGTTTACTTCCAATGAAAATGCTTCTGCACCTGAAAGTCTTCCCAGTACATTTGTAATGTCTCTCCTTATTCTCTTTTATACTCTCAGATGGCCTTTCTCCCTATATTATCCGAAATGACCATATGACCATCTCTATTGATCAGATTTATCAAGTAGTAGATAATCTCTCTCACAGAGTCCCCCCCCCCCATATCCTGATGATCTGGAAAAATTCCCCTTCATGATCCAGACCTATAAGTGGAATTTTACAGCACGAGAGTCTGATAGCATTTTAATTAACTCAGCTAGGCCTTCCTATTACAGCCAAGAGCAGGAGTTTGCAGGTTAATATAGTTTCCTTAATTACAGCGATAAGGCCTGATAAAAGTTCTGATATAGTAACAAGTCAGTAGACCACATGCCTAATTACCCAGGTCTCTACTTACTGAACTCCAGATTCGTTAAGGACACTTCTACACACAGTACTTATCCTCATGTAGAGAATAAATTGTTTGCTATTTTCAGACATGGTTGAACTTTATAAAACTCATGAGACTGAAATGTTTTCAGTTCCAGAGGAGACTTTAGAACTGTGAGGAGGCCACAAGGCATTCTTATCATTGGATAATTTGGGAACCATCTGATTAAAAGGAGAAATATGTGACAATTTAAAAAGTACTAACTTGCTGATTAAATTGTCTCTCCCTGGGACCTCTCCTGTACTGCAGTACAGTAGAATTTCTTACCATCAGCACCATTGACTCTTCTGGATTCAATTCCCAGTTCCACAAATAAATTTTAGTTTAAAAATTTGTGATTAATTGGTTATTTTAAATATACATGTTAAACAGTAGCATGTATGTCTTATCCAGCATGTAAAAATTGCTTTTATCAGGTGAATGTAATCCATTTGAGTCATTTTTTGATACCTGATATATTTGGAAATATTTCTACTATTTTAGTTCGTGTGCTCAACATTTATTGTCATCAATATTTCACCCTATTCACTTTTCTTAGTTCAATCTATTTTTCTAATTTATTTTTTCTTCTTCCTCTCTCTATATTTTCTTATATTCTTGTAAATCCTGTCACTATTTCAACTAAGAGAAGATGTGTCTGAATTTTGACAGACATTTTACAAGGCTGTGAAACATGTGAGAATTAGAATATTTTAAAATAAATTATCCTAATATCTTCCACATTCTCTTCTCTAGTATTTTTATTTCATGATATTTGAATCACTTCCACTTAGGTCATTAACTATTTTATAGTTATGTCATTCTTGCACTTACTGATATATTAACTCATTTCTCATTTCAGGATTATATCCCAATTTTCTATACTAAATAAACTTTCCACTTTAATCCAGACACTAATACTTTTTTTCAACTTGAAACATGTTTGTTACGATGCTCAATGCTTATTTTTAAATAAAATTTCTCTAATTCCTACATTGAAGATATTCATTATTTGTAGCTCTTTTCTTGAGAATACATCTGCTATCCATTTAATTTTAATTGTATATAAATAATCTTCCTCTTTTCAGGTAGTTTGACTTTCCCTTTTATGTGATGCCACATTATTTTCTTTGTGTGTGTGTGTGTATGTGTGTGTGTGTGTTCACACACATTTATTATTTTTTATTTTATATTTATTTATTTATTGTAGTAATTTGTGCAATATAGCATACATCTTTGTTAAGTACAAGTTGTTAACAACATATTTGCACACAATTCTCATTTGACCCCTTCTCCAATTCCCACCTCGTCCCCCCCCTTCCTCCCCCTCAGGTTCAGTTCAGTGAGTGGTGTTGATATGATTGTGTAAGTACATCATGTGCCTTAGGGTGTCCCTCTGCCCCATGCATCCACTACAATTAAATCAACTTCTTTGCTTATCGAGGATCTCTCCTTTTCATCTGGAGACCCTCCTATGCCCCATCTTCTCCCTAGCATCCGCATATTAGGAAGACCATATGCTTCTTTACTCTTTGTGACTGACTAATCTCACTTAACATAATATTTTCCAGTTGCATCCATTTCCCTGCAAAGAACATGATTTTATTCTTCTTTATGGCTGAGTAAAATTCCATTGTGTACATATCCCATAGTTTTGTAATCCATTCATCTGTGGATGGACATCTTGGCTGCTTCCATAGTTTGGCTATTGTGAATTGAGCTGCTATAAACATAGATACACATGCATCGGTCTGATAGTTTGGTTTCCATTCTTTTGGGTATATACCTAGTAGTGGTATAGCTGGGTCACATGGTAGGTTCACTCCCATTCGTCTGAAGATACTCCATACTGTTTTCCACAGTGGTTGCACAAGTTTGCAATCCCACCAACAATGTATTAGGGTTCCCACTTCTCCACACCCTCGTCAGCAGATGTTGTTGTTCGTGTTTTTTATGATTGCCATTCTGACTGGAGTTAGGTGAAATCTCAGGGTAATTCTCATAAATATTAATTTTCTTATTTTCAGGTGAAATCATGAGATTTCAAGATGAGGATGCATGTTCTTTCCCTGGTAGTAACAATCTTTATTTCGAACATTAACACCTTCTCCCTAATCCTGTTTTATTCACTTCCTTCATTTTGGATTTCTCATTTAGCATATTATATATCTTTTCAACCTATATCCATGGATTTCAAATTCCCTTTTTGTATTTTGTGTCTTTATATATACATAGTGCTACATAGAGTTCTGAGTAATTCCCTGAAATTTGTAACCTCTCCTCAGCTATATTTACTCT
>PVLC010000715.1:79093-183819 GCA_004027655.1 Graphiurus murinus
TTTTTTTTTTTTTTTTTTTTTTTTTTTTTTTTTTTTTTTTTTTTTTTTTTTTTTTTTTTTTTTTTTTTTTTTTTTTTTTTTTTTTTTTTTTTTTTTTTGCGGTACTGGGGATTGAAATCAGAGGCATTCTACCTCCGAGTATACCCCCAGCCCTATTTTTTATTCTTTATTCTGAAACAGGGTCTCACTAAGTTGCAGAGTGCCTCACTAGGTAGGTGAGGCTGGCCACAAACCCGGAACCTCCGGTCTCAGCCTCCGGAATGCTGGGATTACAAGTGTGCACCACCATGCCCGGCTTGAGTGTCTCTATCATTTAAGATTTATTTTTTTTATTTTTAATTCTCTTTTGTCCCCATCATGATTTGTAAAAGATAAAGCAAGAACACAGGGGAAACAAAAAGCAAACTAAACCACAAAACTGATAACATTGAATTAAATTAAACACATTTGAGTGTTATCACCCTAATCAATTGAAAATTCTCTATAGTGCATCTCCTCAGTTTTTGTTGCCTTGCTCTATTCACTGAGCTACCATGGACAAGCATATGGAATGTTGCTCAACCCACTTATAAGAAATACCTATGTTCCCATGTTCCCAGAAAATTGGATGCACAGTATTATAAAATTAATCAATAAAATAAAACCCTAGTCTATCATGGTGTTGCACACCTGTAATCCCAGGAATTGGAGAGAATGAGACAGAAGGATCTGAATGTTTCCTGAATGTTTCCTCTCTATTCTGTAATCAGTAATACCTCCCCTAAAGCATATTGCTCTAAATTGAAAAGGCTGGCCTGAATCTTTAATAGCTTCCTCCCTCTCCCTAAAGTTCTGCAGCCTTGACACAGCCAACCATGGACTGACCTCTGAACTCACATGCCTGGAAACTAGTGAGACATAAATGATTCTTCCTTTAAGTTGGGCTTTTTAGGTACTAATGTCCTGGTGACAAAAGCTGATGAAAACTAGATATTCTTCTCACACACACACACACACACACACACACACACACACACACACACACACACAGGCACACACAGTAATGTGGGTCCAGGACTGTCCTTGGCAAGACCAGAGGGGTGGAATGGGCTTTGCTAGACCTCTCCTAGGCTGACCTGTGTCACATTTGAAGTCCTCCTGAAAATCCTCCACAGGCTTACTAGGATGCTGACACCACAAAAATTACAGTAGAGCAAAATAATGAATCATAATAAGGTAGCAGAATCATTAAATAAAACCAGAAAAATACTATACATGAATAGGTGTTAAAAAAAATAAGAAACTCTGGTATCTTATTACCATATCACTCTTACTAAAATTTCTACAGCACTAGAAACTCTCACAGACAATTTCTGACATATCTTAGTTTGGTTTTTGTTACTATTTAATTAAAATATAAAAATAAAATAAACTGGATAAGTAAATATAAATACTAGGTATAAAATAGAAGTGTCAAGAATCAATCTGGTATGCTAACTCAACTCTTCTTTTTCTAATATATTCATTGTTAAGAGACTGGTGCCATCTTTCTAAAAAAAGAGTAACTGAAATTTTAAGGAATATAAGATATAAAACTATCCTACATATTAGTAAAAATGGCACTCATTGGTGGATAAATAGGCTACTATGGATGTGTTGTTCTTATAAATTATGATAAAATGAATATAGCAGTAATTGTATATTATTTCCAATATACATCTGCAAGTAAGCACGTCATTATGAAAAATAATCAGTTGGCCTTATTCAACTGAATTATTCCAGCATATGGCCCAAGGTATAGCATGATACATTTTAACTGGATTTTTTTATTTTAGCTTGAAAGTTAGGAATGACAATATAGTCCACGTTAAAAGACAAAGTTGGTCCAAGTGTGGTGGTTCACACCTATAATACCAGTACTTGGGAGACTGAGAAAAGAAGTTGCAAGTTTTAAGACCAGCCTCAGCAACTTATATCTGTTCTCAGCAACTTAGTGAGACCCGTTTCAACATAAAAAATACAGAAAAGCTACAATGAAGCCTGGAGCTACAATGCCCTAGGTTTGATATCAGTACAAAAAACAAAAATCCAAACCAAAAACACAAAGAAATAACACAAAGTAAAACAAACAAACAAACAAAACAATGTTAGATCAAATAATCCTATTCCTTCTGAAAATATCATATTTGCCTTTGGAACAATCGATTGACAAAATAAAAAAAATCACTAGATACATTGTATTATTTATATCTTCTTATGAAAACATATACAAATGTCTATGTTAATTGACATTGGCATTTTTTAAATCAGAATGTGCTAGCCAAGTGCTACTACACTATTATCATTGCAGATATTTTTACTAGAGACTCAAATCATGATGAGCAATCAATCACATATAAAAATGCATATATTCTTGGTGAAAACCAGAAAATTAACAAAACTGAAATAGTTTCAGAAAATATTAACAGATAACTTTACGTAATCATAAATTTTAATATTGAATTTAAATGCCATTTGGTCATGATATGTATATATTTATGCATAATTGGCATTTGGGTAGATGTTGTCTTTGAAAACAAGAACTTGATTATGTTTTCTGTATCTGTTTATGACCCATATGTGAACATGGCGAGTGATGTCAAAAAGCCAATGATCCACGTCCCAAGCTGAAAAGTATTTAATAGCAAATGAACACTTCTCCGGAATCCTTTCAAATTCAGATAAAAAATAGGAGTAAAGAGTCTGCAGACTGTAGCTCTCAGACCTCAAAAATGCACTTTGAATGGGCCTCTTTAAAAATAGAGGAATTCTATACCTAGTTGCCAGTATTATGCAAATAGTCAATAATGAATAATGAAGGTCTTAAGTCCTAATAACATGTCACTTGAGTGGACTCTGTAAAGTTCAGTTACCTAAAAAATATTTCCTACTATTCTGTTTCAATGACTATTAATATTTAAAGACTTTTCATTGTGCTTTTTTTTTTTTTTTTTGAGGTACTGGGGATTGAACTCAGGGCCATTCTACCTCCAAGCTACACCCCCAGCCCTATTTTTTATTCTTATTTTGTAACTGAGTCTCACTAAGTTGCGGAGTGCCTCACTAGGTAGCTGAGGCTGGCTGCGAACCCGGATCCTCTGGTCTCAGCCTCCCGAATGCTGGGATTACAAGCGTGCGCCACCATGCCTGGTTATGCTTTTTGAACAGGGAGAATGTTATTAGTAATAGAATAAAATCAAAGCTTTCTTCTTTGGAATCCCATTCTAATTAAGAAGAAGGTAGCAGTCCAGTCATTGGCATTGTCTAACTTCTAGCTACTCAGGAGGCTGAGGCAGGAGGATTGTAGATTCAAGGTCATCCTAGGCAACTGTGTGAGACTTTGTCTCCAAATAAGAAGATCTGGGCATGTGGCTCATTGGTAGAGTGTCCCGACAATACCTTGCTTTGGCAAGTTGTTTTATACTTGGTAAGATGTTTCTTTGCATCCTCGTCCTCTTCTGTGTAGATGCCTGTGGCATTCTCCCTGACTCATGACAATAAAAAAATGTATCTAGATATTACCAAAATGCCCCACAGGGGAAGAAATCTTGGCTGAGAACTACTGTTTTTATTTTTAATATTTTTGGTACTGGGGATTGAATCCAGGGGCATTTTACCTCTGAAATATATCCCTAGCCCTTTATATTTTTAAATTTCGAAACAGGGTCTGATCCTGGCATTGAACCTGTGATCCTCCTTTCTCACCTCTCAAGTCCTGGGACTACAGACATGCAGCACCACACCTGCGACTGTTAAGGTTTAGATACCGAAAGTCCCCTGGGAAATTTATGTATTGACAATGCAATAATATTAAGAGGCAATATAATTGAATGATGAGGGTTCTAATCACATCAGTGAATAAATCCTTTGATGAATTAATGGTTTTATTGGGTGGTCAGGTAGGCAGGTAGAGTGTGGCTGGCAAAGGTAGGTCACTGGGGATGTGGCCTTGGGAACTATACATGTCTCCTGCCCCCTCCTCTTGCTCTGCTTTCTGTCGCCATGCCCAGAACTCTGCACATGTGATCCAGTCTAATATGGACTGAAACCCCTGAAACCTCCAAAACTGTGAACAAATAGATTTTCTTTCTTCTAATTTGTGGTCTTTGAGTACTTTGGGTAACAGCAGTGACAATGCTGACTGAAACAACTTACTAACTCTTTGGTGTGTGACTCTGGAGTTACACTGTTCAGGTTTAAACTCAGGCTTCCCTACCGAGGGCATGGGACTTTAAGCACCATATTTGAACTCATAATGATATGGATGAGTTTAAACTCTAAACAATAGCCCTGATGGTTTAATGATGGTTACGTATTTAATTTCGTCAAAAGAGCTTCTGTTTTTTCCAGCATACTTGCATTTTTTTTTTTTTTTTGTCAAGAATAGGAGCCAGATCTATTTTGAGCACTCATAAGTTATGGAGCAATGGGTATCAGAGGCTTTGGGTGGGAGGAAAAGAGGAAGAGCAAGAATGTGATGGTAATATTGACATAAACAAAGAATGAAGTACAGCCCAAGGCTAGGTCCAGGCAACACACCTGACCCTGCCAATTGCATTTTGAAGAAAAAAAAAATGAATTTGAGGCTTTAAAGAGATTAGTAGAGACTTGCAAAAGATAGAGAAAGATGCTGGTTTGGATCAATGTATGGTCCCCATGGACCTATCACAGGGTGACAGTGGTCAACTGATGCAATGTTGGTAGTAGTCATGGTCAGGTGCTTTCTTGGCATCTTCCTGAACACAAGAGAAGATTGCTTCAGTGAAGAAAATGATGGATGGTTCTCCTTTTACCTATAATTACAGCATTTTTATTTGTTTCTTTAAAAAGTAACTTTGTCAGTTTTCACATAGTGATATTTCTTAATAAATAATATTTCTTAATAAAGGGGACAAGTCCCCTTTAAACGTAAGAAAATTTAAGTTGCATTATTCTGTGTCACAAATAGAATCCTTTCCCCCACCCCACAGGTGCTAAGATGGCCTGCAGACACTGTATGCATTTCCCATGCTATTTTGGATTCTCTGGAATTGGGTATTCTTGGAATTCTTTCTTATTTTATCAGGCACTAATCCTGTTGTATCTGTATCTAAATATCACTGATGCCGTGTGACTCCTCAGGGGGTCCTAGTACATTGTTGGGCAAGTTGGCTGTTTGCAGAGTTGTATTCCATTCCCTTCTCTGCTCCTGGCACCACTCTGGTAAGTTTATGTGAATAGCTCTTAAGGAGAGAAGACTTGATTCTTGTGCATCTAGTTTAACTAAAGTCCATGCTAAAGCTATTAGCTTTTCACTTCTTGTAGTAAAAAAGTAGTGATAAATTAAAGAATAAACACACCAATGAGAATTTCTTACATATTCCAAAGGCAGTGTACCCCTGGCCCCCTGCACTTCATCTAAGTAAAGTTAGTGGTGCTCAGAAATGACAGAATTTGAAAGCAGGGTGGTTTTCCTATGATAGTAATGCAGCAAAAGTCTACTAGCTTCTAATCTCTGTTTTCCACATGAAAATGGACAAGGAGAAAAGAATGTACAAAACCAACATTCCTAAATCATGTTCTTAATAAGTATGAAGAGGCTTCAAGTCCTATTTTAATTAATCTTAAAATCATTTTAACATCAAAATTTTTCATTCAAAAAAATTAGCCCCAAAGGACCAATTTGAATTTGATGATTGTTGTAGTAAAAATGAGGTAGACATTGTGAAAACATAATGTAATAATTGCCTAAGTATATTGACAAGACAAAGGGGTTTGAGCATGTAGTATTTTCCAAACAGGATTCCTCAGAACCCTGATGTTGTCAGAGGTGACTTGGGGTGGGGAGATTTAATAGGTGGTGGAGGATAGTGTCCCACCAGTTCAACAGAACTACTCTGCTTTCTTTGCTTCATATGAAGGGTGTTATAAGTAGGTTGATACACTTTATATACATGCATGCTGAAAATTTGTAAATTTATTTATAACTAGAGTATTTGTGGTTATTTCTATGCAAAGTTTTGTATTAGCTGTAACTTTGAGAAGTGGGACTGGCATTTTCTAATGTCCAATACACTGGTTGAGGTAGGAAGGGTATGGCTGAGATATCAGCTCAGAAAGAGAGGAAAGTGGGTAGTGAGGGAGGGTGGGGATTCTCAGTCAACTAAAGGAGTGCGCCAAATGGCTCCCCGTGACCTGGCAGGAGGACATAGATCCCTTCATCCTCCTCAGAATGACCAGCTCCATCAGAGTTTGAAATACTTAGTTTCTTGATCCTTCATTCTAATATTTTCCGTAAGAGCACGCATTTCCAAAATCTTTTAACTTATTATTAAACACATTTAATACAACTTTCATATTTTTGTAGGTATAAAAGTGTTATGTCCCAGGGAGGAAAAAATGATTTGCTCAGAGTCAGTCTCAAAGCTACAGATGAGATGCTGGTTCCCTACTTGCTTATCCAGGGTTCTTTCCTTTACCAGAGTGTTTCAAGTCTCCTTTAGAAGCAGGTGAGTTCTTACGTCTAATGTACTTTCCACAGATGCCTTGTGCACTATGGAAAGTACCTCATGAAATAGTAGAGCTGCTTTAGATGAAGCCAAGTCAGGAAGGGGACATCTAACCTCACCTGCTTTCTTCCTCCTTTGTTTATCTTGTCTCCCGCTCCAGTCCTGAGGGCCCCTGTGGATCACAAATGGAAAATGACTGGTCTGGGCACAGTATTAACAGTTGGAGTCCAAAGGCCTCTGAGTTATCCTTCTCTCCTCCTTATGTAAATAATGTAAGAAGGATTAAATATACTAGATGTTCCATCCTAAGGCCACATAAAAAAAAAAATTTAAGATACTTTTCAGCTTTCAATTGGCTTTATTAAGTGAAATTAAAACAGGATGACATGTCCTAGTAGGTAATGGCCTATTAGTTAAATATGTTATTGGTTAAGTAATTTTGAATTGATTATATACTAAGGACTTTAAGTTGACAAGATATCTTCTTTTACAGCATTGCCATGATTTCCAAACATTTATCTACAGAAATAAACCCATAAAATCCAATTACATATTATATGAACTAAAACATGAGTAAATATGTGATATAATTAATTGAAAGAAGATTATATGTAATTTTACTTTGATGTTTATGGAACTATTTAAACCACAAACCCTTCACTGGGTTAACTCAAAAGATGTCCATTCTATCAATATTCTTCTTCTCCTTTTTATTCACATTATTTAACCAAAGTAAAATTTTTCTATTACACAGCATAATCTATTTTAATGTACTTATACATTAGATCATATTTTCTAATTTTATCTAATTTAGTGTAATATCAGTGACAGGCAAAACAAAACATGTATTCTTATTCCTTTTTTTTTGGCGGTACTTGGGATTGAACCCAAGGACATTCTACCTCCAAGCTACACCCCCAGCCCTATTTTTTATTCTTTATTTTGAAACAGTGTCTCACTAAGTTGTGGAGAGCCTCACTAAGTAGCTGAGGCTGGCTGCAAATCCAAATCTTCTGGTCTCAGCTTCCTAAGTACTGGATTACAAGTGTGCGCCACCATGCCTGGCTTTCTTATTCCTTTTTAACACATAAAGAAAAATTATATTAAGAAGTCAAAAGACTTGCTAAGATCACACACACATACAAGTAAACAAATTAAAAAGTCAAGACTAGAGCAATGTCGATGTCCATTCCTTTCATTTCTCCTATTTCATCAAAGCTAGAAGCCACATTGGGTATTGAGAGAACTAACCTCCACTTAAGGGGAAGGAGAAACTAAGTTCTGGGCCACTTTCCAAACAACCTTCTCATGTCCCACATCACTGAGGAGGTTGTCAGAAATCTGTATCTTCAACTCTTCTGTTCAAGAATAACATCTGAAACCTGAAAATAGATGTCCCCCCAGCATAATTCTGATTTACACCTGGGTGAAAATGGCTCTTTCAGTGGGCACTAAGAGTTATTTCCCCTAGTAAGTGCAGATCAGTCTAGTGAACGTGCACTTCAGCAAGTGTTTTTTGTTGTTGTTGTTTGTTTGTTTGTTTGTTTGTCTTTAAGAAACTGCAGTGTTCTTAGACTATTTAAACAGGGATTAAGGAAAACTTGTGAAGTTATGACTATAGAACGTAGTAGACAATCAGCACTTTATTTTTGAGCAACTATACCCTAAGAGAGCACAAGTAAAACAATGAATATTGCCCCTGGAGCTACATGGATCAGTCTGTGCCTCCAACTTTCCGTACCCCTACAAAGGCAAGTAAGAAAAAGGGGTTCAAAAGTACATTGGGGAAATTGATAGAGTGTGCATGTTCACACACATACACATACACACACACTTTGAAATAGAGGCTATAGTCAGCATGATTAATGTTTCAGCAGATTGGTAACTACTATAGAAATTTAGTGACATGAAAAGCAGGGAGAGTGGGAAATATTGGAAGGTCTTTGGAGAAACATTGCTGTGTTCTGAATTCAGATCTAGTGTCTTGGTCAGCCCTCTGATATATTTCTTATTAATATAATAATTTGGAGGATTCTCCAACATCGGTCCTTTGTGAAATTACATTTCTTAAGGGATACATAAATAATGCATATTAATGGGGTATCATGATATTTTAGTACATTCATGCATTGTGTAATATTTAAATCAGTTTAAACATCTATCTCCTTAAATATTTATTATTTCTTCATGGTACAAACGTTCAAAATTATTGTAGTTTTTTGACAGTTACAGTGTGTTTGGTTTTAAAGTAAGCTAGATTTTTTTTTCAACTTCAGGCTTATCATCATTTATAGCAAATAATTTCCTTGTGTATGATGTGAATTATTCATTAATATAACTATTACATACTGATATTAGAAAAAAGGGTTGAAATAGCCAAAGATGAGGAGTTGTAAGAAACCATGGGGAGAAATAAGATTTACTGTGTCTTTAAGAACATACTCAGAAAGTTTTGACAATTCATTGGTTTGCTTATCCCACACAGGAAAAAAAATATACACATCTATTATTCTTTGTCCTCTTACTCATAATTTCTATGTATGTAACCAGTACATAAATGAGAATGAATAAAATAATGAACTTATCATGATAGGTTTATAAACTTAATATAATTTAGCTTCTATAGAGTTAAATTTTTTTTTTTTTTTTTTTGCAGAAAACATTTGTTGTATAGGTTTTTGAGAATGTAGGTAATTCCAGCGTCTCATTAGAATTATCACAGCTTGTTTGCTGTTTTATTTGATTTTAGTTATGCAAAGTAGGCTGTCTTGATTTAATTCTCCTGATGATGAAAATATTCTCTCTGGATATTCCTCATTTCTGTTTACATCAATGTATCACACTGTCTTGGAAAACAAGTGTTGTTGGTATTAGTGTTGTGGCTTTAGATAAATCAAGAACAATTATTGTATACTTCAGGCAAAGAACAGTCTTTCTAGTACACATTTTTTTTCTAACTCAAAATTTCCTAAGCATTCATAGTATTTTCTAAACTGGTTTAGAAAACAACTTGGGAATTCTTAAATATAGAATATGTGTCTGTCTGTATCTATGAATGAACACAAGAGGATTCCATGGACTACCTGGGCAGGAATAGTGGACCTTAAGGCTCAATAATCAAATTCATACTTTCATAGTCACATCTTACCTTGCTGTGGGTCACCTCCTGGGTCTTGTGCTGGGTCATATCGAGATTGCTAAGGTCATGCTTACAGTTTGCCAGACCCACTGTTGTTTGTTGTGATGAAGTTTTCAACAGACTCATTCTATGGATTAGACCTGTGAGCAGACAAATGAAAAGCTGGAATTTTGGAGCAATAGAGAAAAATCATAGGATAGGTGGAATTAAAGCAATCTACTTGGTAGCCCAGAGTGGACAAGTAGCTGGCAAGAGGCAAGTGATTTGAGGAAATTGGTAAAGATTCAACAACTTTTATAATTACTGTATATTCATTGTATATTATAATTATTGTATATTTATTGCTGTCAAAATACGTTATTAAAAATAGATTATTGATCCTGATGTGATCTCAAAGCTGAATAGGTAGAGGTAACAGCAAGAACAGATATTAAGGCATTTGGAAAGAGGGAAAACCACAGTTGGAGCTCAAGGTCTCTATCTGAGGACCAGATAGAGACACAGTTAATGAGTAAATGAGATACCAAAGTGATAGAGATTTTCAGATATGTGATCTTTTTTTCTTGTAAAATACTTCTCTTTATAACTTTTAACTCAATTTTTGGATACAACTCAGAGGATTCTCAACAATGATGTTTAGCCTCTCTCAAAAGCATAAGTAAATCACATGTTCACAAGAGGGTTATGGGTCTTACTTTACCATCCTCAGTCTTCTTCATTCTTTTCATCATAGGTTTTTTAAAGATGGAATTGCATATTTCACATGAAATAACAAAAAATATCTATGAAAGACCCCCCCTGTTTTTGCCCAAAGGAACCTTTTATTATGCTGAAACTCGGGCCTGCACATATGTTATGAATGTGAGAGAGGTTGAAAGGATCACAGTGAACATTGCATAACCTGGAAACTGCAATAGCCTACGAAATAAAGCAGAGCCAGGCTGCATGTTTATTATTTCCCCGAAGTTGTACAATATTTCTGCTCATGAAGAGTCTATGCAAGTCCTTTTCACTCCTTCAATTCTTTAACCAAGACCATTTTATTCCCCTGGTAAATTCCACACCTTGAGACATGAACTTTGTCATGTATCCTCATTATGATTTTATGGAGCAGTAAATGCCACCACCCGCATCTACCAGGAGGCAGTCGCCACTGAAGGATGAGACTGGGAACCACACTGATTTTTGGAAAAATCCTAGGAAATATATCATCAGCACATACAGCTCAGCTGTAGAATCTATCACATCTGAAATTCCAAAATATTCTCTTCTTTACAGAATTAGAGAGAAGGAGTGGAGGCATGCCAAAGGGCATTGTCTCAATTTTTAAGTGTGTTTGGTTGAAAAACATTTCCTCAGCCTGGGGCTTTGCTAGGGAACAGCTAAGACTCTCTGAGGATATGAACAAAACCCCTTCTGAACAGAGAGTGAAAATGAGGGCAGGGAGGGACCCCAGGGCTGGACTGTTACACGCCTTGGGATAACTCACAGGATCAAGAGGCCTAAAAGAGAAGACAGAGAACAGAGCAAAGACAAAAGTTTGGGGCAAATTACAGAAACCTATTCCGTTGGCTATTTAATAGAATTTTGGCTGATGAAGGCTCTGTATAATTATTATTGTTGGTACATCTTATACTTAGTGTCATCTTTAAGCCTACTGATAAGTGTAATTAATGCAGTTTATGCGTAGTTGGGAATGAAGCCCAGCATTTTCTTAAAACAAAACACTGGAGATTTTGCTAAAAGAGGGAATTCTGTTTCGTCTATTAGCAATTCTATCAACACAACTTAAATAAGTGTGAAAGCACCAGTTAGATAATTGAGGCTCATTGGTGGCTAAGAGTCTGAGATTTGGATTCATAATGCCTAGGTTCAAATCCTGGGATTCGTAGCTGTGTGAGTGACTTTGGACAAGTTACTTAGTGCTGTGTGTGTGTGTGTGTGTGTGTGTGTGTGTGGTATGGGAATTGATCCCAAGGGCATTCTACCTCTGAGCTTCACCCCCCAGAGGTTTTAATTTTTAATTTGAAACAGGGTCTTGCTAGGTTGCTAAGAATCTCATTAAGCTGCTAAAGCTGGTCTACCTGCTATTCTCTTGCCTCAGTCTCCCAAGTCCTGGGATTACAAGCACGCACCACCACACTTGGCTACTAATTTCTCTAATATTTTGTTTCCCCATATTTAAGATGCAAATAATGGCACCTGAGTTACAATGTTGTCTTTAAAATGGAATGACATAAGGTTGTCAAAGCACTTAGCTCATTACCTGATACGTAATGATTTACAAATGTTACCTATCCCTATTATCAATTAATTTCTTAGTCGATCAATTCAATAAAGAATTTGGGAAGGCATTCTAATTAAGAACTAAAGTAGGCAACTGCCACAGCTGTGTGTCTGTCAAGGCACAGTCTACAAGGCACTTGTGAATCTCATGCAGAACTACATAGCACTCATAAGTAACAGGATGGTTGAATTTCATTCCCACCTATGTGGTTCTGTATTTTCAAAAGCATGTTCTTTTTAATTGATTAAACTCAATCTCTTGAAGAAAAGGTCAGTATCTTACATCCTCAGTGCTCACAGTTCAGTGTGTGGTTTCAAAAGTGCTTGAAAAAACCATCATGCCAGGTGTAAGGAAAGTGATGTGTCCCCAAATATGGCCCGGCCTACATCTCTGGCCCAGCAAATATCAAACCTATCAAAACCTATTTAATCACATCTTCTCCAACTAGATAACAGATGACAAGCAAGTGACATATGTCCTGCCTTATTTTCAAATCAGAAAATGGAGGAACTCTTTCTGTGTATTGTGGTAACTTCATGTGCCTTTCAAATAAACATGTGATCAAACAGAAAGGGTCATGTGCATTTTCTAATTCATAATGTGGGCCTTTAAAAGCTATGTAAAAAAATCAACCCAGGTCACATCAAAAACTTTAGGTGGCAGCTCTTTCCTAATTTTTCTCCTGATGGTGTTTCCAGTTTACCACTTCTTTGTCTACAGGTGGATACTTGTGTACAAAAAGAAATTCCCCCCTTTTCTGCTTCTAAGGTCTCAGGTTCTGTCTAAATTATTTTCTCTGCATCCAATGAAGCTCTTCTTTAAATAAGTGTTTCTACAGAGTTACCCAGGTGATATCTACTCAATAATATGAACCCCACAGAGCAGAGCTTCTTCCCCTTATCTTTATTGGCATGCTAGTTTGGGAGTTCAAATATCAGTCATTGTATAAATCAGCATCTAGTCACAAAACATTAGTCCACAAAATACAAAATCTGGGAGATGCTAATAAATGTTATTTCATCATTATGTTTGAGAATACTTCTTTATACTTCCTCTTGCAGAAACACATTTCATATTAGCATATTAAAGGCTCTGATATATTTCCTTAGAGAAAAAATGTACTTGCTTAATTATGTTTAACTCAAAATTCTAAGATTATTTTTTGACTCTGGAACAGTTTTCTAAAATTATAACTCTTAGGATATGTCCTATAAAATAGTGTTTCATGGAGCACCAGTTTAGAAATGATATTCTGGTCCTGTGTCATGGAGCATTCAGTCACCTTCAAAGGGTGACCATTTGACCTCAGGTTAACCTTTCTTCTTTACCATTTCTTGTTATTAGTTTCCTAAAATTCTTACCACCACTTGCTGGACTCGTGACATGGTTCACAAACCAGTGGCTTTGGCTTATTATGGCTTCATATTTGCTAGTTTAAACTGTTCCTTTCACAGGGATTCCTTTGGCAGGAATAGGACTATTATTTTATTTTTCTTCAGGGAACTATTTATGCTATTCAGGTTTCTAGGGCACTTTATACTTGGTGCATCTGTTAGACTTAGAAAATATTTCTAATGTGGCAATTAAAATCACATCTCACAGAGTTCAAAAGTACGAAGCAGGACCATGAGCTATATCTCCGATGTTCTATAACATGCCAGCAAGATAACTTGTTGGTTGTGTACTGCCCATTATGCTACTGTTTCATCTTAAAACTTGGAATAAGTTTTACGTGCTCATTTGTACTCAACTGAAGCTTTTATCTTGGCACCTCCCGATACGAGTAGCATTTGCCTCTGTACGTGCTGTGTGCAAATATCGTGCTAAACTATTGGTTTTATAAGGTTATGCTACAGCACTTCTACAGCAAGTAGAGGTTTCACATGGCTGTGTTGTATTACTTTTAAAGCATTTTAGAGCAGCAAGGTCAACACAGCTGGCTAGCTTCCCTGTGCCTTACAGATTGCTAGGGTTTTTCTAATTACTGATATTATTATTTCCACTTTCTCTCCAAGTATACCTCTGATTTCATTAATTTTTTTTTCTTGTCCCACCTAACAAAAGTATGTATGGCATGTCCTCCTATACTCTAAGGTACTCCATTGTGATAAATAGTTAAAGACTGGGCTTTATCAGATATCCATCCCAGCAGCATATTTTCATTATAGCCGCAATCAACACATGTTAGTTGAATGAGCAAATGGATTGTTGCTGTACCTAGTTCACTGAAAAGCCTCTGGCCCCAAACTTGCCTCTACTTCTATCCCTGCACTATCCCTTACTTCCTCTTCATTGCCATTATCAAATTGATATCATATCCTCATTTAAGAGGTGTGAGAAGAAATTGTTTTATAGCAGCTTCTGAATATAGATAGGAAGTAAAAGGAAGTTTATCTCTTAGTTATCCCCTACAAAAACTTAAAGAGTAGAGGACCTGGAGGGAACACCCAACGAACGCCTTGTGCATGGATGTTTCTGTCACTCTGAACCTCACTACGATGTATAATTGCAATGCACCAAAAGAAAAAAAAAAAAGCAGTAGGGAAATAAAAGAAGGAGAGATGCTCATATCCAGAGAATGTCAGTGCATGATAATGATAGGATTAAAAATGAGAGAGAGTATTTGCTTTAGATCATTCAGAGGCAGGTCTGATCCCAGAGATATCATGAAATGTTGGGGTGGGGGCAAAAGAAAGTGAATAAATGAATAAAGTGAGTTGCCTTATTTGAATCTGTTTCTTCATTAGGAAGACAGAATAACAACAGTTGCTGCTAGAATTAATGAATTTGTACAATAGATAATATCAACAGTCATAGATAAAAAGTCATTTTGGCAGCTGTAATAGTAGCTAATATTTATTGAGTTCTTATTCTCTGCAAGACCAAGCACTTTACATAGACATTCATTTAGTCCTTGTACCCACCATAAGGGGATGGTCCTGTAATTATCCTCATTTACAAATGAATAAACTAAAGTTTGAACAGGTTAAGTAACCTTCCTAGATCACACAGATGTTACATATTAAAGCCAGAACTTAAATCCAGTCTGTTCAACTCCAAAACAAATGTTCGTAACCACTAAACCATATTGTGTTGTTTATTCATGGAGGAATCTACAAGGATGGTTAAGAACAAAGAAATTTAACCTTAAAAAAAATTCCAGAGAGGATATAACATCTGACCAGTGAAGGACTTTAGCAACATAGAGACCCACACAGGTGTTTTCATTCAGGGATGCATGATTTTTCCTCTATGGAATGATAAAAGAGGAAAAATCATGCATCCCTGTAGAGTAGAGGTGGGAGAAAACAGTCCAAAGTCATTCCCAAGAAGAATGGCATTACTTTGGAGTCTCATCTTAGACTTTAGAAAAGTAAAAATGAGACTTTTTATTCTGTATCAGAGATACTTAGTACATATACATGAATGGAGGTGCCCCCTGGTATGAAGACAAACCTGAAGAAATGCACAAGAGTTGCCTAGAGCAGTACACAAGGCATGTAATTATGTATTAAAAAGTGAATTATTTGGATGAGATGGATAAATCTGTGGCATTGGCTACAATGATGGTTTCAAGAGTACATACTTATCTTCAAACAAATTGAGTTATATATATTATCTACATATTTTTATATGTCACTTGTACACCAATACAGTGGTTAAAATAAATAAAAATAGAAGAAGAAAAGTGATTTCTATGGCCATAGAACTATATAACTACATCCTACAATGGAAGAATGGTAGAGTCCCTTTTGGTGGGTGCACAATTGAATAAAGTATCTTTCAAAGAAACTCAGGAACAGTTCCAAAATGCATCTTTAAGAATTTTTCTTTTTTTAAAAAAAAAATTGAGGCAACAATACAGATACTTCATGGAGTTCATGAAGGGATGGACTGAGATAATATCTTTAAAGTGGTAATTCTGCACTTTCCTGAGTGTTCTTCCATGGTTATCAGCTGCCTGCCTCCATACCCACTCTTTAAAGGGCAGAAAGTGTACTTTGAAGTGAATAAAATCAACTTTAAAAATTGCATTTCTAGCCGGGCATGGTGGCACACACTTGTAATCCCAGTATTCAGGAGGCTGAGGCAGGAGGATTGCAATTTCTTGACCAGCCTCAGCTATTTAGTGAGGCCCTCTGCAACTTATTGAGACCCTGTTTCAAAATAAAGAATAAAAAACAGGGCTGGGGGTGTAGCTCAGAGGTAGAATGGCTCTGAGTAAAATCCCCAGTACCACACACACACAAAAAAATGCATTTTTGAGGTTAGGGCTAATGATTTGGAATGAAACAAAGAGATGTTTGCGTTAGTTAAGATTTCTGAGATTAAAACCCAAAGCTCAAACCAGGAATTGGATTTCTCTTGGAAAACATACCAAACACAAAGGAGCATTAAGCTTTGGAGAACTTAGTAGATTTCTTAGAGCTTCTTCTATTGTTTTTTCAGAAGTTGTTGGTACGATCAGATTATACATCATAGTGAGAGTCAAAGTGATACATTCATACATGCACATAGCATCTCTTGTTGTGGTTCTGTCCTAACACCATCCATCTACCCCCTCCTCCTTCCCCATACATACTAGTAAGGTTGTATGTGGTGTCTTCATATATAGGCATAATATTATTTAATATGTTTCCTTCTTTATTTGCTGAATGAATGAATGACCTATTCTGCTAGGCTCAAAACAGTTTTGGCTAATTTATCAAAACCAAGAAAAAAAGTGAGCAAACTGTTATATTTAGTTAATGACGGTCCTCTTGTAAAGAAAACGTTTTCTGAGAAGTTAAATCAGTTCCAGTCATTTGGGCTGGTCACAGCTGGGAGAACCTCGTACAAAAGCACCTATGGGCTTTATAAAAATGGCTCATTATGCTCACATAGTTTCTGACTAATTTAAATCAGTTCTGGCTTACCCAACGTTGTCCTCATGAGTTTAAATTAATTCAGGCTCATCCAGGCTATTTAAACCTGTGAAAACTACTTGCACCAGGTGAATATGTTTTATTTGGTTTATACTGTTTCTGAAACTGTAGGATGAACTCAAAACTTTTATTATTGGTTATAAATTTCTGTTTAGATCATACCGCCTCTGAATGAGTACCAGTCACAACTAGGTTTTATCCTGTTCACACTTAAGCAGTTCCATTTAAAGGTTTGCTTGGTTTATGCCAGGATTCAAGGAGAACTAACTTAACTAGAAGGGCAGCCTAATGATCTGCTGAAATAAATGCTCTCAGGTACCCAGGTGCAATATAAAAAAAGGAAGATGGTCAAGTAGGCTTTAAGAAATAGAGGGGAAAGATGAAGAAGACGGATTCACAATGCAATATGAATGGGCAGAAAATGAAACAAATATAAGAGGTCTAAAGGAAAATAGTTTAGAAAAATCTAGCTTTTGCTAAACAAAGGTGACATGTTAGAGACAAGGTAAAGAAGCAAGGGAGGCCAAAGTCATCCAGTTCTGTCATCCAAGATAAAGGGAATAAATGCCAACAAATTACACCGTCATCACATCATAGCGTATACCATGTCATCTCATAGTATTATTTTACATTACACGTCTCCCAAGAACATTTACAAATATTTACAGGAATACAGTTAGTTAGGATGGTTTAGACAAGAGCAGAAAGAGGAGAGGAGAGGAGAAGCTGAAAGAAGGAGGTCACTGCAAACATGCAGAATCTACATTATTTCAGAAGTATGGTAAATTCACAAAAGAGTATCAGGATTTACAATGCAAATGTCATTTAAAGACAAGAGGCTATTGATGTGTCCTAATGAGCTGTCAGACATAAAAGTTTGGGTGCAGTATTGAGATTCAGAATAACAATAATTACATGTCTCATCTGTTACAAATATGACTATTTCCACTTGTTTAGAAGAACTGTGGGAGACAGGAGTTTAATTCAGGAAATATTATGTATTTGGAATATTTATGTAGAACAAAGAGTTGACTTCAACGGAGAGCTCAAATTTTAAGCATGAGGTTTTTTTTTCAAATTATGAAATGATAAATGTTTCAAGAGATAGATATACTTACCTGATTTAAACATCACACAATGTATTCATATATAAAAATATCACATGGCACCCCACAAAGATGTATTATTAAAAAGAAAAATATACAAAGCATACACATGCGAATGGATGAAAGAAAGACAATAAATGAATGAATAGACAAAGTATTAGAATTATAATGATAGACAACTGGAAATCTTGAGCATTGTATTGTATCAAAAAACAAAAACAATAACTCAAAAAGCCTCAAAGATAGAGAGAAAAGGTAGACTTGTTAGAGACCTCAGAATCCAAGTACCTAAGTGGCAAGGTATCAGGTTTTTTTTTTTTTCATTTTAGATTTTGGGCTGAGAAGCCATCAACCCAAAGTTGCTAATAGGCTCCAAAAAGTCACAAAGTCATGACAAAGCCTATTTTCTAATTAACGACTAGGAAAGAGGCAGTCTAGCAAGGCAATGACTTTGGGACTATCACTATTGCACTATAGCCAAACATCATAGAAAAAAAAAATGATCCCACCCCACTCACACCAGACTGAATGAAGAGCCTAGATTTTTCCTCTATAATTCTGCCATGAGGCAACTGAACATTTCCACCAGAGTGGTGAGAGAGGAGGTCAAAGGGAATTAGAATTTCATCCTTACTAGAGGTTACTAAGGACAACCCACCTAGCAGGGTCAGTGGAGACATGTGCGAAGTCTGGACTTCTGCTCCTGCCATTGATAGTAGTATGCCTCCTCCATCCTGGCTTAGAGGGCATCATGAGTGGACTAATGGTGAGTCAGGACTTTCAGAATCAACAAGTGGTACAGAGGCCACTTTACTATGTGGAGCTTCATGTGAGCTTGTTTCCTTCTACATAAATGCATGGAAGTTTGTAATAGAATAGAGCCTAAAAGACACTAGACTAGGTGCTACAAACAATGTTTGTGTCCTTTCATGTATGTGAATACATTTTCATGGTGTGTATTGAGTCTCAGTAAATGTTTGTTTCCTTTCCATTGTGTGAACAATAAAGTTGTACTAGGCTGGTACATGGCATAGATTGATTTAAACCCATGCTTGTTTTGATTTCCCGATGTGAGCATAAGGTTGTACTAAAACAGAAAGTGGCAGACACTAGGCATTAATGCATTCCTTCTTTCTTTGCCCTATATGTGCATAATGTACACCTAGTGCCTTGGGTATAGTAGACACTAAAGGAATGCTCCTTTCTCCCTTTATGTAAAGTAAGAGAAGAGTGCCCGCCAACATGGATATTGTAGGTATCTTTTTTTATTCCCCTATCTGTCAATAATGTTGCATTAGAATAGTGCTTGGCTCTTTGTGACTGGCTAATCTCACTTAACATATATTTTCCAGGTGCATCCATTTCCCTGCAAAGTATATGATTTTGTTCTTCTTTATGGCCGAGTAAAATTCCATTGTGTATATATCCCATAGTTTTGTAAGTAGATGGGACATAAGAGGGTCCCCAGATGAAAAAGTAGAGACCTTCGATAAACAAAGAAGTAGACTTAACCGAAGGGAATGAACGGGGAGTGGGGGGGGGGAGAGCATGCTAAGGCACATGATGTATGTACACAATTATATCAAGATCACTCACTGAACCGAACTTGAGAGGGAGGGAGGGCAAGGGAGTGGGGTGGGAATTGGGGATAGGGTGAGATGAGAAATGTGTGTACATTTGTCTTTATCAATTTGTACCTAACAAAAATGTATAAATACAAAACACGAATTATTACAATAAAAAATAGTTTGGCTCATAAACATTGCTCAACTCAGTCTTCTTTCATTAACCTATGGTTGAGTAATGTTGTTCTGCAATAGGAACTGACATATAACAGGTGCTTAACATAAACACATTTTGCATCCCTCTGTGTAAGTCCTAGAATAATACCTGGGATGGACTTGCATAACCAATGTATGTTCAATTTCTGCCAATAATGTAATGGTGGAGATACTACTGGACATACAGAAGGTCAATATATGCTTATTTTCTTCCAATTCCTGGTAGTAGATTGGTACTAGAATAGCACCTGCCACGTATTATGTGATCAAAAGAAAAGTTTAGTCCTTCTCTGAGGTATGGGTATGATTATACTTAGACTAGTGTATGGAGTAGACTGGGCAATTGAGTCATCTTTGTTAAGTCTCTATATGCGATTAAAGCTATTCTGGCATATAGTTTGGCTATACCATGCTAGGTGTTCCACGCGGGCTTTTATTTCCTTTATGTGTGGGTGTGTTGTAATAAAATGGTATCAGTTATATTTTAGGTGCTAATACAAGGATGCTTCTTCCTCTCTACATGTGAGTGATGTTATAAAGATTTGTGCCTGGCACGTACTTGGAGCTCAGTATATTCCTGTCTCCTTACCTCATGTGTGAGTGACATTGTAGTAGACTACTGCCAGATATACTAGGTGCTTCATAATGCTGATTTTCTTCTTTGTGTGTGGGTATGCCAACAGAACTTGGCACACACTAAATTATTGACCCATGTTTTCTTCTTCATTCCACATACAGGTGAATAATAATATACTAGAACCTTGTCTTGCAAGTTCCTGCTCCACACAGGCCAATTTTTTGTTCTTTATGTTATATTAAAATCACTTCTTGCATATATTAGGCTTCTAATGAATGTTTGTTTATTTTCCTTAGTTGTGAGTAGGTTATAATAGACTAATGACTGAAATATACTAAGCAATAATGTTCATGTTCTCTCATTATGTGAGAATAAGGTTCTATTAAAATAATAGCTGCAATCCGTTATTTGAGTATAATTCCTTTCTCCCCATTAGGTGTGAGTAATGTTACATTCTAAGAGGGCCTGGTGTTATTGTGAGCTCCAAGCATGCTGGTTTTCTTTACTTACATGTAAATAAGAATGCTCAAGAAAATGGCCACACAAACATTATTTACTCTATACATACTCGTTCTATTCCCACCTATGTGAGGAAGATTGCACAGAATTATTGCCTTGCATATTCAATGTCCTTAATGGGTTCTTGCTTCCTGTTTCTTAGGTGTAGGTAATATCGTACTTAACCATGTTGTAAGTAACCAATGTGATATCCTTTCCTTCCTTTCATGTGTGTCAGATCCTGTTAGATCAGATCTGTCATATACCAGGTGCCTCTGGCTCAACTTAAGTACTAAATGCATTCATGCCTTCTTCATCCTATGTTAGAGGAGGGATGCACTAGAAAGCTGCCTGATTTCTACACTTGCACTTTCTACACTAGCAATTACTGAATGATTGTTTCCTTTCTACTAATTATGGGATATGTTGCATTAAAAGAATGCTTGACAATATCAAATGCTCCACGCATACCTATTTTCATCCTATGAGTGAAGGAATTGTACTAGAATAGTGCCAGATCAATATTAGACACTTAATGCATACTTATATCGTTCCATTGACTTATGAGTGATGTTGTACTAGAAAAGTACTTGGAGTACACTCAGCACGTAAAACATATTAACTAAGAACTGGGGTTGTAGCTCAGTGGTATAGTGCTTACCTAACATGCATAAGGCCCCAGGATTGATCCCCAGAACTGCAAAATAAGTAAAACATATTTTCTTTTCCAATGTGAGAGTCAACATTTACTAGACTAGTATTTGGTCTAGAGAAGTCACTCACTGTGGGTGTGTTCATTCTCCCATCTGTGAATAAAGTTACACTAGAAGAAACCTTTGACTATACTATGGTCCACTGCATGACTGCTCCTTTCCTACTACGCATGAGTAATATTGCAGAAATAATATGTGTTCTATACAAGGCACCCAAAGCATGCTCATTTGTTTCCCTTTATTATGAAAAATTTTCTCTAAGAATGTCTGGCTTCTACTAGTTGCTCTGTGGTGGTCATTTCTTCCCTGTATGTATGAGTGCGGTTCTGTGGCATATACTGAGTTATCAATGCATGACTCTTTCCTCCACACCAACATGTGAATAAAGTAGTTCTAGACTAGAATGTGCCATATTGCAGGAATTCAGCCCAAGCTGCCTCCTTTCCTTGTATGTATGTCAGTTTGTACTGGAAAAGTGTGTGGCACTCCCTAGATGATCAAAGTATTTAGGCTTTGTCTCCCTATATCTGAGTTCCTAGTATTGGAATAATACCTTGCATGGGTGATCAATACATGCTGGTTCCCTTCTATCAGTGAGTCTCATCTTACTTGAATTATGATTGGCAGATACTTGGTACTACATCAAATAGTATTTCTTTCTCCTGGGGGTGACTAACTTTGTTCTAGAATAGAATAGGATCCAGCATACAATAGGTACTTAATGTATGCTTGTTTTTTCATTCCAGTGTGTGAGTACAGCTGTGCAATAGTACTTATGATTCACTTTATACTCTATGCATGCTCACTTCCTCCTCATTCATCTGAGTAATGTTACAGTTGGATAGTAATGAGCATTTATTAGAAGCTCATTGTGTGCTTAATACTTCCCACCCGCCTCTATGAGAGTAAATGTGTATTACAAAAGTACCTGCTGGGTACCAGGCACTTAAAAAAATCCATGTCCTTCACTGATGGATAGGTAATGGTATACAAAATAATTCCTGGATCATATTAAAAGCTCAATACATGCTCCCTTAATTCCCCTTAGTATGAGTCATGCTATTCTAGCATATAGTTTAGCGTGCACTAGGCATGTGTTTCTTTACCTATGTTGAGTATGTTGTACTGAATACTATCAAGAATGTATTTAATTAACACTGTGTCAATCAAGGTTTTCCATGGAAATAAATAGAATCGTCAATAGGAAATACACACACACATACACACACACACACACACACACACACACACACACCTCCCTTTCATATACCTATGAATAATGTTGCAGTATTGGTTATGCCTGAATAATATTGTCTGGTGGTCTATGAAGGCTCGTTTTCTTCCATAGATGTGAGTAAAGGTAAGACTAGAATCCTCTAGATTTGCATAAGGTTTAAGTGGAATAGTATCTGGCATGTATGGAGGGCTCAAATCTTGCTCATTTCCTTTCCTCATGTGTGGGTAAAATTGTACTGAAATAGTACTTGAGATAACTAGCAGTTTAATACTTGCTTCCTTCTTTATCATTATATATGAGTAATATAGTAGAAGAGTACTTAATATTTTACTACAATAACACATGGCATATACCCAGTACTCAATAACTTTTTTTGTTGACTTTTGAAACATAAAAATATATTACTGATTCAGAAATTTACGCAATTATTCTTAATAAACTTTTATTAGTGCATTGTAATTATACATCAGAATGAGGTTCAGAGGTTCAGTGATAGGCATATACATGCCTACCACACTTGATGTGTTTCCACTTGATCCAACCCCACTCCTCCCACTTCCCATATATGTTATTGAGATTGGCACTGATAATTCCATATATGTACGTAGCATTATTTGAACTGTTTCCTTAATTGAGTCTCCTTCACTCCTTCCCCCATCTCTCCCCTAAAGCCCCTACATTTCTTCACTGAAGTTTCTATTCTTTTATATAAAGTCTCCCCCCCCCCATTTCTCTTTAGTTCCACATATGAGAGAAAACAGACAACCCTTTACTTTCTGAGACTGGCTAATTTCACTTACCATAATATTCTCTAGTTCCATCCATTTTCCTTCAAATGACATAATTTTGTTCTTCATAGTTGAGTAAAATTCCATCGTGTGTATATACCACAGTTTCCCAATCTGTTCATCTGTTGATAGATATTAAGGACGGTTCCATAATTTGGCTATTGTGAAGTGTGCTATTTAAACATGTGTGTGCATGTATCAACTTCAATTCTCTTGGAAACATGGCCAGAAGGTGGTATCCCTGCTTCTTAAATGTGAGCAGTGTACTAGAATCATGCATAGCATGCACTAGTTGCTCATGTATACTTGATTTCTGCCACCTCTGTGTTAGTAATGATGTAGCAGAATACTGCTCTTCTATGCTCTTTGTTCTGTACATCATTCTTTGCTTTGCTTCTGTGTATGTAATGTTTTATATAATAGGATGTAGCATTGACTAGGTGCCTATTGCTTGCTCTTGTCATTCTGCTGTGTACTGGTAACTTTGTAACTAATAGCACTTTGCATATACTAAGCATTCAATGCATGATGACTTAATTCCACTCTGTGTAAACAGTGTTATTCTTGAATAATTCTTACATTACACTAGGTAACCACGTAGGTTCATTTTTTCTTATGTGTGAGTAATATTGTACGGGAATGGTCCATGCATGATATTATGTGATTAATTCATGCTTTTGTCTTTTCACTCATGCGTGAATATTAGTGTAATGTAATAGAACATGTTATATAGTAGGAGCACACTGAATGCATTTTTCATTCCCTCAGGTGTGATTTATATTGTGCCAGAGTTTTCTGGCTTATGCACGATTGCGTTCCCCCTACTATGCATAACATAGTATGAGAATACGTTTCAGATGTGATTCTCATACAACCTTATTGTCCAATCAGAAAGGAAATATGCATATGTGTGAGTATGTGCTGGCACGTACTCAGTACCCAGTGTGGTCTTGTTTCCTTTCCCAATGAGTGAGTAATGCTGCTCTATAATAGTACCTGGCATATGGTTGGCACTGGATCATACTTGTGTCCTATTTCCTGTGTGTGTTGAATGCTAGATTGATGAATGCCTGACATACACTAGATGATAAATTATTTCTTTCCCCTTATTTATATCTGTGACTAAAGTTGTAATAGAATAATACCTGGCCCGTCCTAGATGCTCAATTCCTCCCTGTTTCCTTCCTTATGTTTAAAGTGGCGTTACACTAGAGTAGCACCTGGCAAATATTAGGCATTCAATGCAAAGTTGTACTATTCTATTTATCTCTGAGTAATGTTACATTAGACTATTGTCTGATAGCTACTTGACACTAAATGTACACATATGCTATGTCCCAATGCAAAACTAGTAATAAACCAGTATAGAGTTTGGCATACATTGGACTTACTGGATGTACACTTTCTTTTTCCTATGGGTAATATTTTACTGAAATATCACTTGATTTATTTATTATTATTATTTTTGCATGGCTGGGGATGGAACCTGTGGGCATTATGCCTGCTAGCTGCAGCCTCACCCTATTTTTTTAGTCTTTATTTTGAAACAGGATCCCACTAAGTTGCAGAGGGTCTCACTAAGGAGCTGAGGCTGGCCGCGAATCCGGATCCTCCAGTCTCAGCCTCCCAAATACTGGGATTACAAGCGTGTGCACCACACCCAACTTATATCACCTGGTTTATATGTGCTACTTTCTGTGTGCTGGCTCATTTTCCTCTGTATTAGAATATTATTTTGTCATGTATTAAACAAATTAATGCATGCCTACTTTTTCCCAATGTGTGAGCTATGTCATATTGTAGTGTCAGGATGTACATACAATATGCTCCACTCTGGACTCTTTCCTTCTATACATGAGTAAATTTGTACTAAAATACTACCTGTCTCATAAAAAGTACCTAGGGAAGATTGCTTCTTTTACCCTGTTGTGAGTACTGTGCTTGGCATTTTCAAGACAATTTGGAAGTTGTTTTCCTGTGTAAGTAATGTGTTATAATAGTGTTTGGTATATTTCAGGCACTTCACTGCATTTTTATGATCTTTATGCTAAGAAAAAGCAAAATGGTGCTAAGAATACTGGCTGGCATAACCAGGCACCTGATGTGTGCTTGCTACTTTTCTTCTAATTGTAGAAAATGCTGCCCTAGTACATTTGTTGTATTCCCAGGTTTGCCATGCTCATTTCCTTCTTCAGGAATAAGTAAGGTTGTATAAGAGTATCACATTCCATATACCAGTGGCTTATTTCCTTCCCCTGTATGTGAGCAATATTATTCTGCAATAGCACTACGTACTTATTAAATGATCAGAGAACACTAATTTGTTCCACTTGAGCATGTGTAACTTTATTCTAGTCTATGACACATTGTCATATTGTAGTGCCTGGCATATGAGTGATGCTTAATGCAATCTTGTTTTCTTTTTCTCATGTGTGAGTAATGTTTACTATAACAGGATTTGGCATGTAATAGATATTCAGTGCATGACAGTTTCTTTTTCTGTATGTGTGAGTTATATTTTACTAGAATACTTTCTGGCATATATTACGTGCGTTATGCCTCCATGTTTTGTTTGCCTTCTGTAAGTTTGTATTAAAATCAGGCTTTGTATACTTTAAGTGCCTAGTGCATTTTTTTCTTCTTATATGTAAGTAATGACAAATTATAATAGTGCAAGCATAAACTGCTTAATGAGTGTCTGTTTTATTTCCCTTATGTGAGGATATTTTCCTGGCATATATGAGGTATTTTATACGTGCATATTTCTCCCCAAATATAGAAATAAGGATTGTACAAAAATAGTACTTGCCGTGTGTTGGATGATTAACTCACACTTGTTTTTTTTTCCATCTACATGTGAGTAATTTGAAGTGCAATCATGCCTAACATATATCTAGGTGCTCATGGGAATCTTGTTTCTTATTCCTAATTATGGGTAATGTTATCCTAGAATAGTGTTTTGCCTAAACTAAGCTCTGAATTTATTCTCAGACCCTTCTCTTCTGGGTCGATAACATCTTATATAATGCTACAGTGGCATATTCCAGGCTATAAATGCATGCTCATTTCCTTCCTCTACATGTAAGTTTGTAACATACAAGGCAATTAATGTAGTATATCAGACAGCATTCACACTACTGTGACCCAATAAGCCTGACCACACAACTTAGAGGAAGGATGATTTATTTGCTCACAGGTTTTGGAGATTTCAGGATTCAGTCCATGTCAAGCTGGGTCTGCAGAGCTCAAGGCATGGTTATAGGAGAGGAAAGGTAGACGAGAGACAGAGACAGAGAGCAGAGAGAGGGGAGGGAGGTCATATCTAATTCCCAAGGCCGCACCCCCAGGGCCAGCAACTAAACCTTGCCTCCAATATGGTTGTCTACTCTCTGGGAGGTCTTGGGAGACATTATAAACCTAAACCATCACATGTAGCTTACATCCTTCTTCTGGAATGTGAATAGTGTTCTGCTAAAATAATCCTTGGCATATACTAGATATTCCACGTAGGCCTCCCCCACCCCCTTGTATGTGATTATATATTAGAACAGTCTCTGATATATAAAACACCTTTATGATTCTCTCCATGGCCTCTACATTAGTCAGTTTGATTATTTTGTGGCATGGTGAACCGTTTCCCTGATGTTGTCTAAAGGGGGTTGTATATGTTTCCTGTACCTGAATGTCAACCTCTTTTTCTATATTTGTAAAGAAAACTTTCTGATATTACTTCTTTGAAGATTCTTGATTCCTTTAGTTTCAGCTTCTATTCCCTCTTCTATGTCTATTATTTTTAGGTTAGCTCTTTTAAAATTGGCCCAGATGTCTTCAATGTCCAATTCATGCTGTTGAATTGTTTTGTTTTTTTTTTTTTTTTTAATTATATACTATGTGTTCATTTTTGTAGTGGTCATCTTTTAAGAGTGAGATTCTATTTTCCATGTGGTCTAGTCTACTATTTATAGTTTGTATTGATGTCTTCACTTCAATTATTGAATCCTTCACTTCTTTCAAGGCTTCTTTTTGATTCCTGTCCAGGGTGTCAGATTCTTTGGGGTTTTTTGGTGCTTCATTTCTTTCAGGCTCTCTCTGAATTCTTTCCAGAAGTCCTGTATCATTTCTACTATTAAAGATCTGAATTGTCCTTCTGGCAATCTGCAATTCTGTGTTGGCAGGTTTTGTTATTGTGGAGTTGTGGGAGCTCATTGTTTCCTTGCTATTCTTCCTTTCCATGATTTCTGGTTTCTTAAGTATAAAACTTTGTTACTTTTGCTAGCTTACTCTCAGTCTATAGATTTCTTATGTCTATTTTTTCTCTCTGAATAGTATCTCATTGTGGAGGTAGATATTTACCACCAAGTATACTTTACAGTTGAACAGGCTCTATCATATGGTTATGCTGTCTGGCTTGTTAATTGCTGTTTTAATTTCCTGAGCTTTGAGGGTCTTACTGACCTACACCCTGCTCTAGTAATTTCGAAGCCTCTGGTCTAATTTCCAGGCCATTGATCCATCTTGAGTTGACTATTGTGCAGGGTGAGATATAAGAATTTAATTCCATTTTTTTACAAATGGATAACTAGTTTCCCAATGCTATTTCCTAAGTGTACAGGGGGTTGAACTAGAATATTACTTGGATTATACTTACTCACTTTGCATATCCCTTTCTATACCTCATGTGTAAGATGTATGCTAGGCTACTAATGGGTATGTACTAGGCATTCAATTTGTGTTCTTTTCCTTCTATAGATGTCTGAGTAAAGTACAAGAGTAGTAACTGGCATACATTAGATGCTTAATGTGTGTTTGTTTCATTTCTCTATGTGTGAATTATATTTTAATAGAACAGCAAAGTGGCATATATGTGGTGCTCAATTCATGGTATTACTTTCTACTGCTATGTGACCAAATTTTGTGATAGAAAAGACATACAAGGTAATTAATAAGTGGTTGTGTTTATTGTCTGTTTTGTTAATGCAATTTTAGAACAGTGCATGACATATAGTATTTGTTCAATACATGCTTGCTTCCTTCGCCTATGCATGAGAAATGTCTAGAATCTTAGCTGGTATGGGCAATAAATATATGCTGATTTCTTTAGGAGAAAGGTCATAAAAATTGTGTCTTTCAAATATAGAAGTGTATTGCTGCTCATTCTTTCCACATCTGTGAGAAGGTTGTATTAGAATAATATCTGATATATACTAGGTGCTTGATTCATGCCTGTTTCTTTTCCACTTATGTGTGATTTATTTTGTTCTAGAATGCTGATAAGCATATAATAGCTTAATTCATGTCTGTTTCTCTGTATGTGTGAGTAATGTACCAAACCTGTACCTGGCATATATTAGGCCATCAATTCACATTTCCTCTTCTTTCTGTATGTGAGTAATGTATTAGGTTGTGCCTGACATATACAAGGTGGTCAGTGAATGCTTGTTTAATATATCCTATGTAAGAAGAATTATTTTTTCTGAAGTTTTACAACTGGTATAAATATTGACAGAAGCATAATTTATTATCAAAATATATGTGTAGAATTGAGTCACTAACAAGTAAATCATATCATCAGACAGCCTTCTAAATATGATGGGGGATTTGCTTTGTCAGAACCTTGAAGGATGGGCAGGATTTACATTGTCGAAGATGATGAAAGATCATCCAGGTAGGGAGCCATTAGCCAATAAAACAATTGAATTAGAGGAGAATAAAGATCACTGGGCTTTGCATGCGGAGATTGGGTCTTGAGCCTCTGCTCTCAGCCTGTGCAGTCCTGAGGATGTTTTTGTTTTGTTTTGTTTTAATCTCCTGATTCTCAGTCTCCTTCTCTGAAGTGCAAACAAATGCAGGGTTAACAAATGTAGAGTGTTTCCAGTTTGAAGATGTAAATGAGGCTCAATTAACACACATAATTATTTGTTGTTTTATCCTTGTTCTGTGTTTTTGCCTGCTCACACATAACCTTGCTTAATGAAGAAGATCCACTCAACTCTCTATAGGAATTGATAGGAATTTTTGTTTTGCCTAGGGACCAGTCTGTAACTGCTGAGTGGTCTCTCCGGCCAGATTCTGCACTTCACTAGGACTTGCTGAGTCTACTCAACTTGGGGATTCTTCCAGAGAAACACTGTTCACTGCTCTACCCAATGTGTCTAAAACTGTCAACATTCAAAATTTTAGTACACACACACACACACACACACACACACACACACACTTGTGTTAAAGGGAGAAAACAAAAACATCTCTCTTAAACTTTTATGTGTACTGAGCTACAAGCATGATGTTCTGTGTGCTGAATTATAAGTGCAATATTATATAGCAGATATCTAGAACTTTCTCATCTTTCATACTGGAAACTTCATACCCATTGCTGACCCAGGACACTTTTATGTAATGTGTTCCACATGAGAGTCAAATTGGATTCTTTGCAGAAATAGTGACTTTAAGGGTAAGGCTTTTCTGTCCTCCCAGACACTGAATCAAACTATTTTCTAGCCTGGCATGAACTTGACAGACAAAGAAGACATATAAGGTAGAATCAAAGAATAACCTACAGACATTGTGATTGACAAAGAGAAACATCTAAACTGTGATGACAAGCTCTCTGATTAGAATAAGCCTGCTTATCTTTCCTTCAAAATGTAATAAATACTTGATGGGCATCACAGAAATAAACCAGAAAGCAGCCATTCAGTAACAAATGACACCTTTACTATCCTCGCCCTCATGGATACTGAGAAATCAGCAAGGATGACAGATATATAAATAAACAATCACAATTCAATATGTAATCTTTCTTGTGTGTGTGTGTGTGTGTGTGTGTGTGTGTGTGTGTGTGTTTGTGTGTGTGTGGTACTGGGGATTGTAGCCATGGGGATTCTACCTCTGAGCTATACCCCCAGACCTATTTTATTTTTATTTCAAAATAGGGTCTCACCAGGAGAATTTCACTACTCACCGAGGATGTGCTTGATCCTCCTGCCTTACAAGTACTGTGATTATAAACATATGCTACCATGCCTTGGTAATACACAATCTTCAAGATAACAAATTGGAGACAAGCCTTGTCAGAAATTATAAAGTATTAGGAAAGAATGAAAGAACAGTAAACTATAATGTACATCAGCACATACACTCATTCACTGCTAAATCATGGTCATGTCCCCAAGACTTAAACATATACATATTAAGTATATAGATTTTGAAGTAAAGGAATGAACAAAAGCTGCCAGTGTGAAAAAATAAGTAGTTTAAAAATATGGAGATAGTGAAAATAAGTTATTGTCATATTACATCCTGTCTTTGAGCCTCTGAAGTCCCCTCAGAAAAAGGTGAATGGTAGCCGGGCATGGTGGTGCACGCTTGTAATCCCAGCATTTGGGAGGCTGAGACCAGAGGATCCGGGTTCGTGGCCAGCCTCAGCTACATAGTAAGGCACTCCACAACTTAGTGAGACCCGGTTTCGAAATAAAGAATAAAAAAAAAAAAAATAGGGCTGGGGGTGTAGCTCGGAGACAGGATGCCCCTGGGTTCAATCCCCAGTACCATAAAAAACAAACAAAAAAAAGGGGGGGGGGGGAATGGTAATGTTTCTCTTGGTGAGAAATTATTGTACTCTTTGTTAAATTTTACACTCAAAGCACTTAGCATTCAGTGAATGTTATTTTTCTTGGTCCACATTCACACAGATATATTCAAAACAACTGATCACACCATGTAGGGGAAGGAAGACTTATTTGCTTACAGTTTTTGGAGATTTTTTGGTTCAGTCCATGTGAAGCCAGTCTGGAGCTCCGGGCATGGTGGCAGGAAACAGAGAGAGGGAGAAAGGAAGACTCTGTTCTCACATAATAGAGTCAAGAAGCAAGGAGAGCAAGCAAAGGGATTCAAATACAAAAAGCACCGTCCCTGCGGCCACAACCCCAGGGACCCACCTTCCCCAGCCACATTCCACCTGCCCAGATTACCCCCCAGTAAATCCATTACAGTGGATTTAACTGCTGATGAGACCGCAACCCTCATCACTGAAATATATCAACTCTGAATAGGAAAATATGAACTCTTCAGGGGACATTCTATGCCTCACCCTTATAACATTATTTTTTAAGAACTTTAAATGCTAAGGAAATGAGTTAAGCAGGGTAAGGGGGTCACATTGTCTCTATATGGGTGTCATTGTGTTTGAGCCATACAGTCCCTTGAATAAGTGGAACCATTTTTCATTAAAGAAAACCAGATCACCCTGAAAACCTGGTGAAAACCTATGGTTCAGCTGAATATTTTTCCAAGTATTATGAGAATTTGTCCTCTCAGAGGGAGTAGCTGTTCTGATGCTCCATGTGAAATTGCCTTAAGATGTGAGTTTAGAACAGTTGAATATAAGGATTATCTTCTGAGCTTGAACAGGCTTAGAAAATATCTCTGTGTAAAATTCTAAGAGAACCTCTTTTACTTTCATAAAATGTTATCGATTCTGAGCTAAGATACTGAGCTTTAGAATTAATAGAACTACTCAGCTGTGTCCAGACTCTTCTAAGCAAAAAAAAGAAAGAAAGAAAATATAGATAAATGGATATATGATAGATAGATAAATAGGTAGGTAGATAGATAGATGCCAACAGCAATGTTTTCTCTGGGCAGCTCCTTAAAAGGAGGCTCATGTTTGTGAAGACAAAAAAAGTAAAAAGAAGGGGGGAAAGGAAAATGGGCACTGCAAGGTCAAAGAATCTACCCATTCCTCAATTTCATTAAACTATTATTATGAGGGTGTTTCTCTTTTAAGAAAATCCTGAAGCTGCAGCAAAGAGGAGAGCGATTTTACTTTTAGATGGAAGATAAGGGAGTATGTGCTGACTATGGTGATCTGAAAAGATGATTTGATTTATAAATCTGAAAAAAAAATGGACAGGTTAAATCCTGAGATTATTTTGCTAAGTAATTTCCTTTCAAATTTCTTTCTGGAATAGTTAGGATATTCATTAAATAGAATGGTGGCCCATATAAATTAAATATAACAATGAGTAGGATTATTAAAGCATACATGGCTACATGCCTTTTATAGCTTGCAGTTTAAAGTGCTCACAAGCAATTGAACTGGATAAGTTTGCTTATGAATGGTTTGGAGTTGTTCATACATAGAAATCAGATCATACTGAATGGGTTGTCCTCAGTTTTCCATTTGTCTCACTCAGTAGCCCTGAACAATTTCTGTGCCTATATATACCGATCAGAATTTTCATGACAGTTCTATGACACTGTATGGCATGAACCTACCATAATTTAACAATCCCTCCATTGAGAATTAAGCTATGTCCAGTTGTTCCATATAATAAGCAATGTTACTGTGAATATAATTCATACAAATATCCTTGCTTGAGGTTCTGCGTAGATTTCTAGAAGTGGGATGCTCGAAGAAGATGTGCACTGGGTTTGATTTTTACTTTGTTCTGTTTTTATTTTAGAGCATGACTCTATTTACAGAATATTTGGAAGAATAGCACAAAAAGGTTTGTCCATGCAATGTTCTCCAACCTCTGAATTCATTAGTGTGTGCTTTCTACAAATAAGTATATATTTCCATCATACAGTCATTAGAATCAGAAAATTAGTAATAACACATTATTGCCATGTAATCTCCAGACCTCCATCAAATTATTAGAAGTACCTTAAGTAATGTATATTTTTAAGCAAACGGATCCTTTTAAGAATCATGCATTGCTTCTAGTTGTAATTTCTTTTTCTTCCTCTCTGGACAATTTTCTATATTACCTGACTTTCATGACTTTGATACTTGTATTTGTTTGTTTGTTTATTTTGGTTTTGTAGTGTTGTAGATTAAACTCAGAGGCATTCTACCACTAAGATACACACCTACCTCTTTTTACTTTTATTTTTTTTTTTTTGTTTTTGTTTTTTGTTTTGTAACAGACTCTTGCTAGATTGCTGAACATCATGCTCAGTTGTTGAGGTTGATCTTAAACTTGGGATCCTCTTGTCTCAGCCTCTTAAATACTAGTTTTACAGGTGTGGACAACCTTGCCCAGTTGACCTTGATATTTTTAAAGAGTATAAAGCAATTCTTTTATAGAATGTTTCTCAGATTGTGTCTAATGTTTCCTCATGACAAGGGTCACATTATACATCTTTCCCAGGACTCTCACAGAAGCATCATTGTATGGCATACAGTCAGGAATCCTATAATTTTAATTTATGTTATTACTGATAATGTCCACTTTGACCATGTGGTTAAGACAGAGTCTTCTAAGTTTTCTCATTTTGAAATGACTATTTTTCCTCTTTGAAATTAGGAAGTATTTTGTGGAAAGATTCTTGAAACTAGAAACCATCTCATTTCTTATCAAACTTTGATTTAATGTATATCCAAAGGAAATGAAATCAGCATACTAATGAGATATCTGAATGTCCATGTTTTTTGTCCATGTATGTCATCCTAGTACACACACACACTGGATTATTATTCAACATAAAGAATACTGTAATATTTTTACTTGTAGCAAAATGGATGGAACTGGAGTACATTATCTTAACTGAAATGAACCAGATACAGAAAGACAAATACTACATGTTCGCCTCTCTTATGTGGAAGTGAACAAAAGTTAGTTTGAATGTAGAATAACAATTATTAGGAGTTGGAAAGGGTGAGGTAGGCTGGTGGGGGTGATAGAAAAACAGAAATTATAATCTCAATATTTTTGTGGGGGAAGGAGAGGAAGTAGGGTAGTATACAAGGGGAAGCTCATTAAGTGCTGTGTGTATGTATGTCCCTACTACTCTGAACTTATAACAATGTACCAATAAAAGTATATTGAAAGAAGAGCCGGGCATGGTGGCACATGCTTGTAATCCCAGCATTTGGGAGGCTGAGACCGGAGGATCCGGGTTCGTGGCCAGCCTCAGCTACCTAGTGAGGCACTCTACAACTTAGTGAGACACGGTTTCAAAATAAAGAATAAAAAATAGGGCTGGGGGTGTAGCTCACAGGTAGAATGTCCCTGAGTTCAATCCCCAGTACTGCAAAAAAATAAATAAATAAAAGTATATTGAAATAAGAAAAAGGTTAATTGGATTTGATCAGTGCGTGCTATATGTACATATACAAATATCACACTGAACCCTATAATTATGCACAATTAATGCAAGTTTATAAAAAAAAATAAGTTACTGTTCACAAACACACATACACACACACACACACACACACACACACACACACACAAAGCCCTTTGATTTAGTCACTCATTTTTTTAGTTATATTGGTGATCTAAACTCTACATTCTTTGTATTGTACTTGCAATTTCTATGTCATGATGGGATTGCTCCAAAATGAACACGATTTCCTATTTGATTTGATGGGTTATGTAACAATCGTTGAGCTCTTTCTTATTTTCTGGCATAGTAGGATGCTCTAGACTCATCCTATACTTTCCTGCCCCAGCCTCAGAATCAGCAATTTCTCCAGGGATCCTCAATTCCTTTTTAGTACAGATTGACATTTATTAATCAAAATATGGGTGCTAGATATGCTTCTTGCTGTTAGGGGGCCACTATTCTTAACTTCAATTCCAAGCCAGTGTTATGAGACTTACTCTATTTTTTTTTCTCTTTCCATATTTCAACTTCCTTATTTTAACAATGAAAAACTTGGCTTTAATGTTCCTGTGTTTGTACACTCATTTGACCAGTGCCCGTGCATGTAACCCATCTCCCAGTGATTCTTCCACCTTCTTTGTTGCATGAGATGTCATCCTGCAGGGGACTCTGAACTCCATTATATTCACCAAGAACTGAGCATATGTAGGTTGTAAAACAAATTATCTGGGGCTCATTGGGAAGTGGGTGTGGGCATTTGGGATTTGGGCAGCCACAGAGAGTAGATATTTGAATTTAAGGCATAGACACTAAAATGTCTATGAGGCAAAAAAATAAAACACTTCTTAAGATGTGCAATGGGGCTGGGAATGTAGCTCAGTGGTAGAGCCCTTGCCTAGCATGTGTGAGACCAAGCGTTCCATCATCAGCACTGAAACAGAAAGAGAGAGAGAGGGAGGAGTAAGGAAATCATAAAAATGACAGACAATTGCTAATTTAATGAGTAGAAGAAAACTAATTTGAGTAGGAAGGCTTCTGTCAGGAATTGTGATTTATCTCTAGCATAACAGCCTTACAAAACTCAAAATGCACAGCAAGAATACAATGACTTCATTTTACAGAACTTCCCAGTTATTCTAGAGTAGGCAAAACTGAGGAAGTGAAATTTTAGTGCCGAGGCTATACTGAGAAACTTTCATTCTCCATGAAAGGAGCAATTGGAAAACAACATCACATTTGATTTGGTTGTGTATTCTTGGGTATCATTGGGCCCAACAATCTTCTTATTTAACTCTAATTTCTTCGACTCAACACAACACCTGCATATACTTAAGAGATTTAAGACCTCATATCTTGTCCATATATTTAAATTTTACAGATGGAACTAATCTTCTGGTGAAGGCACTGAATTTTTTAAACATCTCTTCCACTGTGAGTTTCTTATATGCTTTTGCATGCTTACTTTGCATCTGGAACTTAAAAGTATCTTTAAACTTTCCTCCTTTGTCTCTCTTCTGGAGGAAGAAAAAAATAGGTATTTTAGAAGTTCTAAGTTATTACTCCAGCCTTCAAATTTGCCAAGGGCACTAACAAGTGCATCATGCATTTATATATGCATTTCCTTCAATTTTGCCTGATGTCATGCAATCATTCATCAAATTCAATATTTATTGAGCACCTGTTATGTTCCGGGCAATGTTCCAACTGTCGTGTGAGAAAGAATTATGCAGGGATATAATGTGTCATGTATATAGAAGATGTCCTAGGAATTGAATCAGCTAGGAACCCTGCCCTCCAGGAGATTACAAGAAATCAGGTAGGATAAAACACACACATAAATAATTTTAACAGAAGGTAAAGGATAAGTATTGTGAGAAATACATAAATTTTAAATTAAGAAAGACAAGGGAGGTGAGATATTTCTGGTTCCAGAACTGACGTGTGATAGAATAGGGAAAGCAGAGAAGCAAAGGACCTTCATGGAGGAGGACAATCTGAATGATGTCTATAATATAAACACTTTTGCATGTGTATTTCTTTTTTTTTTAATGTGCTTTTTTTGGGTGCCTCATAGTCTCACATCATCATTTAATTATTTTTTTTTTAATTTTTTAATTTTTATTGTAGTAATTCGTGCAATATAGCGTACATCTTTGTTAAGTACAAATTGTTAACAACATATTTGCACAATCATAACAAGGTCAATCATCATTTAATTATGTTGACAATGACATACATGCACACAGCACTTGGTGCCTCCCCTTCCTCCCTATCTCCCCCTCTTCCCAATACAGAGTACTGAGATTGACACTGGTATTTTCACATATGTACTCATAATCAATGGTAGTATATACATTAATAACCGCAGTCTTCCCTCTCCCCTTCTCTTAGACCACTTTCCTGGCTCCAGCGAGGTTTCTCCTCCATTATCTGGAGTCCCTCTGGTGTCCCAATTACTCCCTAGCTTGCACATATTAGAGAAAACATATGCTCCTTCACTTTCTGTGCCTGGCTAATCTCACTTAACGTAATGCTCTCCAGGTCTTCATTTTCTTGCAAGTGACATTATTTTATTCTTTATTGCTGAGTAGAATCCCATTGTGTGTATTTCACATAATTTTGTAATCCATTCATCTGTTGATGGACACCTGGATTGGTTCCATAATTTGGTTATTGTGAATTGTGCTGCTATGAACATGGGTATGCATATCTTACTGTAGTTCTCTAGTTTTGACCTCAAATATTGTTACCCTTTTAAAATATCAAGCAAATCGACAATATGTCACACAGATGGCTTTATGTTTGGGAGCAACAGAGCATAAAGGAAGGTAGACATGGTGTTCAGAGCCTATCTTTTGTTTCTGATACTGCACTACTCTAGTCTTTGTCTGTTTGGCTGGACATTACATAATCACTGCCCTGAAGAGTGTATGGAATTTCGTAGACGCTCAATGCATATTTGAAAAATTAAAGACCAACCATTGGGCATAAGAATCCGTTGATTTAAGCCTATTTCCTCAAAATGGATATGACTTAAAAAAAACATGGTGTTCCCATCTTTTCACAGCTTAGCAAAGAGATGGGGCATCATAGGAAAAGTGTTGTGCATAGAACACATTACTTTTCTGTCAAATGTTTGTTTTTAACTAATTCTTGATCTGATTATCCTTGATTTAAAAACTATAAAACCCAAACTTTTGGTTACTTTTCATTGGTGCATAAACTAGGGCACTACTATAATCCTTCATTTCTCTTAAAAGAATTGTGGATAATGTCTACCTATAACAACAACTTTTCATGTGTCTTTTGTCATATGAAACTGTGGAAAGATGGGGTACAGTCAAAAGTCATGGTTTTGTCCTTCTCCTTTAGGCCAGACTGACTTTGTAATCCTTGTGTATTGATCTTATATTTGAATTTCTACAGTCGGCATGAAACATTTCAGGATGATTTTGTTTTAATGGCTTAAACTAATAGCAAACAAATAGGCAATAATGGCAAGTAGGAAAGTAAAGATTGATCATTTTTTATAGAGAGTCTTATTTCTGGAAAAAAAGTGCTATACAACATATCAAATATTAATGAAATATTTAGTTCATTTTTTCCCCAAGATTTTTGTAATGGAATTCTCTCCGTAGCTACAACTCTTTATATTTGTAATAATGACTGTTGTATTTAACAGTGCTTTCAAGTAAACATTATTTAATTTTATAACTTAATGAAAGTCATGTGAGAGGGACAAGAAGCTTTCTGCTTACAAATGAGGACAGAGAGGCTTTGGGAGAGCAAAGCCCAAGTTTATAGGCCTGGGGAGGTACAGAACTGGGCAGGTCTTGCTGCCTGCATCAGTACTTTTCAAACCCACCAGTGGCACTACCTTTATATAGTAGAATTTTACTTCTCAAAGAGGAAAGAATGTCATAAGATAATGATGCAAATAAGTGAATCTTATGTAATAGCCATGCTCATAACTCTCAACTTTATGCAACCAAGAAATCAATGGAGGTGACACAGAGGAGGATGAGTTTATCATCAAAGTCCTCTCTATCTCCCTCCAGAGAGTGAAACTTTCTGAGTGTTAGTTAACTCTGAGTGTTAGTTCATACTGTGGAGAAGAAGCACTGACATTAGGGGTGCTGCTCATTCTGACCATAGTCCCCCAACTTCAATCATAACCACAGGAGAGAACTGGCCACACATGAAAAAGAGATTACTTTCACATAAAATTGCACTAAAGAGTGCTGTTTCCTTCTCTGACTTTTTTTTTCTTTTTTAGAAAATGCATATTTTTCTACTGAGGATATTCCAAATTATTGTTTTTAATGGATCTTGCAACATAAAGTGCACTGTGCTTGAACTCCAAACTTGTGTCATGCTTTGGTGAGTATTTTATGAGTTATAAAATTGAAAAATAAGTTACGATCCAGAAGTGGCTGCTGGCTCCTCCATCTGATAAATCTTATTTGGGATTAATATGCAATGTCCCTTTTAAAACTTAGTCATTTCTTTTTCTTATAAAGTTTAACTGAATACCAATAGAACACAGGAAATTCTTCTCATCTATCTTTGCTTCTTTCTTGTTAAGTATACTATTTATCTGTCCCAGTCTTTCTTATCTCTTCTAAATGATGACAGGTTTTCCAAAATTGTCAGCAGCAGACTCAGCTGTGTTTGCTGTTTTATAAACATTGCACAATGACTGATAATATACTGGAATACATACACATGTGAAGTAGCTGCTAACCAAGGAAGGATAAACTCACAGAATATCAGAGGGCCAAATCTGATGAACTCACTCTCCCTCTAAAAAGAGCAAACAAAAATGCAAGCAAAATGACTAAAAATCAATTATTTTGGAATTCTGATAATTAAACAAAGCCACAAAATGGATTGAAAATAATTTATCCAAAAGAAACTAATGAACTTTTAAAGACAGCGGGGCCTATGCTGGTTTAATTTGGGAATATTCTCATCTATTCTTCTTATCTCTATTCAGTTTAATAGTATGGTAGGAAAAAACCAGGAGCATCGTAGATGCAGAAAAGATCAGACCTCTTGTGGAGCATCATTAGAAACAGCATCCCGGTGCAAAGTCAATATTTTGTCTGAACTTTCAGTTCCTGGAGAATTTCTATAGTGGCTGTTTGAAACTTTCAGAGGATATATCAGTGGGAGGCTAGGCAATCCAACAACTGAGTTGTTATATAAAATTTTACCTGGAACAAAGAAAAAATATAAAACATAAGAAGAAATGAGAAAGTATGTCAACATACATGGGGGTTGGGAGAAGCAGTTAGCATAAAATGTCCCTGAGGGGGGCCAGATTTTGAACTCCGTAGAGGATTTGGGATAAGCTATTTAAATGTAAAATTATCCAAATATGCTCAAAGAATTATAGAAAATGAGATATACAGAATTAGAGAAAGGTGTGAAAATAATACCTATAAGGGTAACTGCGTCGGCGTTATAAAAGACATTATAAATATAATTGTGTTTGTAATTCTTTTTCTGTTCAGTTTGTATTGAAAAACAATTGCCTGACAATCATTGTAAAACCATATTTATGGGCTTACAATGTATTCAGATGTCATTTGTATGAAGGAATGAGAGGGGATGAGCATATTTTAGAATGAAGTTTTTACATGCCATTGAAATTAGCACATAAAAATTAAGGTGCTAATTATATCTGGCACAATCACCACACACACACACATACACACACACACACACACACACACACAAGAGTAAGACAAACAACAAATGAATAAAAAAAGGTATTTAGAATATATATGTTAAAAAAGACAAGAATCAAGACATAGAGGGAGAGAGTTATAGGACGTTAAACAAATAACAAAAGGGCAAAAGTGAGGATTTACTTTTGTCCTTTTGTTATTTATTATTTGTTGTTTGTTTTACCTTTTCAGCAGTTGCATTAAATTCAAGTGGACTGAGAGTCTCAACCAAAAGAAATCTAGATAGATTGGACATGCTGTATGCAAGATGCATAGTTTAGTTTTAATTTTTAATATTTAATTTTTGCTTAACATATTGAATTGTACATAATTAGATTCATTGTGCTATTCTAACACATGCATACAGCATGGAATAATCAAATCCAGTCTCTGTTTATCTACTCTTCCACTCCTCCTTCCCATTCTTTAGTAATTTCTATTCTACATTTGAGTTGGCTTTTTTAGTTCCCACATATGAGAGAGAACATGTGGTTCTTAACTTTCTATATCTGGCTTATCTTGCTTAAAATAACATCCTTCAGTCTCTATTTTGCAACAAAAGACAAGATTTGGTTCTTTCATGGTTGAATAATATGCTATTGTGCATATATTCCACATTTACTTCTTCCATTAATTCATTGGCTTGAAGCAACTTTGGTTCAGTATCTTAGCTGTTTGTATGCTAATATAATTTCTTTTTACAAGGTATCCAGAAGTGGGATAGCTGTGTCATATGGTAGATCTATGTTTATCTTTTGAGGGAACCTCCATATTGTTCTCTATAATGGTACTAATTTATATTCCCACCAACAGTATATGAGTTATTTTCTCCATATACTTGCCAACATTTGCTTTTTTAAATTTTAATAATAACCATTCTAACTGGGGTAAGATGATATATAATTGTGGTTTTGATTTTCATCTTCCTCGTGGCTAATAAACATTTAAAGATATATTTATTGACCATTTGTATTTCTTCTTTTAGAAGTGTCTACTTGGATCATTTGCCTATTTGGGGGGGAGGTGGGTACTTGGGATTGAACCCAGGGACATTCTACCTCTAAGCTACATTCCCAGCCCTATTTTAACTTATATTGTGAAACAGGGTCTCACTAAGTTGTGGAGGTTCTCATTAGGTTGCTGAGGCTGGCTGTGAACCTAAGATCCTCCTATCTCAGCCTCCCAAGTACTGGATTACAAGCATGTGTCACCATGCCCAACTTCATTTACCCATTTTAAATTGGATAATTTTTTGTTTTTAAATGTTTTGATACATGTATACACACACATACACAGATTCTGGATATTAATCCTTTGTCAGAAGAATATTTGCAAAATATTTCCTCCAATTCTATGAGGTGTCTCTTCACTCTGTTGATTGTTTCCTTTGCTATAAACACATAATTTAGATTAAAATATATACATAGGTCCAAAGGAGAAGGATGAACAAGTTAACATGCAAGCAACAAACAAAAGAGAGGTAAGGGGCTATAATACAATCAAATTGAACAAAGTTTGAGACAAAAAATTTTACTGTAGAAAAAGGACATTTTATTATGATATGAGTCAATCCATAAAATAAGCATGAGTAAACTTGAAAAAATTAAAATACAAAGTATGTTTTCTGACCACAATGGAATTAGATTTGGAATTACCAGCAATAGATGTGATAAATTCATGAATATTGAAATTAGCAATTTCCTAAGCAATTAATGTGTAGAAGAATTCACAAAGTAAGTTACAAAATAATTTGTGATAAATTAAAATGAAATGCAAAATTTTAAATCATATAAGCTTATGTAGTGCTTAGAGGGATAGTTACAGCTGTAAATACTGTATTTTAAAAAACAAGAAAAATATAAGTTCAATAACCTCAACTTCCATCTTAGAATTTAAAGAAAGAAGAGCAAACCAATCCCCAAATAAGCAGAAGGTAGGAGAGAATATGACTGGAGCAGAAAATATTAAAATAGAGATTAGAGAAAACAATAAAGAAAAATCAATGAAACCAAAAGATTGTTTTTTGAAAAGATCAGCAAAATAAGCCGAGCGTGGTGGCGCATGCTTGTAATCCCAGCATTCGGGAGGCTGAGACCGGAGGATCCAAGTTCGCGGCCAGCCTCAGCTACCTAGTGAGGCACTCTGCAACTTAGTGAGACTCGGTTTCAAAATAAAGAATAAAAAAAAAAAATAGGGCTGGGGGTATAGCTCGGAGGTAGAATGCCCCTGAGTTCAATCCCCAGTACCGCAAAAAAAAAAAAAAAAAAAAAAAGAAAAGATCAGCAAAATAAATAAATTTAACTAGGCTGACCAAGAATATACTAGAGTCAAATTATTAAAATCAGGAATAGAAGAGGCAATATCACTACTGATCTTATGGAAATATAATGCATAATAAGAAAATATTGCAAAAAAACACTATGCTAATAAGTTTGATAACTTAGATGAGATAGGCAAATCCTAGACTCAGTCTACTGAAATTGACTCAAAGATAAATATGTCATCTAAATAGTCCTATAAAAAAAGAGGAGTTGAATTCTACTACTACTACTACTACTACTACTGGTAAATACTTTCAACAAGAGCCAAGCCCCGATGACTTCACTGGCAAATAGTATTTAACTTAAAATAATTAACAATACTACTTTACATTTGGAATCCAGAAGGAGACAAACACTACTAGGGGTTAAGGTCTGGGAATATGTCTTTGGAGCTTAAAGTTCTAATTTGAGTCACCTTTCTATTTCCTTCCAGAGGTGAAACCCCTATGGCAGTTAAATAGGTTTATCAGTCTATTTTCTGCCTATAGATTTTGGGGGATGGATGTGATGGTCATCTATTATTTCATCCTCACTTCTGTCCCTTTAGTTCCAAGATCAGTGTTTCCTAGGGGAAACAACAACAAAAACAAAAAAATAGATATTCACACAATTAAGTAAGGTTCCTCCACAGATCTCTCCTGCATAATTTTATCTCTATTCTTGGCCCCTGAACTCTTTGATAATCATTTGATTCCATATGTTAATGATATTTTCTGTTTTCTTTTTCAACATGTTTTTTATATTTAGTTCTTTGATTATCTGAAATTGATTTTTGTGTGTGGTGTAAGGGAAATACGAAAAGTCAGTATTTATGCTTCCCATATACATAGCCATTTGACGGAGCCAATTGACAGAAAAGACCACTTTTTCCCAGTGTTTCCAAATTCTTTATTATGTTTAGTTGGGAAAACGTGTGCTTGTTTATTCTTAGCTAATGCCACATTTGTTAACTTTCTAGAATAAGTAATGAAATTAAATTTTGTTATTCGGTAGTGTCAATTTCCTTGTTTTGTTCTTGTACCTCAAGACTATCCTGATTACTCTTGGCATTTTTGTTTTTCATTACATTTTAAAGTCAATTTGCCAATAAGCTTGTTGAGAATTTTACAGGATCTCATTAAATCTGTAGATCAATTTGAGAAAATTTACCACCTTTGTAATACTGAATTTGTCAATGCATGAAACTTGTCATAATCCATCACCTTATTAGGTTTCCTTTAATTTTGCTAAAAAAAATGACCTGTACTTTTTGAAACAGAGGTCTTTCTTATTCATCATAGATTTATTCCTCAGAATGATTTTAGGTGCCTTATTTTTATTTATTTATTTATTTTTTACTTTTTATTTTTTGTAGTGCTAGGGATTGAACCCAGGGATATTTCACCTCTGAGCTATAGCCCCAGCCTTATTTTACTTTTAAACAAAATACTTTTAAATACATAAGGGCCTTGCTAAGTTGCTGAAGCTGGCTTCAGATCTGACATCCTCTTGACTCACTTCCCAAGTTACTGAGATTACAGGTGTGCTCCACCACATCCAGCTGCCTTAATTACTTTAAATTTTGTTTTTTCTATACTTTCATACAGAAATAAAATTGAGATGTGCGTATTATTTTCTTCAAACACTTGCTCCAGCAAGTGATTCAGCTTCTAATACCAAACCTTGAATTTGTAGTTTGATAAAAATACCATTGGTAGAGATAGTGTGTGTGTGTGTGTGTGTGTGTGTGTGTGTGTGTGTGTGTGTGTGTGTGTGTGTGTGTGTTTGGCTTAAAATGGAACTATGTTTTAGTGAGTTATTTGTATTTCTGGATAAAAAGATTAATAAATTGTTTAGTGATCCACATAGTAAAAAGTCAATGATTGTAAGTGCCCTAATTGGAGATGAAGCATTTACCTTTACTCTTTTACATGCTCAAAACTGCATTTCATTAAGTCTTTTGGACAACTCAGGATTCACTCTAATAAAGTCTGAAGTTAATAAGAAAATAGAGATTAAGATATTTTCACACATATCACTGAGTTTTCATGCTGCTGTGTATCAGCCAATTAAAAGAATGTAGTCCAGGGTTACATTTTTTCTTATCTGACTAAATTGAACACTAATTAACTTTCATCATTATTGGTTTGAATGCTTTTCTGACTATGTTTTAATTTGCAACTAAATCTGTGTCAAATCCAAGTCTTTGTTTCCTTGCTGGTTGACAATCCTTGCTTTAACTATATTTCTGTGATCAAACCAAGATTAGTGCCTTTCACCTTGTCCTTTTTCAGGGTCAAGTGTACTTGTGGTAACGATGTTTGTACAGGTTTTCACTCCTCTGCTGAAAAGTTAGCAACCAATTTTCAATCCAGTTCAAAATCATCTAAGCTTACTAAATTTAATTTTCCTAATAAAAATCCATATGAATATACTAAATCACATCCTAACACCTAATTATAAGGTGTATTTTACTGCAACAATTATGAAATCTGGTTTCTTTCTATTTTTTTGAAGTTATGATTTCACATCTTATTTATTTAAATATTATTTAAAAAACAAAAAGTATATTCTAATATACGTTTATTGGTGCATTATAGTCTCACATTGAAATGAAGTTCAGATGGATAGAGGCATGCACGCACACAGACTTGGTGAACTTCCCACCGAAATCTTGTTTCTTTTTTTTTTTTTTTTTTTTGCGGTACTGGAGATTGAACTCAGGGGCATTCTACCTCCGAGCTACACTCCCAGCCCTGTTTTTTATTCTTTATTTTGAAACCAAGTCTCACTAAGTTGGGGAGTGCCTCACTAGGTAGCTGAGGCTGGCCGCAAAGCCGGATCCTCCTGTCTCAGCCTCCTGAATGCTGGGATTACAAGCGTGTGCCACCGCGCCCGGCTGAAATCTCGTTTCTTAGTGTCTTTTGAGCTGGGCATGGTAGTGCATGCCTGTAATCCCAATACATGGGAGGATGAGACAGGAGTATTATGAGTTCGAGGCCAGCACATGCTATCTTTGTGAACCCCTATATAGTTTTGTTATTATATATTCTTTTGTTATTATATATATATATATATGTATATTCTCTAACATGTATGTATATGCATAAACATACATGCCTACACACACACACACACAATGTGTATGTGTCATAGGTCACAACCAGACAAAAAAGAATTCAGTGATCTGGTTTAAGGCTAATTGAGTGATTCTGAGAAGAGAAAGGTAGAGAGAGTTGCAGAGGTGCCCTGCTTGTGTCTGCAGGAGTTTTCTATGTACTTCAGATCAGTAAAGCATTGTTTGCTGAGAACAGTCTATGTTCAAGGAAGATTGTTATATTCTGTGGGAATAAAATTATCAAAGGAAAGTTATCAATAGATTTCAGCCAATATCTGATGAAAAACTTCATAATCCTTTCTTGTATTTTTAAATCTTTCACCTGGCCTTTATTTGTTGCTGTGCTACGAACATCGTTATTATTGACAGTTGGATATTTTCTTCCTGATGTGTAACTCAAATTCAACATATGCAAGTTTTGAGATAAATGTTTCTTCGCCCTTTCCCCTGCCCTCCCCTCTTCAAGTCTCATCTTCCATTGTAAATAACAACAACAAAACATAATCCTGTCTCTACTCCTGACCTGAATGTTTCTTTTTTTGTAATCTTCATTTCTGAGTGACTCTAACTTGGTATCTAAATTATCTTCAAATATTCCATTTGCAAGGTTGCTGGCATCCTATCCTTTAGAGAATGCTGCTACCTGATAGCTGTGTGACCCCCATTAACTCTCCCCCATCCATTTAATTCCTGATGCCTAGATTCATGTGAAGCCTTTCCATGTATGGCTTCTGAGTCATTGCCTTTTCTTGTTACCAACACAGTCCTATTCTCCTCATTATTATCTTACCCCTAGCAGATTATAACATTATTTTTCAAAATTCCAAGTCTTATTATGCTAGTTTTTTTTCTAAACAATCTCTCATGACTTTTCTTTACTGTATTAATTCAATCCAACCACTTTCTTAGCCTTCCTTGAAGCTCACATTGCCCAAATTTACCTCACCAATTTTAGCAGATGTCAAACACAAAGTTTGAAACACCTCCTTATCAAAGCGTGTGGTCTGGTTCTCTGGCCTTTTCAAAAAGTCTCTTTAGGAAGTATTTTTATCTCTTCTGGAAACTCTACAATTATTATTTCTTCATGGACTACTTCTCTTATTCTATTTCTGTTTTCAGTTTTACATTGGGGCTTTTAGTCTATCTTCATATCACTTGATTTGTTTCTCATTTTTTTCATCAGTGTGTGTGTGTGTGTGTGTGTGTGTGTGTGTGTGTGTGTGTGATTTCTGAGGTCTAGCATCTTGTTCATATATTTGCCTTCAACTTTGTCTCGCCTACTGTTTGAATTAGCCATGCAAGGTTGTTCTTTTGCTCATTTCAGACACACATGTATACATGCACATTTACATATATGAAATGAAAATTATGCATATGTATGTACGGATATTTGGGTTACTTTTGAGTTAATGAATTAAACATGTTCTATGAGTTTGTGTTCTATGGGAATAGCACTTGCTCTCATCAAAGCATGTCTAGTTATAGGGTAGTTCCTAGTCCATATATGGATCAGTTCCTCCATTCAATCTCAGTGCCTGGGTGGACTCAATGAATATGGCTCCCTTTCTCATTCTGGTCATCCCCAGGTGATCCTTTCTCCCTCACTGCCCTTCATAAACTGCTGTGTAAACTGTACCAACTTCTTTGACCCCTTTTAGGGTGGCAGACTCATTTTCTTGGTTATTATTTCACAGACAGTTCTTTATTCTTTGCCCTTGGCGTGGTTATTTTGAATGCAACACTCTTTTTGGCATGGTATAGGATTCATATTCTGTTTCTAAAGAACTACGAGAAATGCATCCTCCAGATGTTAAGATAAATTTTATTCCAACATAATAATGGATCTTTGGGATTCAGCCCCTATTGTACTGCTCTCAGAGTTTTTATTTTTTCATAAAGGAATTTATATTTATAGGTTTCTTACTGACAGCGTGTTTACCATTATTATTTTATATTATGTTCAGTATTTTAATATTTTGAAATATGATAAATATTCTTCCATCAGCACAGTCCACTGTGCTTACCATACATTGCCTCTTTTATTTTTAGTAGGACTCTACAAAATGATATATTTTTCTACTTTGTGAACTGAAAATTGAGGCTGAGTGATTATTTTCTCAAGATCACAGAGATAATAAATGGCCATGCTAGGAATCGTACTGACTGTAAACTACATTTGTGTTTATTTAGGGGAAGAGACATTGCTTTTGTACTGTGGGAAGATGGTACTATAGTCTGTCTTCAGTGACTTCTAAACATGCAAAACCTACTTTATATCATCAACTTTTTTTTTTTTTTTTTTGCGGTACTGGGGATTGAACTCAGGGGCATTCTACCTCCGAGCTACACCCCAACCCTATTTTTTATTCTTTATTTTGAAACAGGGTCTCAGTAAGTTGCGGAGTGCCTCACTAAGTAGCTGAGGCTGGCCGCGAACCCGGATCCTCTGGTTTCAGCCTCCCAAATGCTGGGATTACAAGCGTGCACCACCAAGCCCGGTTTATCATCAACTTTTTTTTTTTTTTTTTTTTTTTTTTTTTTTTTTTTTTTTGCGGTACTGGGGATTGAACTCAGGGGCATTCTACCTCCGAGCTATACCCCCAGCCCTATTTTTTATTCTTTATTTTGAAACCGAGTCTCACTAAGTTGCAGAGTGCCTCACTAGGTAGCCGAGGCTGGCCGCGAACCCGGATCCTTCGGTCTCAGCCTCCCAAATGCTGGGATTACAAGCGTGCGCCACCATGCCCGGCTTTTATCATCAACTTTTGAAAGAGAACATTCTGTACAATATGCCATCACTTTTCAAAATCTCTTGACATCATATGAATCTTCAAGTCTTAGTTAATCTTGGATATTAGATCTTTCAACAGTCTTTCCGAATTGAGCAATATAGAAAAAAATTATAGACTATTCTGACCATGATGTCTTGCCAGGTTGACCATTGTCCACCTGCCTTAGTAGTGGTTGATGTTCTGATGATCACTACCACAATCATTACTCTAAAGGAAATTCCAGCAAAGAATTTTCATCAACACAGATAGTAATATTACTTATAACATATTAAAACATTTATATTCTTATATCAACATTACCGTATAAGTATTGACTTTATTACCCTTTCTAGAGGATGCTTGCATTTTATGTGTTTTTGTCAATTTGAGATACAAATACTGTAGACTGGGTGACTTAGGCAACAAAACATCAATATCTGGTATTTCTGGTGGCTGAAAAATCTGAGATTAAGACGCCATACTGAGATTAAGGCACCTCCTGTGCAGAGGTCACATTCTTGCTTACAAGATGAAGAGAGAGGGTGCTCTGGTCTCTTCCTCTTATATTAAGGGCACTAATGCCACCATGAGCCTACACTTTAATGATCTCATCTAAATCTTAGCATCTTCCAAATATTCTACCTCTAAATACCAACACAGTGGAGACTATGTCTACAACATAGGAATTGGGGGAATGGGGACACAAACATTCAGTCCATGGCAATGAGGGTTCCAAAAATTGAGTTTATTGTCCCCTAAGTCATGTTCCAAATAGCATAAAATGATTCTTTGTAAAATAAGATTTTCTTGTTAAAACATGGAAAGCAATGCAAAGTGTATTTTCCCTTGGAAATTTCAAAATGTAGGTACTAAATTATCTGAGAAGGCTTGCAGTACGAGGTTAATCCAGTGTCTATTATCTGTCAGTTGATTTTGCTGAGAGTATTTCCAGTGTAATCATATGTCAAAACTCATCAAATCACATGCATTAAATAAATACATAGTTTTTCATCTATCAATTATACCTCAATAAAGCTATTAGAAGCTAATCCAGCTGGGCATGATGGCATACACTTGTAATTCCAGTATTTGGGAGGCTGAAACAAAATAATTACAGGTTAGAAGTCAGCCTCACCAACTTAGTGAGGCTCTCAACAACTTAGATCCTGTTTCTTGGGGTGTAGCCTAGAGGTAAAAGGCCCCTGGGTTCCATTCAATCCATAGTCCCACACACACACACACAAAGATGTAAATGCAGCATTTCTCAGACTTTTTAAACACTAGACTTCTTTATTTTTTAAAGTATTGATTCTATAAAATTATATTCATAATATAAATTAAGTTTTTATTGCATGATAGACACTATATGAAGGGTTTTATATATTTTCTAATTTTATTCTCATAATTATCTCAGATATGTGCTGTTATTATTATCATTTTATTCATGAGGAAATTGAGTGTTGGAGAGGTTCAGTAACTTGCTCAAGGCCAGATAGGCCTTGTATGAAATAAAAGACCAAGTCACAAGCCTGTATTCATTTTCCTTTGCTACCGCAATGAATTTATGTAAATTTAGTGGTTTAAAATAACACCATTTTGTTTTGTAGATCAGAAGTCTGACATAGGTCTCACTGGGCTTGCGGTCAAGGCCTGGGCTGTGTTGTGTTCTTGAAGCTCTAAGGCAAGATCTGTTTCCTGTTCATTGGGTGTTGGAAGGATTCAGATCCATTATTTACAACATTGAAGCATCCATCCCCTTGTTAGACTGAAGTGTCCCTCTCCTTGATGGCTGTCAGCTAGGGGAACTCTATTTCTAGAGTTCCCTCTGTGGTCTTTACTTCTTATGCTACCATCACAGAAGCATGCATTCTCTCATGCCACCATCTCTCTCTTACCTTTCTGCCTTATCCTTCCACTTTTATGGATTTACATGATTAGATTGAGCTCACCCAGATAATCCAGGATAATCTATTTTAGGATTTTAACTTATATCACAACTGCAATGTCCCCTTTGCTATGTAGGCTATTTATTCCAGGTTCTGGGAATTAAGATATGGACTTCCTTAGGGTCTGTTTTTCTGCCAACCACAGAGTCCACAGTTTGTTGTTGTCATTGATGCTGTTAGTGGTGGTGGTGTTTGTTTCAGTGCAGGGAACTAATCCCGGGTCTTGTTCAAGCTAGGTAAGTGCTCTATCACTGAGCCATCTCCCCAGCCCAAATCCATTAGGCCGTGTGCATAACTTCTGTTGGTTTATGATCTTAGCAAATATCTCCTTAGTTCAAAATAACACTACATGTTAGCCGGGCGTGGTGGCGCACGCTTGTAATCCCAGCATTCGGGAGGCTGAGACCGGAGGATCCGGGTTCGCGGCCAGCCTCAGCTACCTAGTGAGGCACTCCGCAACCTAGTGAGACTCAGTTTCAAAATAAAGAATAAAAAATAGGGCTGGGGGTGTAGCTCAGAGGTAGAATACCCCTGAGTTCAATCCCCAGTACTGCAAAAAAACAAAAAAAACAACAACAAAAAAACACTACTTGTTAAAATGCAGACATGGGATAGGCCTGGCGAGAAGCTGCTTTAGTATCTGAGGTCTCAGAACACATATGTGCCTGTAAAATGCTCATCCTTTCCAAGCAATGTGTGTCTTGCACAGCATGATTCCCGAAACTCAAAACAATTTATTTCTTAGAGTTTTAGAAAATCAGAAAGAAAGAAGATCCTTAAATCTTTAAATATAATTTCTTTGTATCTTTTCTGGGTATATCCCTTGACAAACTTCCTTGTGCCATTCTTTTTTTTTTTTTTTTTTTGGTTGTTTGTTTTTAGGCTAATTTTATTTTTATATTTTTATTGGTGCATTGTAATTACACATCATACTGAGGTATAGAGTGATAGGAAGATACATGCACACAACACAATATACATGGATACACGGACACATTTCCTCTAGAGCCTACCCCTCTCCCTGCCCTTCCTGTACATTGAGATTGGTATTGATCATTTCAAATATGTACATAGCATTATTTAAACTGTTACCCTCATATTTGCTTAGAGATGTGTTTCCATGAGTTTGATGATACACAGCACTATCATTTTTTTAAGTCTGTTTATAGATTTTTTTTCGAAAGCTCATTGTAGTAATGAAAACTGGAGACAGAAAAATTGCTTTATTTATTTCATATGAGTAGAACTTTTTTTTTTTCCACTTCAAACTTTAATAAGCTACATGGTTGAAAATTCTCCCAGATATTTTTCCCACTCATGCTTGACACTTCTACTTTGGGTAGGTTTTGAAATGGCAAGTAGCTTATAGTGGAACACTTATTATGTCTTGAGAACAAATATGTTCCTTTTTAGCTGTCTAGTATGTGCTTCATTATGTAAAATAACATGTCTCTTGGTACTATAGTGTATCATAAATAATCTTACCCATTTTTTTTTCTTGAGCAAAGCAGTGGCTCTCGATAGTTATCAACCTAGGATAGAGTAGTTTGTTTTTAACTCTGTTTACAAAAACTATTCAGTCATCCACATCAAGGAAGGACTAGTAAAATCAAAGCATTATATTGAGCAGTATAGATGAAGCAAAAATATTTAGAGCCCTTACATATGGAGATTATATTTCCATAATCTCATCCCCATCTCCACCAATCCCATCCTCGATTCAACCTTTCGATCACTGGCAGTTTCCCTAACTACATTCCTCAATCATACCCTAGTCGAATACGAGTTTCATAACTATCTTTTCTCAGACTATGGCTTGTGTTTAATTCTACTACTATTTCCTTTGGCAGCAAAAAAAAAAGTTAATTTGATAAAGAAAATTGAATAGTAGACTGAGAGTTTTGAACTCATTATTAGGTTAATATTGAGCACTTTGAATGAACCTGGCTTTCTGGTCAGTCCTCAACTATACCATTGTGTTTTCACTGCTTTCAATTTTTCTAGATAAAGTATGTACAATTTCTTCTCTTACAAATGAGGAAACTAATGCCCTGGAAACCCAGTAAACTGAACGAATAAATTGTATTATTCTTTAACCCCCACCATTACTTTGCAGAATCAATTATTTTATAGAATTTTGAAGTTTGTTTATTTGGCTGAATGCCACTGTATTTGTGGGAAAGGGAGGCAATATCAGGCTCCATTAAAGATTTTTGCAGTTAGAACCCCTACTCCTAGAGCCATTCAGTCTGTCACAAGTGAACATTCCATGTGCAATCAATGAAGTTTCCCTTTGGAATTGTCCAATTTTGTAAAAAAAAAAGATCGAAAGTATAGTATGCATGAAAGGTATGCAAATGATTTGCTTGATACTTGCTTATAATTCTCTTTAAAATGAACCTCCCATGGAATTTTTGTAGTTCACCATAATATATTGCTAGTCCTCTTAAGTCTTTTGCATTCCCCAAATTGGGAGATTGGCACACAGGCAGCATAATAACTCATTCAGTTCTATCAGCAGAATCTCCTGCAATTTGGCCAACACAGATAGATGTTTTAGCCCATAGTATTTATATCTGTCATTCATAATTAATTTCCTAGATAAATATGTGTGCTATGCTTATTATGCTGCTTCATTACTCCTTTATTGACTTGCAGACCTCCAATATTGATATTTTAAAACCAACCCAATATATCAGGAACTGTGTATAATGATGTTCACCTTTCTAATACACATCCTGGATTGATCCAGCTGGCTGTATCAATAACTGCCACCAAAGACTAAGTGTTTCACTATGACTGATTTTATTAGCCACTCAGTAGGAATTCAAAAAAAAAGAAGAGAGAACTGACAAGAGAAAAAGCCTCAGATTTATTATCCACACTCTGATAGGATAACATTTAAGTAATATCACTCTTTACTACTTTCTTTACTTTATATATACTTAATATATATACATATATATATATATATATATATATATATATATATATATATATAATAGAATCCTGTCAAATGCCTTCTTAAAGTCTGATGTTAAAGAATAAAATGTGATATTGTATGTTTGAAATTGTGGAGATATGGTGAATCATTCTGTGAAAGATATTTTAATATCTAAACTTGTAGGATAAAACTTTTACCTAAGTTAATGATACTTCCACAGGCCCATTTTCACATATTCACATAATAAGTGAGGGTCTATAATGACCTAACTCTGAACTAGCAGAGAGCAAGACTAGGGAGATTTTCCTGACCTCTTGGTCAATCTAGTCAACCTTTTATTGTATCCCTTTGCAATTTATTCATTTTTTTCACGGAAGTAATAATACTTTTTAATTAGTACCTAGTTGCATCTTTCATTCAGTTTTCTGGATCTTATAATAGGATGTAACTCCATGAAGACAGTGATAATATAGTACTCAACATATTTCTTGGCAAAAGGTAGCTATATGATAAAATTGGCAGAAGGATTTAATGAGATAACTAAGAAACAGGAAGTCATATGGAGGGTCTAGATTCACCCAGGAGGGGGAAAAACAACAAAAAAACAAGCATAGATAAGGTTATGATTTTGTCCTAAAAAGCTTGTAAGCCCAGGCTTTTAAAAGTGCACTCTTTCAGCTGGGTATGTTGGTACACACCTCTAATCCCAGTACTTGAGAAGCTGAGACCGGAGGATTACAGGTTTTTGGCCACCTTGAACAATTTAGTGTGTTCCTCTGAAACTCAGTGAAAATCTGTTTTAGAAAAAAATGAAACATAAAATAGGGATGAGGTGTATCTCAGATGTAAAATGCCCCTGGGTTTTTAATCCCCAGTACAAAAAAAATGCACTCTTTCACGTTTTCTAAGAAACGATGCTATATAGCTTGTTTCAAAACAAAGAAAATGGTAGAGAATGTATCAGTTGATACAAAATCATAGATAATTGCACAGACTATGATTCTAAGAGGAGCAGAGTTGGTGTGTTGTATCTAACATTATTATGGTTATAACAGGCAAAATACTTAGCATCTATAAAGTTTATTCTATCCATCTATAAAATGAAGACAATAATAAAGACTACTAAATAGAGTTATTGTGAGCACCGATTATAAAATTTTACATAAGCTGAACATGACAGGATATACCAGTTAGGAAATATTTACAGTATTTTTAATTTATCTCAGTAGGAGACAGATAATAAACATTCATCATATGCAAGCTATTAACCATAATTTTATGCTAAGTGAATAAACCTATTTAAACTTATTTCAGTGATAGTAAAATCCAACATCATATGTCTTATTGTAACCAAGAGAAAACATAAATAAACCCTCTAGCTTTACTGCTTGCTTTTAGTTTAATTTAAAAGTCACTAATTTTGAAGGTCGAGCAGTTGAATAATACATTATTAGTCTCCTACTAGCTGTGCTGCAGATGACACCTCTGCTTGAAGCTACCTAACAGCTTAAACTCTTCCCTAGCAGAAGTTCTTGCTCTACTCCTGTTCCGTTGCTCACAGTCAGAGAATGCCCCTCACCCTGCATTCAAGATAAGAACAACAAAAAAAAGCAGTTTGCTACCTCCTGTAGGTGCCAAAACACCAGAATAACTAACTTAAGCTCCCCACAAACACTGATTCCTTAGGTAGCCTGAACATCATTCTTACATAAATATCCCTCACTTCCCCAAAGTTGAGAATGGTGCTTGAGAGGTTAGAATGTTTGCCTCCCTCCTGTATACTATCTTTGTTCCCAACACTTGTTTCTCCAGTATTGGTTTTTTTTTCCCCATGTAGTGAGCTTCCAATCCTGAGTTTGGCAACATTATCGACATGACCTACATTTTGATGTGAGACTATAATGTACCAATAAAGGTACTAAAAAAAATGATGAGCAGGGCATGGTGGCACATACGTGTAATGTCAGGACTTGAAAGGCTAAATTGCTGGTTTGAGACCAGCCTCAGCCATTTAGGGAGATCTTCAGTAAGTTGTGAAACCTTGTTTCAAAATGAAAAATAAAATATGCTGGGAGTGTAGCACAGAGGTAGAATGTCTTTTGGTTCAATCTCCAGTACCTTCCCCTCATAAAACCAAAACATGAAATGACCAAACAGACACTCACACATGCCAAAACTAAGCAAGAATAGATGATGACTTAATAGTCAATTGATTACTTTTTATTAGACTCAAGAAAAATAATGGTGATAGATGATAGGATACTCAAAGTGTGCTACAAGGAAACCTCCACATCCATTATTGTTAAAAGTGTTTTGAAAATTAAGAAGACTGGGAAACCTCCCTATCATTAAAAATATATCAACTCTAGATTTTATACATCCATTTGTTCATTTATACAGCAAATATTTATTTAGTACCAATTATGAGATTCTACTTATCACAATGCTATTTTAGAACAATGTCCCCTAAAATTGTACATGTTCCAATCTCTAGAATTTGTGACTATGTTACTTTAAATCACCTTTGTGATTTAAAGTAGAAAATGGAATTAAGCTTACTAATCTACTAACTTTAAAATACAGAAGAACATTTTGGTTTATTCTGCTGGGCTTGATTTAATTGCAAGGGTCCTTAAAAGTACATGAACAAGACAGAAAAAAAAATGTCAGAATGAAAAGGACTTAACTCATCTTTTCTAGTTTTAAAGAGATAGGATAGGATGTTAGATGAAGAGGAGCATGAATTCTGCCCCTAATAGTGCTTGGAGTCTGGTAAGAAAGCAAATTAGCATTGAATAAGAATGAATTTCAATATAAAGCAAAACCTGCATGAAGTGAATGAAATACAAACTTTGAGATATTTATTTATATGTAAAAAGAGCTGTGTCATATTCCAAAGTCAGTATAAAAAAAAAGATTCAAATCACTATAGCCTTAATTAATTCTGTGTAAATCTTGAATTATCTATAAGATTCAGTAAGCATAGTTTTGGTCACACTATCCCAATGGTAGTTCTTAGACAAAGGAAAGCATGATAAGATAACCCTGGGGGAGATTTATATGGTAAAAACAAAGTCTGTATGTGGAGTGTCTGGTTATCAATACTATCCTCTGTTTAGAGAACAATTAAATGTCTAATAGTGACGAGGGTAGGAGACATGAAAATGCTGAAACATTTCTGCTCTTCTTCAGAGTTTGCGTTGTTTTATTTTATATCTCATTTTGCGTAGTGAAAGTTTCACTACATTTACATTTATTAATAATTACATTAATACTTTTATACTTGTTCCAGGCATTCTGATTAATATATGATATAGAAAAATAAGCTGTAATCATTAAAAAATTGAGGATAAAAATTATTATTGTTATCCTATATATATATATATATATATATATATATATGTAGAAATTCTGTGGAAATAAACTAAATCACTGAATTTAATAAAACACTTCTAGTAAAACTGATGCTTATAAAATTCAATAATAGCTTTCTCTTAGAAATTATTATATAAAAGAGAACAACATATTAACAACAAATAATCAAATGCCCAGAAAGATCCTAAACAGAAAATGCATAAAATCTATATGAAAGAGAAATATCAGAAAACAAAAGTATGGGGAAATGTCCTTTGGATTAATTAAGAAAACTTCGAACTAGAGAGTTGTCATTATATTCGGGATTTGATAAGCAAGAAAGAAAATGGACTATCAATAAATGTGATAGTACAAAAATGTAAAGTGTCTGAATGCCAAACATCTTATAAAAAATTAAAGATTTACTATAAAGAAACTGATATATGTGTAGCAAACATAGCTATATAAAGTTAATATGCTTATAAAGTGATTTTAAGAAAAGCAATAAGAAAACTTGCTAATTAAATAATATATCCAAAGAAAAAAAATTGCCAGATCAAAGAGCTTTCTGCATTTCCTTGTTTATTGCACAGTATTTGCAATAGCCAAGAAATAGAATCAACCTAGGTGTCCATCAAGTGAAAAATGGATAAATAAAATGTACTATATGTACACACAGCCATAAAAAATGATGAAGTCTTGTCATTTGTAACAGCATGGATGGAGCTAAAGAACGATATGTTAAATGAAATAAGACAGACACAGAAAAACAAATATACACAATCTCACTTATATATGTAAACAGCAATAGTTGATTGCATAGAAGTTGAGAGAGTAGTATTGAACAGAGTTTGTGGAGATGGAGGGACATGGGGACATGTTGATCAATGGGTACTAAGTTAGATAAGAGAAATAAATTCTGGTGTTCCATTGCATAGTAGGGTGATTACAGATAATAATGTATACTTAAAAAAAAACTTGGAAGAAAAGATATTGAATGTTTTTATCACAAGAAAGATAGGTTTATGGAGGTAGATATGTTTACCCTGATTTGGACATTGTACAATGTATATATATGTTGAAACGTCACATTTTATCACATAAATATGTTCAACTATTATGTGCCAATTAAGAAAATAATTGGTTTTAGAACCCTGTTTCTAATGAATTGTATATGGTGGAAAGGGTGGTATGTAGCTTGAAGACTAGATTATAAAAGACAGTGTAATTCCATCACCCATGCCCCCCTGACCATTTCTACCAACCTGCTCTTGGAGAAGCCATGTTGGGAATATCCCCAAGGGAAGCTCATGTGACGAGAAACTGAAGCTTCTAGTTAATAGGTAGGTCAATTTGAGAGATCTTCCAGCCCAGTCAAGTCTGCAGAGACTGCAGTTCCAGTTGATAGCTAGCTTGCAACCTCATGAGAGACCCTGAGTCAGAATCACCCATCTAATGGCTTCTGGATTTCTAATGCTCAGAAACAGTGTGACATAATTAATGTTTGTTACCTTAAGTTCTGGGGTAACTTGTTATGCAACAATAGGAAGCCAGGATAGTAAGTTCCAAGATGAAATAATGTGCAGTAATTAAAACTATATTCCAAAGAACTAATGGTACAACAGCATTTATATAAGCTAGTGTCAAGAGTAAAAAATATATATATTAAAAAATACCTACGATGTAGGATTTCATGAACAGTGGGATCTAAGTAAAAATCTTTAGCTGGGTGTGGTGTCATATGCCTGTAATCCCAGTACTTGGGAGGCTGAGACAAGAGAATTGCAGTTTCAAAGTCAATCTCAGCAATTTAGTGAGGCCCTCAAAAACTTAGTGAGACCTTGTTTCAAAATAAATAAATAAGTAAATAAATCATGCATGCATATATACATACATAGGGCCGGGGCTCTAGCTCAGAGGTAGAATGTCCCTGGGTTCAATCCTCAGTAACACACACACACACACACACACACACACACACACACACACACACACACACACCACTCATTTTATCTATGTATCTTGAAAGGAAAACATACAATTATTAACAAAAATGATACACATCATACGATAATTCCTCATTTTAATTTTTTTATAGTTTACTTTTCTCTCCTCAAAGCTTCCATAAAAAGCATATATTATCTTTACAGTCAGAAAGTAACTTCCAGGTAATCTATTAAAAAAAAAAGAATCAAACATTTTCCAACCCAAAGAAAGAGGAGATTAAAATATTTAGTTCGTCTAGATATTTCTATTCATTTCTTCACTGTAGTGAGAAAATTATGAGTCAAGTCTTCCCTGTAGTTATTTCTTACTTTTTCCTCCATTAAGGATGCTTCATTTCACCTAATAATTTTTATGAAAAATTATTTTTCAAGATCTTCATTATCTTCTGTTCACTTATGTTTCTCACCTTGAAGCTTCCTTTGCCTTTGTGAACAGCTGGCATGAAGACTGGAGGGAATTCTACTTCCTTTCCAAGTTTTAGCAAACTCTAGGAGGAAGAACATCAAGACAACTCCCCATACACTTTAACCAGTCAGTGAAGAACAACATCGAGTTTATTCATTTATTTCTTTATTCACTGGATAAATATATAACACATATTTACTATGCCTAGGCATTACATTAAGTCTTTGAAATATAAGTTCCTATGTTACAGGATATAAAATATAAAAGGTTGAGCCGGAATAGCACATGCTAAGACCATGGGGCAGAAGGAAACATTATACACATGAGGACCTGAGTGAAGTCCCTATTGTAGTTAGAGTAGAATAAGTGAGGGAAGTTGTGGTTGAAGAGTTCACTGGAAGAGTTGGTAGGACACTGATTATAGAGAGCTTCTAGATTATTTATGATGGTTAGAATGTTTTGCTTATTTAGGATGTCTCTGAAATTTGAAAGCTGTACTGGCACTCACAGTAAAGTGAAAATATTATCTTATTAAACATAAAAAATTCTTAAAGGAATAAAAAAACTCATCCACTGTTACTTGGAGACAATGTGAAACAGACAAAACAAGGCCACATCATAATTTCATCTAAGCACACGCAAAAACGAGTTCACTCTGCCACCCACAAAATATCACCCTCATCTATACTGCTTGTCCAAAATGTGTGACTGTGACTCCTTTACCAATTATGGTTTAATACACATTATTGAAATCTCCAATCATGGAATTGTCTCATTTCTGACATCATGCATTCGAGCATGAATCCTTGCTTCCTTAGACCTTTCCCTATATCACCCAAATAAATCCCACATTTGATAATAGTTTATTTCTAATACTAGATCAATCACTGGGATAGCCCAAGATTTCCTATGGTATGTTTTTTTCTCTCAACACAATAAGTTATAAGCCCAACTTGTTTAGCTACACATACATTCCTGGTGGTCTTTGCAGAAGAGCAATAATATCACTAAGATGTTTTATGCATATTTAGCATAAATATTAATACAGTTTTACTGTGAGATTTGATAAAAATGAAAAGCAAATTTCATAGAGTAAGTTAAAATTCTTGCATAGGCCAATCTCTTTTCTTTCCTTTTCCTGGATCTATTCTCTTTTTATTGGTCTTCTTCATGAATAGCTCCTTTTACCACATCACTTTCCTTTTGATGTTTATACACATTCTGGATTCATGTTATGTATTTCAAGATCTCAGAATATAAGAGAAATTAAGTTCATGACTCAAATGAAAGCTGAACAAGATTTATCCCTCATGTCACTTGTTTCAGTCTATGTTACATAAAATAAAACCCTGAAATGAGGATTCATGTGCCAATGATTTAGAAGTACCCAGAAGAATGGTTTGTGGGAGCAATTTTTATGTCAGTGAAGAGAAAGGAAAGCATAAAGTCAAGCAAGGAGACAATTATAGGCAAGATGCTATCATCAGCCTAGTTCATAGAGAGCTCGGAATCAACTCTGATTCCAATTAGTCATTGACCAATGGTCATTTGAAGGGGCACATTACCTTGAAGGCAGAAGCAGCCACACACAGAGAGTTACAAGTTAGAATAGTTTCCATCAAAAACAAGTAGAGCTAGAAGTGTTGAAAAATGGACAAAATATCCAATAGAATCTGGGTAGACACCTACATTATGTAATTCTTGTCTCCCCTGCCTTCATGGTATATCCCTGGACTGACCTTCCCAAGACTGATGACAATGGAAATAGCTATTTGCTTTGGAGTAAACTCTACAGGGACATTGTATATACTCATGGTTCTTACAAAACAATCTTAAATAACAACATCTTAGTCTCTTCCTGAAATTCATCTTTATTTAATTTTCCTAAATTCTTCAGTTTAGGTATTATCTTGTGGAGAGCAGCTCAGAAAATTCATGTTTTCTTACAACAAGTTTGATGTGGCCCTGTTTTCATTCTTCTTATAGGTACTTATACATCTGTTTCTCAGGCCTTCAGCCTCAGACTGAGAGTTACATTATCATATCCCTAGTTCCAGGGTCTTTGGATTCATACTGAGTTCCAGCCCTGGCTTCCCTGGGTTTACCGCTTGAGTCTCCTATCATGAGATACTCTTCCCCCATAAATGTGTGAGCCAAATCCATAATAAATCCCCTGTTTTATATCATTCCCAATATCCTATTGGTTCCATTTTTCCAGAAAACCCTAATATAAGCATTCATCCTGACCTTGGTAGAAAATATGATTCCCTCTGATCTCATCCTGGAACACTAATGATTCCCTCTGATCTCATCCTGATAACTGGTAATTTAATTATTCTATGATGAAGTATGACACATAAAAGCAAGACAAATTAAAACTGATGATGACAGTTGAGATAGTGACTAGAAAACAGGACCAAAATGTGGGTGAGGAAATGTACCCAAATTGAAAGGGTCAAATAAAATAATTACTTAGTGATTATTTGTTGAGAATAGGCTAGATTACATACAAGTGAATTATCATTTTGACCTTAAGAAAGTATGTATGACACTTTGATTTAATATATTCAGATATATATTTTGCCAGAAATAAAAAGGGTTATAAATGAAATATATTGCTGCAGAAATTGAGGGGACAGACATTAATAAGATAATATATATGTATATACATATATATGTAAATAATTTGTAGATTTTTATGTTACAAAGTTGACAATTATGGGGAAATCTAGCATGATTCTGAGATAAGTCTGACATTACAGAAAAAAAGTGTATGTTATAATGGAAGAAAAGAAGGATCAAGCACAGATAATCCAGGGAGTTTTGCTTGACAATCTGCTTCATTTGAACTGGCTTTCACAGACTCAGCTCTGGACAGAGAAACTTCCATCCTAGACTGTCTTAGAGGCAGCCTGCAGTTTGTGTGAGTTTCTACTATGCATGTCTCTTGCACAATGATGAAGAACGGTTTCTGGCTGATAGATGTTATTGCTGAACCCGGGGAAATGGTCAGGAGCTTAGAGGCGCTTAGCAAATAACAGACATTAATTCCAGGGTACACTGGCACTTATGGGGCAAAGCAAGCAGCAATTCATTATTTGGTGGTTGGATAGGATTGGAAATGCTGATGTAATGGATGGAACAAGATAACAGTTCTGTTACCATAGAGATGATCGGAAAATGTGAAAAAGTAATACATTTTCCCACCCAAATCTACCTGAAATAATAAGGGATAGATTCCCTCCTCAGGTTTCATATTCAGTTGCCAATCACATAGTGGAGCAAGTTTAAGCCTGATGATGAGCCACAAACTCAAAGTGCTAATTCATTACTACCATTTATGACATAGTTTAGTAAAAATTATTGAATAAATGTTCTGATTTGCTTTTTTGTTTTAAAGTTTACAAGTGCCTAACTTGGTGGTGTATGCTTGTAATCCCAGTACTTGGGAGGCTGAGACAGGAGGATCACAGGTTTGTGGCCAGCCTCGGGTACTTAGCAAGACCCTTTGCAACTTAGTGAGACCCTATTTCAAAATAAAAAATAAAAAGTAGGGCTGGGGGTGTAGCTCAGAGGTAGAATGCCCCTGGGTTCAATCCCCAGTACCGCCAATCAATTAAAAAATAAGTAAATAAATAAATAAATAAAATATATAAATAAAGTTTACAAATCTTTACTAATCATATTCCTATTTCCCCTTTTCTATCACAACTGCCATACCTGTGAACACCCGTATTACCATGTAGTCAGCTTGAACATAAGACTAGTTTCATGGCTAATATTAATACGAGGCTGAGAGTTTCCAGGTGCTCATTTGTAAGAGACTGCATACTTATACCAATGTTGAGTGCTCATATTCAATTAATAAATCATGAATCAATATTTAACAAGACTTGCAAATTCTTTAGTCCAAAAGGGAAAGTGCTTAATTCATAAATTCCACCCAATAGTATAAATATTTGGTGTTTTATTTTTTCTTTCAAGAACATATGCCAAAAACCTTTTAAATAAAACAATACACATAATTATCTTTGCAGTTCCCAACTGAACCACTTCTCCTAGGCATAGAATCAATATCAATTATCATTTTAAAGCATATTTTTAACATACATAAAATTGGAATTGTACAATTTAGAGAATAGCATAACACAGGTATATTTACATATCAAAAACTCTAACCTTAAATATGCTCTGTCTACTTCCCAAAATAAGTGGTTTTTTAAACTATTGATCCTATTAATAATTTAACTGAAATTTAGATTATTAATTGGCAATCTAAATTGTCAATTTATAGCCGGGCGTGGTGGTGTACGCTTGTAATCCCAGCATTCGAGAGGCTGAGACCAGAGGATCCGGGTTCGAGGCCAGCCTCAGCTACCTAGTGAGGCACTCCACAACTTAGTGAGACTCGGTTTCAAAATAAAAAATAAAAAATAGGGCTGGGGGTATAGCTTGGAGGTAGAATGCCCCTGAGTTCAATCCCTAGTACCAAAAAAAATTGAAAATAAAAATAAATTGTCAATTTATAATCTAAAATTGTCAATTTTAGATTATAAAATTGGCAGTCAATGCAGAATTTGCCCAAGAGGCCCAGACAGAGATAAGTTGATCATGTTTGTTACAGATTGTTAGATGAAATTAACATATAGAAACACACACAATATCTATTGCATAAATGGAAGAATGGGTGAAGATAGAGGAGGAGGTGAATGGCTGAATGACAAATATCAGGAAAATTGTGTAATCTCTAAACCAAGAAATCAGGGTATATAATTTCATCTATGGGAACGCATTTACTGCTTCCCTGTTGAGTTATAAAAGTACATATATCTTTTCTCTGAACTGAACTAATTGGTTATCATGCCTTCACACCCAGATGCATCTTGGAAATATTTCATTTATTTATGATAATGTGTTGGAACTAATCAATTTTGCAGAAGTCCAAGAAGTTGGACCACAGTGTTCTGGGAGGGATGGCAACATTGCAGAGACAGAAGAAGGAATGATTTTCAGATGGCAGGATCCTTTTTCTCAAATGTTTTCATCCTACTATCTTCAGGTAGAGGTGTGGAGTTGATATTCTAGAATATGGTTATGGGCATGAAGGAGAATAATAAAAATCATGTTTTAGGATAGGTGCAAACCTTAACAAAAATCCATACTGCAGATATGAAACCTTGAAAGGATTTTATAGAACACAAATAACTGGAAGGCAGGCTGAAATGAAGACCTAACATGAATCCCAAGGCCCTGCCTTCAGGTTGAGAACTTGATTTGTAATATGAGCTAATGCAACTTTTTGCTAGAATTCAAATAAAATTTCAACTGAGGACCCAAGGCTCAAACTATTTATTTTCTGGAATTCCCTGCTCATCATTATTTAAACACTGGTGTTTAATTTTTTAGTGAGAAAATGAATTAGGCACTTGACTCCAACTCCTCTATGGAGAAAAGTGTGTAAGTTTTAAAGAGATTTGATGCTGAACAATATAAATCATAATCATCATGATCTTCAATACCATCATTCAAATTGATTAACTATTTAGTAGGTGACTGAGAATATTCCAAAATATTTTCTTTTCCTTGAGTCCTCCCAAAGCCGAATGAAGTAAGTCTACTCTTGCTACTTTAAGATGAGAAATCACACCCTCAGGAGGTTAAGTAACTTTTACAAAGCCTCAAGTTTTGCCCTTTATTGTGGTAGGTGTTAATAAATCATTAATTCAGAATCTGGGGATATAGGAATATGTGTCAGGATCTCAGCTTGTCTGAAAAGAGCTGACCTGCAAAGTGTTAAATTAAAACAACATACCCAAAGTCCAGCCTTTAATAACTTTCTGCAATAGTAAAAGTAAGAGGCAAGACCACAGAAAATTCCAACTCCCTCCATTCCATTTTTCTGCAAGAGAACCACACAGTGTTTGTGGTCAGGTGCATTAATATATGAAGAACATTAGCCCTAAAACAAAGATTCCCATAACTAAGGTTGTTGGGGCCGGGCAGGGAGTGGGTGGTCAGTGGGGAGAAGTACTTGCTAGTGAGGCAGAAAGCAGAGAGCTGAAAATGTGTTTTCCATAAGTGATGCCTCCGAAGAGGCACCTGGGGGGAGGCTTTTGCCAAAGGCTTTAGATAAAGCTTTGGAATAATGGATCCTGAGGCAGGGATGCAGATGTGGTAAAAGCATAGCCTGCCAGGTGGGCCGGAGTCCCTGACCATAACTTCTTTTATGGACTCCAATGCACTGGCTATGCACTCTCTGGTACACAAAGGTCAGCTTTCCCCTGTGAGGCTGTGAGATGAAGCCTTGTATTTGCCTATGGTGGAGGTTGAAAAATCAGACATAGGTTTTGAGTATAGAGCCACACTCCTCAGTATCCATATCTATTCTGGATATAAAGTTAACCACATCTGTTCTCTTCCCATCCCTCAGGAATTCTGACATGATTACCTTTTGTTCTGTTTTGAAAATATCTCTGTAAGCATAACTCTGTGACTGACAGAATCATGTTCTCTAGTGTGTTCGGTTAGAAAAAAATAAATAAATCATTAATTCAGATTTCTGAACAACACAGTAAATGACAGAAAGTTAATTTATAATTCATAAATCCACAAAATTTTTAAAAATCAGAAAGGATGAAATTGGATAAGAGATGTCAACTCTATTTGGAAGATAGAAAAACAATGGACCTTGGGAAAAAAGAGGAAACCAATAGAAGGAGACACTCTAGGATCTAGTAAAGACTCAGAAAATGGGATCTCCTATACCCACAGATAGTTTACCTGAGAACAGTGACAAAACCAGGGGTTTGTTTGACAGGTCCACCCAAGCACAGTCAACAACAACCCCACTCCTGACCAGTGGAAGACCTGGACATAGTTTTCAGAGAAATCAAAGCTAAAATCTATGGTCTCTGGTTCATAAGGCACAGTAGAAATTAGGGCTAAAAACTGGGGTCAAGTCTAAAGCTGAGTGCTGAGTATTGAGAACCCCAACCACCATTTCCATCTTGTGATCCTGGTGGACAGGTTAAAATGTTCCAGGCAGGATAGTGGAGGCTTCCTCTTTGAAGAAACTGGCACTTTTAGTAAAAACATACAGCATTCATTTCCTTGCCTGATATCTCAACAGGGAAGACTAAAAGTTGAAAAGGACTTTCCATGAGCACACAACTTCCAACCATCCTTTTAAAGATGACTGGAGGGGCAAGAATGATTGAGAAAATTATTTAATGTGAACATAGATACCAAGAAACAAACAAGAAGAAAAGAGGGAAACAATATATCCTATAATTCCAGAGAGATAAAGGAAAATATTGCATTTGTTAAAACAGAGGATGCTTGAAAACTGAGTTAATCACATATATATTTTAGGAATGAATAAAATTTATACTTAATTTTAAAATAAAAACGTTCGGAGAGGCTGGAAGATGGTGAGAATTATGCTTCCAAAGCTTCAAGAAACATAGTTTTCAACTTAGACTTTTATATCAAGTCAAGTGTACTATAATTCAAGACTAAACAGGAGGAAGAACATAGAATCAGTAGATCCAATTCATGAGATGGTCACACCAGAAAGAGTTATGAGCATGTAAGGAAGTATGAAAGGCACCTCAAATTTTTCTTGTAATAGAGGTATCTTGGCAGCCTGCTCAAGGAAGTTTCAGAATTGCTATGAAACAGTGTCTCTGTTTTATATAATTCTTATATTTACCATTTTTCTTATGAAATGAAGTGACCATTTATTGTTTTTATATTGTTCTGGTTTTACCAGTGTATACTGGACTATTGAAACAGCTTGGGTCTGATCTTTTGTTTGTTTTCTTTTTCTTTTTTAGTTTTTAATTCCCCAAACAAAAAGTGTCACATCTGGTCCCTAATAAACATCATCTTTCATCCCAGTTGTATGCCAGAAATTGTGGATGCCTTCTTTGGAGAAAAGTTGAAAGTAAATCAAAGATTGAATTGTGCTGCATTTTTATTAAATGTTGCTATATTTTAATATATTTATCAATACTGGTCACTAATGTTTGATTCTAATTTACTTCTCTCATGGAGAATTAAATTCCCCAACCACTTGAAGTTAAGCATGGCCAGATGACTATATCTGACCAAGCACATCTGAGTAGAAGTAGTGGTGGTTGTATTTTTCAAATTAGAACAGCCACTCTCTAGCACTCTTCCTTCTCATGTCACAATGATTCATGTACCAAGGAAGAACATGGTAAACAGTGATGCCATAGATTGGTTGAATATCTCTTGGGTTAGAAAGACATCAATGGGTATAGTTCAATTGGTTGAATATCTCTTGGGTTAGAAAGACATCAATGGGTATAGTTCTCTGGTCTATCTTATTGAACCTGGTTTTTTTTTTTTTTTTTTTTTTTTTTTTTAGCTACCGAGAGTTTGGGGTCATTAGTTTAGGCTTCTCTAAGTGATTAAAGTTGTTACCTAGTTTCTTCTGGCTGACTGATAAGATCAATGAAAGATTCCATTCCTCCATGATGACCCAGCTTAGACTTTTTAAAACTACTTTAATGAAAACTCTGAAACAGATTTGAGTTAGTAAAAAGTTTATTTCTATTGTCCTAAGTTATAATAGACCAAATTTTTATTACAAATAAGTATCTTCTCTGGTAAGAAAAACAACAAAAAATATATGAAAAGGCATTGATTTGGGGGGGCATGTTTATTAATTTAATTGTTAACTGTTTTGGGCACAGTATTTTTAACTCAGTGTAATAGAATAGATGCATAAAAAGGATTTTATGGGGTGACGTTGTGACACTGTCACTCATCCCACTGACTTGCTTACAGAAATAGGTGTCCTCTCTCCAGATTTTTCAGACTATTTGTTCCACACTAATAGCTTGGAAACATGACTTGTGGAAGTAATTTACTTAAACCATAAATCCTCACTACTGTTTTCCGCTTGGCTACATGGCATCTGAGACAGCCAGGATACATTTCTGTAGGACACAATCTATTACATGGAAAGGGTAAACAGGGTGTCTTTATTGTTGTGATCCTGAGCACTTGAAGGCCTTTAGGATTTCCATTCTATCCCAACTCTGCTATGCAGCCAGTACATGAATCTTGGATACTTTCCAAGATGGTTAATCAAAAAAGTACTTTCCAATTGTATGTATGGAGCTTTGATTCTTGAACCCAAACCAGGCCACAGCTTCTGATTACTATAGTATTTCCTTTAAATTCCTGCATGTATCCATTGGGAGATAGGTACAAAGAATGATCAGAAGCTTCTGAGAGTTTAAACCATTCATAAACATTTTGTCATTAAGCAAAGCAATATGGATGCATTCCCTTCTGCTTTCCTACTACCTTTAAAACAACTGGTTTATGTTTGTTTCTCCAATAATGAACTCATTGTTTTAATTTAAACTTGACTTTATGGGAAAAAATAAATTACACTTGGCAAAATAATGCAACTGTCATTTATCAGTACCAGCCCAAGATATTTAGTAGATACAACTTTTGCTCCTGATTTCTTTCCTTGTGGAGTGTATACAAATAAACTTCCCAGTACTCCTCTTAGTCTCTGAAAATTCCTCTCTCACTAAAGTCACATGTTATATTTTGGTTTCAAAAGTAAAAAGAAAAGTTATTGAAAAAAAAAAAGAAGGAAATTCAGAAAAAAGACTCTGAGAAAGCACAAAATAAACTCCAAAGTGGATCACTCTCATAAAGAAGTAAGGAGGTTGAATTAAAGATACTATAGGAAGATAAGAATCCTAGAGTTCCTGAATCTTCATTTTCTACATTGAATTGATCAATTCTTCAAGAAGTTGATTTAAGCTTTCAACATAATACTGTGCAAAGGAAATCTTCATTTCATGATGAAATTTAAAATTGACATATGCGGCATGTGAGTATTCCCAAATGGGCCACCTTGTGGTATTAATTTTCAGTTAGAGTCATATTTTTTGAGAGTTCAGTGAGAATTTCTGTCCCTATTAATTTGACCAAGTCCATAAATGAGTGTGCCCAAAGTGCTCATTTATTGATTTCAGATAGGAATTAAAGAACAGTGAAAATTGTAATTCCTGAGCCAACAAATTCTGCAAATTTTTCCCTGTAATAATAATATTTGAGATAGAAAATCATATATAATGGACAATTAAAAAAGATGGATTAATTATGCCCTGGCTAAAATTGAAGGTAGCATCTATCTTGATGTATCTCATCCAAAGGTATATTCTTGAAATTACAACTTCAATACTCAAAAATACTTTGCCTGACGTATTCAATCTTTTAAGCAGTTCCAAAATGTGCAATGCTATTGAGTGTCCATGTGAATCTTCTCTTGTTTTTTGTGCTTATAAAACTGTTCGCTCACCTTCAGTATGACTTATTCTTCTAACATACTTATGATTCAGGACATCTTTTATATCTCTTTAAAGTACCTTTATACTATTTATGTTTTGGTATTTCATGCATGAATTACTAGTATTATTTGCTTGATTTATGAATTTGAGGAGCTCTTTGCATTTCCTTATTACTGATAATGATTTCTTTGGTATTTGGTAGAAGTTACCTCCCAACTCCTGATAGCTTCTTATATGTCAAAATATTGATAAATTTAATACTCCTGGTTCTTCTTTATTCTACCAAGTGCTTCCTTTCAAAGGAGTGAATTATCACTTTGGTAAATCTTGGACAAATACCCTGAGCATGCTTATATTTGGGGAATACAATTTGTGTTTTTGTATGGTTAGACCAATTCAAGCATACATATACCTGAGGTACACAGGTATATCAATAGTCCTAGATCATATATTTTCCAGGCTCAGTTAAATGGCCATCCCATGTCTTAACTCATATATTTATTATTTGAAATTGAAGTCATCCATTATTTGCCTACTGTAAAAACCCTTTAGGCTGTGTATGTTCTTCATTTATTGACATCTTTGTACTTTTCACTTGTTAGTGTAGTGTCCCAATTATATAACCATCTCATCTAAATGTTTCCTCTCCCCCATTCTCAAAGGCATATTCTTGACTAAGTCATCACCAAAGAAAAATATAATATGTATATATATATATATATATATATATACAATTTCTGAAATTGGATCATTATCATCCAATCTCACAGCATATTTATGCATATTTTTCACCCTGACATTTTCTTAATTGCATCAAGAATGACAACTTTACTCATCATAATTTTTATTCTATCATCTTCTTGTCTTCACTACCTTCTTTACCTAGGATAGGTCCCATGATCCACTGTAATTATCGACTTATTGAAAATATCCTTAACACAATTGGGAAAATAAAAGTTCCTGGCAAATTTCAATCCTAGTTAAAGCCTTGGAAACTACTCTTAGTTTTAATTCTTTGCCCCAAATTTAACATGATCACTCAACATTGCTTGGAGATATCTTTTTACCTCTCTAGGGTGTTTGTTCCTTTATGATCTAAACTATTCATTCAAATCCTCTCTCTTCTTCTGATTATTTAAGCGTCTTCACATCACCAAATTTTCCACCTGATCTTCCTTTCTATCATTTCTATCTAGTTTCCCTCCTGTCCCAGTGAATAAGCTATAGCATTCTCTTTGTTTGGAGTCCCATTCCTTCTTTTTTATATTTTTTAGTTTTATTTTTGGTGCATTGTAATCATACATCTTTGCTAAGTACAAGCTGGTAAAGGCATACATGCATACATTTCTCATTTAACCCTTCCCCAATTTCTGCCCCACTCCCTCGCCCTCCCTCCTTCTCAAGTTGAGTTTAGTGATTGATTTTGATGTTTGTGAAAGTAAATCATGTGCATTAGGGTGTTTCCCTCCCCACCCCCCATCATCTTCAGTTAAGTCACCTTCTTTGCTCATCTAAGGTTTCCCCTTCTTCCTTCTTTTGCAGACTCTCTTTTAAAATTATTCTTTCCTTCATGTCATATCAAATATATACTTTTGTTTCCATCAGCATGTAGGTATGTCACAAAACTTATGCTTCAGAAACAATAAATAAAACAATAAAAAGCCTTCTTTGATGGACATTTCTTTCTGGTTGTGACCCATTTTTTAGCTTCCTGCATAGTAAAAACTGTGCAGTTTGTCTATGACTGTTACTTTCTTCTCTCCTCCTCCACCCTGCTCACCATGGCAGGCTCAAAATCCAAATCCTTTCCATTTTTCTTTCTTTCTTTTTTTTTTTTTTTTTTGGTACTGGGGATTGAACTCAGGGGGCATTCTACCTCCGAGCTATACCCCGAGCCCTATTTTTTATTCTTTATTTTGAAACCGAGTCTCACTAAGTTGCGGAGTGCTTCACTAGGTAGCTGAGGCTGGCTGCGAACCCAGATCCTCTGATCTCAGCCTCCTGAATGCTGGGATTACAAGCGTGCACCACCACGCCCGGCTCTTTCCATTTTTCTTAACATATATCCAAATTACTAATGTATTTTTTACCTCCTCTACTGCTGTTTTATTCCAAACTATCATCAACTCTCACTTCAAAGATCATAAAATTCTGAAGAAATTCCCCACGTTCTCATTTTTCTTTTTATTCTTATCTCCAAGATAGAACAATCTGTATTTAATAAAAGCATGATCATGTCAGTTATTTAATTTATTTTAGTCTTCAGATTACATGAAAGGTAAACTCCAGTTTTACATGTAGTTATTAAAAGTCATATATTAATATACCCAGGATTCTTCTACCATTTTTGCCTTTTATCATTCTGTTTGCAACTTCACTTCCTATGCCACCTTCATCCTGACTTTTTTTTATTCCTAAAACCTTCCAAAACCTTTCACACAGACTCTTATTTTTGCCTTGGAAGGCTTTTCTCTTTCTTGATCTTATTCATAGTGCTTATCTTGCCTGAAGTGCCACTTCCATAAAAAAGTCTTCTGTGAAAACCTAGGCAGAAGTCCTTTGCACAGTACCTATGTATTCCCTTAATAGGACTTATAATGATCACAACTTTACATTTACTTTCTAATGATATTATTTATAACTTATTCTTAAAAGATTATATGCTTTATATAAGAAGGGACAACCTTGCAAAGGTTGTCATCTGTACCCCCATCTACTTGGCCTCTCACTTCACCCTCATTAACTGTTTACTGATGTACAAATTTGGAAATTAATATGAGGGAAAAAGAGGAAGGGTCTTTTATTTAAAAAACATCTATCATATGCCTGGCACTTTGGTAGACATATTTCCTAGAGGAATAATCTAAGATTCAACACAGCTCATAAACTTAATTAAGGTTACGTGGCACCCAGTAGAAGAGGGAGGGCATGAAATCATAAGGCTCTGGCTGCAGAGGTAACCTACAAGGGTGGTGGAATCCTTGTTATTTCCCAGACTCCATTTCTTCGGAGGCATCCTCTGCAATAGCTATGCTATATTTCTGCTCCCTAGATGTTTTGGGCTCTTCTGTGGTTCCTTTTGGTTCCCAATCTCAGGTACTCTAGAAAAATCGCTTATTTTCAAGTCTGTCCCCAGATACTTGACTTTGGCTCATTTTCTACTCATTTCCCCACAGTTTTTATATACTCCGTAAATGTTAGTTTACTTTTTTTCTTCTACAAATATTCATTGTATGAGTCATTGCTTCAGTAAGGGGAATCAAATTTCGTTCAGACATCAAAGGTTCCAGATTGCGAGGATAACATAAGTGAGCCCTTCTGAATCTCTTTATGGTAGTCCATTCCTTTATTTGGCTCAGTCAACCTCCCAGAGAGCACAAGAGTTAAAGATCACAATAGACCGGTGTAGAAAATGCCAAAGATAATGATAAAAATAAAAACTCAGCAGAAATAACTTGCTGTACTGCTGCTTCTGCTGTGGGGTCTTTAGTAATATTACAAACTGTGACTACATATACATTTATGTGCCCTTATAAATACATCAGATGTAAGTGTTTTTCTGGAAGGCTGGGAGGGCTGAATCACTGTATGGCCATTTTTCCTCTTGTCAGAAGCAATAGAATTTTTATTGGTACAATTTCCATTACTCAGCACTGACTACGGTATCTTTGATCAAACTAATTAGAAATACTTACACTTTCTACCATGAGATATATCAAATTTATTATTAAAATTATGCATGTTCACACACAGGAAATAAATAGGGGTATTAAATATGAAAATACGACATTTATGCCACTGGTTGTAGTGAGGAAGCATTCTAATTAGATAGTGAATATTCTTGAAGTATAGATTGTCCTATGCATATTGCACTATTTGGCTAAAGCTACAATTGGTAGTAAAACTTGAATTCATAGAGGAGGGCAAAGATATGTTTCTGATAATCAAGTCAATCTGTATTTTTTTGTCAACTGCTAGGTGTCTTTCTTTAAAAACTATGATGAGACAAATGTGTTTCAAGCATTGAGGAGATTTTTAATATGTTTGACAAATAAGGGTTACTGTACTTAGCTGGTATACAAAATAGCATTTCATAGCATTTTCAAATGTGTGTTAAGGGAAAGAACTGATGACCTTATTCAGAGACATGGAAACTCGTAGTTGAGACACATGTCCATGGAGGAAGAATGACTCAAATGGTTTTGAAAAGATGAATTAGAGGAAGGAGATAGCACCCAGGAGTGCATGCAAAGCAAAAAAATGGGATAAGAATAAAAGCTGCACCTCAGGGTTTAAATCATTAAAGATGGAAGATCCATGCGTTGGTGATAAACATGTCGCTTGTTCAGTGAATAGTTTTGACTCTGGTGACATATGCAATGGCAAGGACTGAATGGGATGAATAGACTAGAAGTACTGGGTGATGCTATTGTGGTTTCTTTTGCTATTGTTGCTATGCTTTCAGCATGTTTATTCAGAAGCAATTTCATCGTTCATGATTTTTTAAATATACTTTTATTGGTGCATTGTAGTCTCACACCATAACGGAGTTCTGGGTGATAGTGTCAGTCTTAGGAGTTCTGGGAAATATTAATACGTCTGTTTAGCTTCATCAATTCTCACCAGACTGTAATATTATTGTAAGAACCTACACTCTGACAAGTCTTAGGTTTTGTTGAATTATCTCCATCAATACGAGCTAAACTGGTGATCTGTCATCATGGAAGTCCTCATCACTGTCTTTAAATACCCGTTGGAGTTCACCTCTGTGGTGTGGTATCTAGTGCACTCTAATGATGGAGATCCCCAACTTTGAATTCTAGCAAAACTCTACCTACCAGATCTATCCAAATCTTGGTAATTTGCATTTGTTGAACCCTAGGGAAAATTACATTTAACTAAGATGAATACCTGTTCTTTCTAAGAAAGCCCAAAGAGAACAATCTTATAATTTAGAGCACTTCCTGCTTCAGTTGATGGATATTCAAACATAGTATAGTTGCTTTAAATCCATTTGAAGCTGGGAGAAATTATCCTTTCTACTTCAAAGGAACTCTTTTGTGTCTACTTCACAACTACAGAATTTTTGTCTTTACCAGTTTGGAACTTCTCAGTCAGCAACTGTAGCTTTAGCCGAAGAGTGCAATATGCATAGGACAATCGATATCTCAAGAATATTCACCATCTAATTAGAATGCTCTAATTTTTCACGCCAATGGGCAAACCCAAATATATACTCAGTCATTTGAAAATTAGAGTTTCATCATATGACTGCTCTTTGAAAAGCCTATTTTCTTCTTTCTCTGTCCAGAAGCACACAATGACAGACTTGAGAAATATTTCTCTTCAAGAAACATTAATCTGCATTGGCAAGAATCAGCAGAGGTGAAGAGACTACAATTAAGCAACTACAAACAGTCACATAGCAAAAGGCACAGTTATAACTTCAAAATAGTGGGGAGCAATTGGTGTGAAGCAAAAGCACAATCCCTTTTATTGCATTCTCCATCCTTTGACTTATATCATTTTCACATGGATGTGCAAACATTACATTGCTAAGTTTTGAGAATTTTATAATTTAAAGAAGCCACATGTGTTTCAGCTATCACCTCCAGTCCTTAGCTTGAACCAATCATTAATCGACTTTCTATCTCTATTTTCTATTTTTAATATTTATTAACAAATTCACATAACAAAATTGACCATTTTAAAATGAAGACTTCAGTGATATTTAGTACATTCAGAATGTTGCTAATCAGTCGTCTCTTTATAGTTAAAAAAAAAAGAAAAAAATCCTTCAGCCCAAAATAAAAATCTATCATTGAAAAACACTCCTGATTTCTCCACAGCTAGCCCAGGCAACCATCATTGGTTTTCTCGTTCTATAAAGTTATCTGTTCTGGGTATTTTAGAAAAACAAAATAATATTAATGTGAACTTTTATGTCTGGCTTCTCCTACTTACCACAGTGTTTTTCCTGGTTTCATCCACATTGTAACATGTATCATTACTTAATTTATTTTTGTGGTGATGGGGGAATAAGTGTATGTATGTGAGTATATCACATTTTGTTTATCCATGTATACAGTGATATCCACAAGCTGCTTTCCCTTTTTAGCTATTATGAATAATGTTACTATGAAGATTTATGTACAAATTTTTGCATAAATACATGTTTCCATTTCTTCTATTTATAAACAGAATTGCTGGTAAGTATGATAATTCTATGTTTAATTTTTTGAATAAAGAAACTGTTTCTTACAGTGTTTGAACTATTTCATATCTGACCAAGACCTGCTAATTATTTACTCTTTAATAATGTTTATTATCATAGCCTACTGGTGGGAATGAAGTCATATCTCATTTGATTTGCATTTTCCTAATGGACAATTATATCAAACACCTTTTCTTTCATTCTTTTGGCATTATATTATCTTTGGGTAAATGAAGACCTTTGTCCATTTTTTAATTTTGCCATTTATTTTTGTGTATGTTGAATTATTAAAAATGTTATATATTTGGGAAACTAAACTCAAATCAGATATATTATTTGAAAATATTTTCTCCCATACCATTGGTTGTCTTTTTTACTTTCTTATGTCCTCTGATTTAAAAAAAAATCTGATGAAACAAATTTTATCTTTTTCTTTCTTTACTTTTCTTTTAGTGTCATATTTAAGAACTCATTGACAAAGCCAAATTCTTGAACACTCACTTGTATATCTTCTTAGCTGTTATACCTAGGCTATTGGTTCTTTTTACATTTTTATGTATGATATCAGGTAGAAGGTCCACCTTTGTTCTTTTGCATATGTCTATCCAATTGCCCCATCTCCTTTGTTAAAGTGACTATTATTTTTCATTATTGAGTAGTCTTCATGCTCATGTAAAAAGTCAATTGAGTATAGAAATATGGGTTTCTGGATATTAAATCTATTCTGTTGGCCTACCAAATTATACTTATGTCAGTACCACATTATTTTAATTAACATAGCTTTGTAGTAAGTTTTGAAGTAGGGAAGTGTGAGAGTTTCTACTTTTTTCCCCTTTATAAGATTGCATTCACACATACGCATTATTAATCCTCTGCTATTGCTCCCCAGGGATACACTGAGATATGCTATCCATCCTCCCCCTGCAACACAGGGAAAATCTGCATATATCTTCTACCTTCACTTGAGTTAAATTCTGACTTCACTGTCATATTTATAGCCAGAACCAAGACACATAACTTCTTCATATTTCAGTTTTCTCATTTGCAAAACAGCACTTACTTCATAGGATTGATGTAATATTTAAATGAGCTAATATATGTAAAACATTTAGACCAATGCCTGGCTCAAAAAGCTATATAATTTGTTATAATTATTTCAAAGACAGATAGACTTGTACAAATAAAGTTAGATCATTTTCTCAGTAATTGAACTAAAAATTAATGCATTCAATGTAGCTAATAAGTTCTGTGCTTATGCCCCTGATGGTTATATTCTCTGCCTACCATGAGGCTTATTTAGATCACTATTTTTTATTGTTTTATGGGTTATTGGTGATGCTTGCCTTGAAAATTTCCCAGGCAAAAAGCATTCCAGTTTAAATGGTATAGAACTTTGAAAAAGTAGTCATTATTTGTCCTTGCATTAGGTTGGCCTGCAGATTGTCTACTGAAGAAACTTTTGGCCCTGCCTATCCATAGATAATACCTTATCCACTTTGCATTAAGATGAGATGGTCATCCTTTCAGTTATATGTCATAGTAAAACAGTAATTTAGCAAATCCACCCTCTATAGGTGATGATATTATGTTAATTTTCCTTTAATGGCTGATATACAATATATGCACTTTAGATTTGTACAGATAATGTAAATCTGAGTTTCTACCTATTATGAAAAGCTTTGTGTTAATGGAGGATTCTTGTAGAATACTCAATTCATTCATTCCTATATATGTTTAAAATATATTTTGGATGAAGTCAAATCATTAGAAGGCTGAACATATGATTGCATTATGTCTTCTTATAAAACCACTTGAAATATATTACATTGTGACTAGGAAAATGACTTAAATTAATGAAAATGTAAGAAGTAGTATTATAAGTTCAATCTTGTATCTATTGTAAGAATTTGATTTAATATATGTATTAAGCTCTTGACATATGCCAAGTATTTTACTAAGATCTGGATATATTAAAAACAATTAGGAGCCGGGCGTGGTGGCGCACGCTTATAATCCCAGCATTCGGGAGGCTGAGACCGGAGGATCCGGGTTCGCGGCCAGCCTCAGCTACCTAGTGAGGCACTCCGCAACTTAGTGAGACTCGGTTTCAAAATAAAGAATAAAATATAGGGCTGGGGGTATAGCTCGGAGGTAGAATGCCCCCGAGTTCAATCCCCAGTACCGCAAAAAAAAATAAAATAAAAATAAAAACAATTAGGATATGGTTTTATCTATGAATGACTCAGACTTATACAAGAAGCATAAAAATAAGCACCAAGACACTGTCAAGCATGATGGCATATACCTGCAATCTTAGTACTTGGGAGACTGAGTGAGGAGGATCTCAGGTTCCAGGCCAGCAGTATGTAGTAACTTAGCAAGACTCTCTTTCAAAATAAGAAACAAAACAAAACAAAATAGTGTCAGAGGTAGAATGCCCCTTGGTTCAGCTCCCAGTAACACACACACACACACACACACACACACACACACACACACTCTCACACTAGCACACATACACAGAGTCTGTTGTATCTGTTTGAGAACACTATATACATGTGTTCTAGTTTGGGTTTGGAATGTCACTCAAAAGGCTCATGTGCTGAAAGCATGTCCCCAAATGCAACAATACTTGAAGGTGAAATAAGTGCATCAGGGTTCTAACCTCATCATTGGGTAAATCCTCCAAAGGATTAATAATTTGAATGAATTTACTGGGTGATCATTTAGGAGGCTAGGAAGTTGCTAGAGAAGATAGGCCACTAGCAATGTAGTCTTAGGGACTATATCTGTCCGGTTGCTTTCTGTGTGTGTGTGTGTGTGTCTCTCTCTCTCTCTCTTTGTTTCCAGATGCCATGATGTGAGGGTAGCATCCCTCTGCCCTACACCCTGCTACAACACTGACAGCCAACCATGGGCTGAAATCCCTGAAGCTTCTGAAATCATGAGCCCAAATAAACATGTCTTCCTCTAAGTGATGCTTGTCAGGTGTTTTGTCAGCAGCTGGAAAAGCTGGTTAAAACAACAGGCAAGATCAAGGTAAAATCAATCAAGACTTTGTTTCCACCTGAATGGTCAGGAGGATCTTCATGGCAAAAGGGAAGACATGAGATACTGAAAGAAGGTTCATCTTTCTGAAGGGCTTGGATGGAAAGGGAAAAGGAGTAGGATATTAGCTATGTTGAAGAAGGGGTTAAGTCTTCTGTTTATTTGGTTTGTTTATAATGGAGAAGATCTGAACAGACTTTTAAAGTGCTGGGAAGAGGTCAATGAAAAGAGAAGTACCTGATGGAACATTAATTTATTTAAAGTGTCAAATCAAAACCTAGAGGAGGATGACATCACTGAAACTGGCAGACTAGAGGAATATAAGTCTTCATCCCTCTACAAACGCAAGTGATAAGCTGCTAAAAATCATCAATATCATCTGTGACAGAACTCTGAAATCAGGGCAAGAGCTTAGAGCAACGACTTGAGAGATTAATTAAGACTAAAGCTCCTGCATCCAGTAAGAGAGGTCTGTGGTACTTTAGGCTCTTTGCTTGTCAATCTTGACTCTCAAGATCAGCGGTGTCCATGATACAGAAGTTCAGACTTCTGGTACAGGTTGTACCAGAGAGAGCAATATGGTCTTTATTCTCAAGTAATTATGCTTTAAATCTGACTGGTGCCTTCTTGAAAAGCCAGCAAAAGGGCTTTCCTTTGCTTAGCATGACTCAGATCATTCCAAGGAAGCCGGGCATGGTGGCACACGCTTGTAATCCCAGCATTCGGGAGGCTGAGACCTGAGGATCCGGGTTCACGGCCAGCCTCAGCTACCTAGTGAGGCAGTCCTCAACTTAGTGAGACTTGGTTTCAAAATAGAGAATAAAAAAAATAGGGCTGGGGGTATAGCTCGGAGGTAGAATGCCCCTGAGTTCAATCCCCAGTACTGCAAAAAAAAAAAAAAAGATCATTCCAAGGAATGTGTTTCTAAGGTGGCATTTGCAAAAGTCTTCTAAAGGCCATAGTATTGACCACATAAAACATGGGCAAGGAAAAAACAAAATAAAACAACAACAACAACAAAATGCAGACTGGAGAGCAAATAGATGGCTTGGAAAGTCAGGGAAGAAAAGGGTTGGAAAAGAAGATAAATGAGAGAATTAAAGGTTTTTGTTGTTGTTGTTGTTATTGTTTTAAAGTTCCTGTGTATACCAGGGAAACAAGGACATGTACATGTTCAGAACTTGACTCATGCTCATGAAATACCTATGAAGTTCCCAGGATTTAATTTCTGGCTAACCTTTCATGCATTCAGGAAGTGAAGGTTAAGGCAGAGTCATATATGGCTTGGCTAAATTTGAAGAGGTGCCCTAACACAGAACCAATCTATACAACCTTATATTAGAGAACTTTTCTCTCTCTATCTTTCTCTCTCTCTCTCTCTCTCTCTGTGTGTGTGTCTCTCTCTCTCTCTCTCTTTTTTTTTTTTTTTTTTTTTGACTTGGTTCCAGGAGCTTAAGAAAATTTCTCTCAAAACACTCATTGACCACCTAACTAAAGGGGCAGACATTAGTGGTCACACACAACAAAGAATATGAACTTTACAGAAGTTCTTAGGAAAATCACTAGGCAAACATCCAACCCATAGCAAATAGCTATAAACTGGGGAAAAGGAAAAACTCTGATTTCCAGAGTTGCACATTATAGTGCTCAAAACATTCTGCTTTAACAAAAAAGAGTAAACCACACAAAAAATGTATTGTCCATTCTCAGGAATCAATATAAGTAACAGAAATCCTCCCTGAGGATTGGGATTGCTAGATGAAGAATTTAAGAATCAACATAAGTATGCTCACAGAGCCCAAAGACACCAGGGGCAAAGAACTAATCTAGGAGAAATATGTCTCACTAAGTATATTAAATGGATAGAAATTGGAAAAGGGAACACGCAAATCAAAACTACCCTGAGATTTCATTTAACTATAGTTATAATGGCAATTATCAAGAATACAAACAATAATAAATGCTGATGAGGATGTAGGGAAATAGAAACTCTTATATATTGTTGATGGGATTATAAATTAGTATAACCACTATGAAGATCAGTACAGAAGTTCCTCAAAAGACTAGGAATGAAACCACCTTTGACTGAGCTATACCATGCCTTGGTATTTTTCCAAAAGAATTAAAGTAAAAATGCTATATTGTTGCATGCATATCCATGTTTACAGCAGGAGAATTCACAATAGCAAAATTTTGGAACCAACTTAGTGCCTGGAAACAGATAAATTGATAACAAAAATGTGGGTTTTGCATACAATGGAGTTTTATTCAGCCGTCAAGAAGAAAAAAAATAATGTAATCTGCAGGAAAATGGATAGAACTAGAGAAAATTATGCTACGTGAGATGAGCCAGTCTCAGAAAGTGAAGGGTTGTGTTTTTTGGTCTCATATGTGGAAGCTAGAGAGAAACAAAAGGGACTTTAAATAAATGGGAAGAGAGACCATTAGAATAGTGGAAGGGTATGGGACAGGGCGGTAGGGAGAGGGAAAAGGAGAGTGGAGGAAGGAAACAGTTCAAATAGTGCTATGTCCACACATGAGGATACTGCTACCAATCTCAGTAAGATGTATGGGGAAGTGGGAACAGGATGAGATCCAGAGAGAAACACCAATGCTCTGTGCATGCATTTATTATCACTTTTTACAGAAATAATTTTACAGAAAGATTTCTAACTCTTAATTTTCTTTTGACTAACTTTCCTATAGCAGCATTTCATAAAGCATATATAACCTAGAACTCAGTTCTGGGAACTATAGTGGGTAATGGAAGGCTGCATACTATATGCCCTTCTTTGACATTCACAAATTACATTAATATAGCACATTATCTAGAATGTGCTTGTGTGATAAATAATTTATTTTTAAGGCAAGCTTTTTCTCATTCATATTTTGTTGCAGCAAAACATTTTGAAAAACAGTGCTCTGTGAAAGACCGGTTTGAAAAATTCTACCATAAGCTATTTATTTTAGTCTGTTGTATTTATAGGTTTTTCTAAACGGCCTTGAAACCTTTGCCTTCTGAGGAAAGACAGGGGGACTAGCAAGTTTCTGCATCAAGGAAGTCAGTGATTTCATGTTCCTTTTACAAAATAGTTCAAACCCAGGAAGTAGTACTCCTGTTTCATAAAAGCACTTTCTCCTCTCCAACTCAGTACCTCCTATGTGTTATTATTATTTTTTTTTCATTTTTATTTTTTGCTTGATGAACACAAATTTAATTAATATCTTTTTAAATTTTAAATCTAATTTTATTTTCGCCTATATACATTTCTATAATTGCTTACAGGAATTCCCTCTTTTTTTACTGGTGTATTGTAATCATACATCTTAATGAAGTACAAGCTGGTAGAGGCATGCATGCACACAGCACACATTTAGCCCATCCCCAATTCCCACAGCGTCCCCTCCCCCCCCTCCTTCCCATGCTTGGTTTAGTGATTGATTTTGATATGTTTGTGAATGTATATCATGTGCATTAATGTGTTTTCCTCTCCCTTCCTCCCATCACTATTGGTTAAGTTGCCTACTTTGCTCATCTAAGGTTTCTCCTTCTTCATCTAGAGTCCCTCCTCTACCCACTTTCTCCCTAGCTTCCCTAGCTTCCGCATATTAGGGAGAGAATTTGACTTTCCTTTTTGTGACTAACAAATCTTATTTAGCATAATGTTTTCCAGTTCCATCCATTGCCCTGCAAATGACATGATTTTGTTCTTCCTTATGTCTGAGTGAAATTCCATTGTGTACATATCCCATAGTTTTGTAATCTATTCATTTGTTGATGGACATCTTGGTTGATTCCATAGTTTGGTAATTTTGAATTGTGCAGCTATAAACACAGATATGCATGCATTAGTCTGGTAGTTTGGTTTCCATTCTTTTGGGTAGATACCCAGAAGTGGTATTGCTGGATCATATGGTAGGTTCATTCCCATTTGTCTGAGGATTTTCCATACTGTTTTCCAAAGTGGTTACATTAATTTTCAATCTCACCAACAATGTATTAGATTTCCCACTTTTCCACACCCTCATCAGCCTTTGTTGTTTGTGTTTTTAATGATTACCATCCTAATTGAGGTTAGGTGATATCTCAGGGTAGTTTTGATTTGCATCTCTGATTACTAATGATGTTGAATATTTTTTTCATACATTTATTGACCTTTGTATTTCTTTTTTGTGAAGTGTCTATTTAGTTCACGTGTCCATTTTTTGATTGGGTTACAAATGACAAATAGATTGAAGGTTAATAGCTAGTGAATGCTATCTAAAATTAAAACAAATTAAAATGAAACCAAATGATAGCAAAGAGAACAAGTGTATCAGATTCTTAATAGAAAGGAAATCCAAACACTTTCAAATATTATAAATTTACAAATAATGTTTTTCTAAAGGAAACTACTGTTCATAGTTTCCTGTAATCCCAGTACTTGGAAGACTGAGACAGGAGGATCATAGGTTCAAGGTTCACCTCAGCAATTTAGTGACACCCTGTTTCCAAATTAAAAAAAAAAGGCTGGGGTTGTAGTTCAGAGGTAGAACACCTCTGGGTTCAACCCCCAGTACACACAAACACACACACACACACACACACACACACACACACACTAAAAATACACTAAGTGTTCTGTGCAAGTATTTTGTATAACATTGAACTATGATTTATAATTACAATGTACCAATCAATGTATATTAAAAAGGGTTAAAAGAAACCATACATGATTTATATTGTATAGTGTATTAATTGATCATTTTGTTTCTTCACAAATTTTAGCAAATACATCAGAAAAAGAAATCTCTGTGGCAGAGAACGTGGAGGGAGAGAAAAAAATGTATTTTATTTTCGTCTTTGACTTTTTAAGAGAGACTACATTGACCTAGGGGCTAACATTTTTGGGGACAGAGGCATTATATAGCCAGAAAGAAGCCTATGAGGGATGAACATCTTCCCCAAGCATAACTTTAAGCCTCATAGAAGGGGCTTACACTCACTAGATAAAGTCATAAACATCATGAATGCTTCTGGACCTCATATTATTGTCCAGTCTTTTTCTCTAGTAGTCATTTTATCTTATACATATTTGGTTGATGAAAACAATGTCATATGGCCAAGTAGAGTTCTTCCCAAAAATTGTTTAGCCTTTATTAATAAGTCATGCTTGCAAAGGAGGAAGAAGAGGGTCCTGAACTCTGAAGATGGAACATTGACCTGAACCAAAAAGTAGAGCTGAGTTTCAAAGGAACTGGATATAATTTTTTCTCTTGCCACTTTTCAATGGAGAGTGGAGTCTCACAGGAAACAGCCAACCCACAGGATTGAAATAAAGAACACTTGTGTATAACAAAAGTAAATTTTCAGCCTGCAATAGCATCATGCAATCTGATCACATAGTCATGTTGATAGAATTATTCTAAACTCTCAAAAGTGGCTTTGTAGATGTCATCATTTCATTGAAAGTATAGGCATAGACAAGTTAGATCCTCTTTAGAGAAATTTCAAACTGCCATAAATAACAGTGAAAATAAAAGGAAGGAAAAAGAAAAAAAATAGAAACCAGCAACCATCACCAAGTAAACCTTAGGAAATTCACCTTTGATGGATGATTTTGATTCCATGTGGAAGGTTACTTTGGAGTTTAGCTAGAAGGTTTATTTTTCCCCCTAAATTCTTATTTTTTTAAGATAGTTTAAGATTGAAGTCTTGGAAAATGTGTCCCAAGGTCACAATCTATCTTTGAGTGGGCATTTTCCATGAAGCCATGAATTTCAGGAACAAAATAAAAATCCATTTGTCTCAAGAAAAAATATAACAGGCAGTTACTCTTCAGTGAATGTGATTTGTGTAATTGATGATTTGGACTGTGAATCTTCATGTCATACATCATAAAATGAAATCTGTGACACGGCGATTGGCACTAATGATGAAATGTAAAGCCTGAATCATATAATGTCTTAATTCTGTCTTTTCTGGACAAGAATTACAGAAATACCATCTTTCATATGTAGTTTTTCAATACCTGTGATGTACAGAGTTCAAAATCACTGACTGATTATTTAAAATTTGGCATATAAAATGTTTAGGAGGTTACATCATCGGTAGTAGTTTCATAATTAATTTTTGCTTATGTTTTTATATATTCTTTCATTTATTCAACTGCAATTTGTTAGAATCATCATATATGTTAAACACTATCTTGAGTCTAGCAACTACTAGACTGCCACCCACACTCTTATCATGTTTACAATCCAGAGATATCCTCTCTCTCTTTTCTTCATACAGCACTCAATGGTCATTTGCACGACCTCCATGGGTTCATGAAAGGTATACTTCAAATCACAAGGAACCTTAAAGTGAACCCTCTCTCATTTGCATTTTGTCCTCAAAAGGATGAATCATTTCTTCTCATGACATACAGAGGAGACAAATAAATGAAACAATGGGAGGACAGATAAAACTCTACGAGGCAAAATCCATTCCTTTATCTTGCTACAGATACAATCATGCTTGAATGATATCTCAGTTTTAATTTATAGCTTTCTCAATTCTGTGCCATTGAGTAACTTCAAAAATGAGATAATTTAATACAATTTAGGGGGGAAACTACACCAATGAGCAACCACATATGTTCTTTGTTTACATCATTTTTCCTGTTTCTTTTCTGTTCTTTCCACGTGAAAACACATGAAGGTGACTAAATTTCTCACATACAATTATGTCCAGCACATTTTATCCAAATTAGAAGTAGCTCAATTGCCAAAAAAGGAAACAAAAAAAAAACATTTTGAAGAAGATTAATTGGTTTTATTTAAAAAATATTGCTCCCTCATTTCATACCTGTGGCATTTGTACACGGTAAGATTTTCGATTTTCTTGTCTTTGCTCAGCCAGTTTAAAATACTTCTAATTATTCACTCTGCTTATCAAACAAACATTCTTTGCTCTTAAATTTGCACTGGTGCACTCTGAAACAGTATAATATGAGAATAAAATAATATATCGGCTAAGCTCAGCACACAAAGAACTAATCCAGAAAGATTCTACCTATTATTATGAAAATCTTATGTTATTAAGGTTGGAATTTTCAGCTGATTTGCACCAAGTTATAATCCTTTCTGAATACAAATTCATGTCCCAGACAAAAGGGAAAAAAAGTGATAAACATTTTTTCTTCATTGTCTAAAATTCAAATTTCTGAGAACAGCATAATGGTAGAAAGTGATTCTGAAAATCATATAGCATGAGCAAATACACAAGGAAACTTGCATTTCTAAACGTAGATGGGAGGTTTTAATGCTTGTTAGTTATTAACAGTTCAGTATGTGGGCCAGACTTAATTCTGAAGACAACAATCATCTTTTGATAGTTAAATCTGACTGACTCATTCTGAGCATCTGCTCTATCCTGGGCATTAGGGAAGATGAAGACAATGTGTTTCCATGGAATTTCTGGTCCATCCATAGCTCCATCCTAGTCACTGGGCTTCAGGCCCTTAACCTCTCGAACCAGCCTCCCCCCTGCCATCTCCTCCTAATAAAATATTCAGGGCCATATGTCATTCTTTTGGTGTTACTTTATTGTTGTACTAAACTGATGAATTCAAGTACCAAAACTGGTTGACATTTTATTGCTAATATGCGATTCTTCCTGATCCATACATAGGAGTCTAAAATCAACAACAAGATAAGCACAGTAAAACTTTTCCCTCTGAAAACATAGACAACAGTGAAACAAACACACACAGCAACATAGACAAACAACAATAAAACAAATAAAAAACTATTCATAAAGCAACATTCCTGACAATGGTAGATTTTCATCTTAGCAAGGACATTTCTTCATTTCAAAAAAGACTGAAGTTAATGGTCAGAACTGTAGGCAAACCAGTTGGGGAACATGGAGAACATTCATCAGAAGGAGCAAATTCAGTGTTAAATGTTCAGCATGTAGCATTTATTTTAGGTAAAGAAGGTCAGGAATCTATTGCTAAGATTCCTTCAAGTTCCACTTAGCAGCTTCTATCCTCTCAATAAGTTTCAAGAAAAGGGTTATCACATTCTACCCAGTACTCAGTGTTGCCAAAGCAAATAAAAACTCCACAGTCAACCCCTTCATTACCTGGCTTCTCTTTAACTTCTTTATTATAAATGAGGTCAGAACCAAGAAATTTGACTTCCCTAAGAAAACCACATTCATCACTCCATTTATGGATGTGTAGTCAGGGTCACGATGTCTCTGTCATTTCTACAAGGAAGATGGAGCAGAAGGTCTGGAGAAACAGGACACCTGGCTGTGGATTGTGATCCATGAATCCTGCAGTAAGATGAAAACAAAAGTTGCAGGCCACCTTTCCATCTATCTCATGCAGGAACAGGCAGTCCTGAGACATCCTTGGACCCTTTCCAGCATGGCAGCTGTGCCTCTCGAAGCTGTGGATTGATGCTGGCAATGAAATTTTCGACAAGATATTTTTCTGCCATATGTTCTGGGAGTGCCCAGGGCATCAGGATTCCAATGACAATGTAATTTAATGGCTTAAGAGTATCTTAACCATATTTCCTTCCAGAATCTTCCTCTTGGGAGGTAAGCGCTGTATGAAATCTGCTTCTAAATACTGGCCGTTTACTTATTCAAACTATTAATTACTGAGTTCTGTCCCATGCACACCATCCCTCTAGGATTCTGATATTTCTGAGTTATATCATTTCTCCACTCTGTGGTGTGGTGTGCTAACTGCCTTCGTGAAAAAAAAAATTGTGAAAGTGATGGGAAAAGAGAAGACTCTCTAGACATGTAATCAACCTCTGTTCAATCTTAGGGCGACTTTATTTTTCTCTGTTTACCCCAGAGAAGAATAAATATATGATAACATAGTTTATATTGCATTTTTAAAAATAGTAATTTTTTATGTCATTTCTTTTTAAGGATGGGAGTTTGTCGGGGAGGAGAGAGAGAGTTCTCACACTCATGTTACTACAAATTTGAATTTTAAATCTTCTCCATGATCCTTAAACATTCTCTGTCTCCTTTTTCTTAGGCTACCTACAAAATCTTTATAGCCAGAAATACTGAAGTCACTACCTACATATGCCTTTTCTGTGACAAGACATTATACATCAAGTTTTAATAATTCTTTCTGCAAAACAGGTATGGAATACGACCTCTTTCCCCCATTCTTACTGAGCAGGTACTTCTTTCTAGAAGTAGACAGATAGGGCCAAAGGGACCTGGTAGAAAACTTCATTTCCTGAGAGGCAACAGATGCTACCCAACTTCCAAAACTTCTGAAGAGTGACAATAAGATCAAAAACCTCCTGAAAGTGACCAGTGCTTCACAAAACTCCAGTTGTTCCTGCTGGTAAGCAATCCCAGGAGGGTCCAGGAAACAGTGTCTGAAATTCCAACCAAGAGGAGACTCAAAGAAGGACACGATGCAAATACACTAAGCACATCCCAGGAAACTGCCTCTGAGACCCCAACTGAAAAAGGAGACTCAGAAGTACATAAACCACTAGACCAGGCACTCAAGTAGGTTTTTCCCACTTGGGAGCCTCTTCCTTTTGGGGACTTTCCTCTCTCAGGTCTTGTTGGTTTTGAGACAAAGTGGTATGTAATTGATGGCACTCAGCCTGAACAACTTTTGGTTAGTGACCTGAAGGTATCTGCTGGACATCAAGACTGACCGAGGTCCCTAGGGGTGACCTGACCTGCACCTCTCTTCCAGCAGATCACGTGGACTCTGGGAGAAAGCAGTTTGAAATTGACTTGGCACTTGACTTGGGCTACTCTCAAGTAGTGTCCAGAAGAAAGCTGCTGGACTCCAGGGTCCCCATTGCCCACAGGGTGTTTTGCCTCTTTTTTTCCTTCCCTGTTCTCTCTAAAATAAACTCCCTACTCTCCTTTCTGTTGTCTGCAGGTGTCATTTTTGGTACTTCTTAGACAAGAATCCCAGAAAACAAAACAAACAAACAACAACAAAAAACCCACCCATTTCACTACCTGCACTGCTTTAGTTTAGCTGTTCAGCATGACTTCCCTGGCCACACTGGGTAGCATTTAAAGTAATGCTCTTCCCTTTGAAACACCAACTGAGCTTTATCTTCCAAACTGTTATTTTCCTAGGTTGATGATGATCATATTGCTTTCACCTTTAACTACTCCTGATGATCACCTCTATTACTAGCAGAATAACCCCTTCCCAGGGCATACAAGACACTACTGTACTAGGGAAACACACCTTCTAATGCAAATGTGTTTCATTCACATTAGCTTTATCACCATTTTTCTGAATAAGCAATGTATTCTCATATCTTTGTGCATTTGAACAAGTTCTTTGTTAGAATGTCTTTGCCTCCTAATCTGATTAATAAATGAATTTATTCCAAATCCAAGGTTCAGTTCTTAAGTTTCCTATATCTTTTCCCAATTGACCCTCTACACCCATGTATCTGTGGTAGTTTATTCACTTCTGTTGATTTAGTTTGTTCATACACTAGAATTGTTAGAAATAAATTTTCAAGGGATCAAAAAAAGAAAAAGCACATGTTTGAAAATGCTTTGCAAGGCAATTTTACTTTTTTCAAAAACTGGTGCTCCCAGGTATGCTATTGCATACCTAACAAAGAACCTGATGAGTCTTATATCCCTGATGCAAATCTCCTGCACTGAACTCCTATTAGTGGCAGTTACAGCTTCACATTCTTTCTGGTCAGCTATAGGGGAAGACTGGAGGGTCAAAGCCTGCAATCTCTTAAGAGATGCTAATTTAAGGAAGAAATGTAAGTACCTACCAGGTTACAGAATCACAGTTTAAGAAGCTACTCCTTTGACAGAAAAGATACAATTATATTCTCACAGAGTTAATTGTTAGCCCCTCGGAGGATCTCTAGGTTTGCTCGCTAGGAAAGAGGCCTTTAAGTGGACTCTGAGATTGGAAGGCTCCAATGTTTACAGGGGAGATAAAGACAAATTTACATAAGCTATTACACAAACAATATAAGATGATGGCATACCAATAATGCAACAGAAAATAATGATATGGAAGTCAGAGTAAAAGATGGGGTAGAAATGGTGAGTTGAAAATGGGTAAGTAGGCCGGGCGCGGTGGCGCACGCTTGTAATCCCAGCATTCGGGAGGCTGAGACCGGAGGATCCAGGTTCAAGGCCAGCCTCAGCTACCTAGTGAGGCACTCCTCAACTTAGTGAGACTCGGTTTCAAAATAAAGAATAAAAAATAGGGCCGGGCGCGGTGGCGCACGCTTGTAATCCCAGCATTCGGGAGGCTGAGACCGGAGGATCCGGGTTCAAGGCCAGCCTCAGCTACCTAGCGAGGCACTCTGCAACTTAGTGAGACCCGGTTTCAAAATAAAGAATAAAAAATAGGGCTGGGGGTATAGCTCGGAGGTAGAATGCCCCTGAGTTCAATTCCCAGTACCGCAAAAAAAAAAAAAAAAAGAAAATGAGTAAGTAGAATTGTACTATATGTTCTGTGACCAAGATTTTATATCTGTATTGAGTACAAACAAAGGAAAAAGAATAGATTAAATAACAGATTCTTATCAAAATATTTCTGGAATATTATACTTTCAATATTCTTATTTACTTTATATATACATATATATATGATGAGGAATAATATAATATAAATTTAATAAAACATATTTAGGTAAAGAATTAAGTTGTATATCATTCTGTACCAAAAATAAAAAAGAAATATAAATTGGCTAGTAGTATGAAGAACAGATACTGTAGACTTCTTGAGATTTGGTTCCAGACCTGACAGATTTGTAAGAAAATAATATTCATATATTCGGAATACTTCTTAATGTTAACAGTCACAATTTTCAATGTTGTGGATTTCTATACACCAAATAACATAGTGGCCCTTTCATAGAGCAAAAACTACAGACAGTGTGAGAAGAAATGAAAAGAAACATATTATAAAAAGACTAATCCACCCTTCCTTCCTTCCCTTCTTTCTGTCTTCTCTTTTCTTTCTTGTATTGGGGATTAATTGAACCCAGTGGCATTCCACCTCAGAGGTATATCCTCAGCCTTTTATTTTTGTATTTTTAAACAAAGTCTTGTTAAGTTACTGAGGTTATCACTAAGTTGCTGAATCTGGCCTGAAGCCTGCAATCCTCCTGTCTCAGTTTCCCACCACACTAACATACTCCATTTCATACAACATAGATTATATAGATCAAAAATTTTAATGACTAAAAAGTAAAATGAACAAGATATTATTCACTTGTATATATGTGCATATATTTATTCTTATACACCAAATTTTATACACTGATGATAGAGATTACAACTTATGTGCCAGTACACATAACATATTCACAAAATTCATCATCTATTGTAAAAAAAGAAACATTGACAGGCTCAATAAAGTAAAAGTATTTTAAACAATACCTTAATTACAATGTAACACTACAAATTAGTATCAAAATAAAAAAAAACAGAAGATCCTTACACCTGAAAATGTACAAAAACTCTATCAAATTATTTCGATTGCAGGGACAAATGTAAGTAGAATTTATGTAATAGCTAAAATGATGTTTTATTATTCATGATTTTCTCACTGAAATATATGCTCACTTTTGCAATGTTTCACTATTTTTAATTTTATTCTTTGAAGAACATTACAGAAAGACTGCTTCACTTCACTTTTTAATAGTGTGACATATTTTACATGATTAAACTTTTGAATCCTACTTATCATATTTTGTGGGCTTTAACTGTTTTATTGTGCTTCATTAAACTATTAAGTAATAATTATCTATTCTATTATGGATGGAGATTTAGGGCATTTCTGACAAAGCCACTGTTAAATTCTTAACCAGATTTTGGGAGTATGCTAACCCTTGAATTGCTATTTTTAGGATATTTGCATCCTAAAATTTACTACCTATTGCCAAATTGCTTTCCAAATTATTGTTATACAAATATCACCCTGACCAGTAAAATATGGACTTCCTATTTTGCCATAATTTATGAATAAATGTAAAGCACTTAGAACAGTACCTAATCAGCAGTAAGTATCAAAACTTATCAGTTAGAGTACAAGAAAATCCTTTCTCATGTGCTTCATTTTGTTGTCATGTCCCTTTAGTCTCTTTTGATCTGGAACACTTCATTAGATTTTCTTCATATTTCATTCATATTTCCAAAGAATGCAGAATTATTTTGCAGACTGTTCATGAATTTAGGAAAACCTAATGCTTCCTCATGTATAGACATAGGTTGTACATTACCTGTTCATAAAAAAGGCCTCATTTTGACCCTCCCCAGAAAATACCCGAAGCTTGAATGTCATTTTGAAATTTCTTCAGCTGGGTTCAGGGGCAGCATTTTTATACACACCCATTGTGTAGAGTGCCCTGGGAATGAGGGCAGCGTCACCAAACATGTCTATTTTCAGCAAAGGTTAGTTTCCAGAGCGGTATGACAGTGGAGGCTCCAGTATTTGGGAAGTAGTTCCTTTAGTCTTAAAAAGGAAGCTGGGAAGTCTGGAAGCTGGTAGTGCACATATATAATCACAGGTCCTGGGAGATTGAGATAGGAAGATCACAGGTTTGAGACCAGCAACAAAGTGAGACCTTGTTCAAAACAAAAAATTAAAAGGTCTAGGGTATAAAAAAAAAAAAAAAAAAGAAAGAAGGAAAAAAAGGAAAAAAAAGAAAGGAAGGAAGGAGGGAAGGAAGGAAGGAAAGAAGGAAGGAAGGAAGGAAGGAAGGAAGGAAGGAAGGAAGGAAGGAAGGAAGGGAGGGAGGAAGAAAGAAAAATCTGGGAGACTAATCACAACTTTATTGTATGAATAATGCAAGTCATAGAATAAACTATGTCATGCCTTTATATATAGTTTTAGAATAAGTAAAAGAATGCAATATGTCACCTTAGCAGTTGTATATATACTAACAGTATAAGATAAGGAGTTATTTAATTCAGATTATTGGTTATATATGGGAGGTCAGTGTAGTTAAGAGGAAAAGGGAGGAATCTCTAGATATGATTGTAATGATTCTTCCTTAAATCAAGAAAGAAAAAAGCAATCAAGATTTCTTAAAGTTACATGAGAACACTCATATTTCTAGTATTATTCTGTTGATATTTATATCTGAAATGTTTCACAATAAAAATGTTACTGGGATCATAATAATCATTTTAGCATTTCCCAGCCATGACAAATGACCCATGCTGAGTTTTAAATAACTTGTTTTATTTTTATTTATTTATTTATTTTTTTGCACCGAATGAACTCAGGAGCATTCTACCTTTGAGCTATACCCCTAGCCTTATTTTGTATTCTTTATTTTGAAACAGGATCTCACTAAGTTGTGGAGTGCCTCACTAGGTAGCTGAGGCTTGCCGCGAACCCGGATCCTCCAGTCTCAGCCTCCCAAATGCTGGGATTACAAGCTTGAGCCACTACGCCCATCTAACTTGTTTTAATTAGGAAACCAATCTGTGCTTATGGTGAAGATTAACTGCCCAAAAGCACACTAGATGAAAAATAATTACCCCCTCTACCCATACACCTGTGATCTCAATGCACTCCACAGATGTAACCCTTCTTAAAAATCTTACATTTATTTCCAGAAATATTCTACCTCTCTTCTTTGATAAGACAAATTATATTATTTCATCAACACTGTTCTACAAACTCCTTTTAAATTTTCATCTAACAATACATGTGTTGCACACATTTCTTTTATCAGTACTTGTATACTTAATTTATTCTTTCTAATGTCACCATATTAAGACTTCATTGAATGGCTGCACTCTAATTTTTTGACTACTTCCCAACTGACAGTTTTTTTCTCCAAAAATTTTATCTGATGTTTACTTCCAATAATATATTGATTTATTATTATTGGTACCCAATCTCAGTTAAAGAGTAACTGTTTCCTGTGAGGGCAGATGGCAGGGGATGGCCATAGTTCCTTGTGTCTTTCTCTTCTTGTGAGTTACTTCACAGAGGGGGCAGCATCTTGGATCTAGTGAGACCTATATAGTTACTTCACACGAACTTGAGTTTCCCTTTCCTCCAGAAGGAAATGTCTTCTGTTGGATTTTCCTAAATTCAAGGTCACTTTTCCAATCCCTTTGGTCCATCTCAGTAATGCATGCAGAGTTATCACTGTGTTCCACATTTTGCATTTGTGTTGGCTCTAGTAGTTGTGACCTATAGGTCAGACTGAATAACCACTCGGTATAATCACTATGAGGGTCTTTATAGTTTAAACAACTCAGTCCTAAACTGTATAAATACAAGTTGATTTGACTGGGAATGACTTATATCAAAGTCCTCACAAAATATCAGAGTAGAGAGAACACTATAGTTAACTTGGGCTTCTCAGAACTCTCCATGGTAGAATCAGAGACAGTATTTGTTCCCCTTGAAGGACTTTTACTTTAGCTGAAAAACAGTTTTAAAGAAGTTCAGAGAGTTGATAAAAGTTTCACAGCTTGTTAACAGAAGAGTCAAGATAAGAACCAAAGTCCCAGCACCTCACTGTCTTCAATTTACTTATGATATTTTTACATCTATAAGCCAAAAATTTATATCCCAGCTATAGGCTATCCAGATGTTTGCTATTGAAATGGGAGAGGGGGTAACTTTGTGTTCGTTTGGTCATTTTAGGTACAGGTTCAAGCTCTCAGAATATCTATCTTCCTGAAAATCAAGGTTACACAGTAATTATGAAAAGGAACTCAAGAATAAAATATTCAGTTCCATTTTTTAAGGAAAGTGCTAAAGTGTGATCTATCAATTGAAATTTGAAATATTTGTGGTCAATATTTTAATGAGAAATCTCCAAGGGCAATGACAAAATAAATTTGCCCTGCTAATAGTAACTATACCTACAGTAGTATAGAACTGAAAAATCTAATGATGCTGCCTACTCGTGAATGAAACAAGCAGATTGAAAGCTAAAGATGGATACAACTATAGCGTCTGAATCACACTGAATTATAGGTTTGGTTCACAAATTGCTGCTTGAGGTTGCATTTACACAATAGCGAGTGATAGATGGTGCCGAAATCAAGAATGAATTTACTCTCCCTGCACCTTGAAGAGGGTAATGTCCTTGGACATTACTAGTACCTGTTGAAGATAAATGAAGTCTACCTTAGTAACTTTGAACCATGCCAGCATTTGGATGTGGACCTCTAATTCTAGAGTCCAGGTTTGTTTTCAGAATGCTATATAGCCTGTTTTGGTGTTAATCACCTGTTACAATTTCTACTTGTATTAATTGCTCTCTTTGGTGAAAAAACTTTGAATCCTTTGCTGATTGGAATTGTGAATTCTCTATAATGACTGAATTTCTGTTTCATGTTATAATTATCCTTCAGGTGCCTGGAAAAGAGCTTCCTTTAAACTCTCCCCTATTCCAACTATGAGGGTCTTAGCTACTGCATCATCCACAGACTAACTTGTCGAATCATTGACCTTGGGGTATGTGTGTTAAGTGGCGTAGACATAGGATGTGCCTCCTGCCTGTCTACTCTGAAATATTATTGTGGTCTCAAAAACACCTGGCTGTGGCCTAAGAGGCTGAATTTTGCCAACAGGAATTCTGAGATGTCCAACAACTAGGAAAATAATGGCAAGTTTCTGTGATTAAACTAATTTTCCCTTCCAATATATCAAGAGATTTTATAAGTTTCTTTGAAGCTACTGGCAACATCTCCACAATCTTGAAAATGGACTGACTTAAACTCCTTTCCTTCCTCTCTTTATCTTGGTAAAAGTCAGTTTGTAGCACAAAGCAAAAGTCCTGGCTCAAAAACAAAACAACAACAAAAAGACCAAAACCCTCAAAAAACAAGCAAAAGCAATAAACAACAATATCAATTACTGCCTCCCTGATCACCACAACAGAAGAAATTGATTCTCTGGCTATACTCACTCCATCAACTTTGCCAGAATGTGATGATCTCAAGTTTCTCCCAAGAGGATGTTCCGTGCTGGATCATCATGGAAAATGTCTTCCATGTGCACTAAGAATTGGTCCTCTTACTTAACCTTAACTTGGGGAGAAACTGTTGTTTTCTCTTGGTCACCATGTGGAGAGATTGTCTATAACTATGCCATTTGAAAAATGGAGGCTGTGTATCGAGTGCCCCTAAAGTTACCTTGTGCTCCTGCTCAGATGTATTGATGTCACCTCTGCTGCTGAAGTTTCCTTTTTTCATCCCACAGAGGCCAAGGACACTGTTCACAAAAGTACCTAATGGCCAGTAGGTGGCACCAGCTCTGTCCCCAGGGCCCTGCTCTCATGCTCAGACACATCACTATGATGCTGATCGCCACTGTCATCACCTGGGCTTGATGTCTTGTGCTCTCAGACTTTATAGATTATTGGGAAAACTCCTTTTTCTTATATTTTTGAGGACCTGTTTGAAACATACCAGAGATTTCCCATTACTGTTAGGAGCAGAATCATTAGGGTAGGGACCTTGTCAATGTTCCCCTTCAGTGCCTCTCTACTACCTGGCAGAGGGGCCTGACATATGCTACATGATTGGCACATGGGACTTTTATTTTTAGCTTAGAAATTAAATCATCTTTTTGGAGGACTTTCCCATGTATCTCTGGGACTGGTTACAAGATGATAGACTGCTACTTGTGTCTTATATTTAAAACTGTCCTTTTCAGAGGTTGATCTGTTGTTTTCAATTCAAACTTCAGTGAAAAGGTTTACTGAAGACAGTAGGTATACTATCCACTTGCTCCTGAAGTTCACTATACAGGCTTATCTTTTAATTTGGAAAGGGTTCAGATTTAATTCATGGCCAGTTATGCATGGTTTACCAGTGTTTGTATCTGTCACAAAATTCCAATCATGAAGTTTGAATCTGGATGCTGAAAATAGTGAGGGACATAGGCCATAGGAGCTGCCTAGATAGTCCTGTCTTATCTCCTATGTTAATCATGTCACTCTAGATTTGGCTTAGAAACCCAGATTTCATGGTTTTATTCAACTGCTTGGGGGTGGAGAGAAGTGCATGAAACAAAGCAGGCAACAAATTCAAAGCTCATCTTTGTCCTTAGTAGATGTCTCCATAGGCTTCCTCCTCGTGAGGCACAAAGGGAACAAGTAATAATGCAAGAGTTCCAGGTAGTAGTTATTTATTTACTTGGGAGAACTGGGCGTGAAACTCAGGGGTCTTCTGCTACCATGCTACACCCTAGCCTTATTTATTTATTTATTTATTTATTTATTTATTTATTTATTTATTTATTTATTTATTTTAAACAGTCTTGCTAAGTCATGATGCCTGCCCTTGAACCTGTGATCCTCCAGGGTTTAGATGCCAGCAGGAACTGTGTGCTGCAACCAACCTCCAGGTTCCACCAGGTGAGTATTCTAGTTTTTTACTTTGGCTTTTATTAGGTTTTATTCTTTCTCTTCTTTTTCATTTTATTTATTTATTTATTTTTAAATTTTTTGCAGTACTGGGGATTGAACTTAGGGGCATTTTACCTCTGAGCTACACCCCCAGACTTGTTTTTATTCTTTATTTTGAAACAGGGTCTCACTAAGTTGCAGAGGGCCTCACTAAGTAGCTGAGGCTGGTGGCAAACATGGATCTTCCTGTCTCAGTCTCCCAAATACTGGGAGTGGAAGCGTGGGTCACCATACTTGGCTTCTTTTTCATTTTTTAGCAGTTGGTTTTTATTCCAATAAGGGTAATTCTCTAACTATAGAATATCAACTATGTGCAGAACCTAGTATTACATATTTTGATAAAGAAATGGATATTCCTCTAGCTTAAAATAGCTTGTAATATGTTGTAATATGAGGAGGGGAGAGAGAGAGAGAGACGTGTGTGTGTGTGTGTGTGTGTGTGTGTGTGTGTGTGTGTGTGTGTGTGTGTGTCTGTTAAGGGAGGGGAGGGAAGAGGAGAGAGTGCCCTACTGGGACATGCGGCATGGCATGGATAGGGAAAAACCCATTGGATATATAAAAATAGTTCCAATAGCAAGAAATTTTGACTAAAGAAATATGTAAATAGGACACAGATATACAAGAGGTTTAAGCCTCAATTTCCATCCATATAGAATGAGAAAATAAGATTTAAAACCCAAGTGACCGCAGTGACCTCTCATTGGCCTCCCTGACTCCTGCTTCCTTTCTGTCTAGAATTGTTCTCTGTTTTCAGAACACTGTTTCTTAAATTTATAACTCTCTTGACATCTGCCCTGATCAGCGAGCTTTAGGGTAGAGTCCTAGCTTAAAACCATCTTCTTTCTATATTCTCTCTTTAGTTCCTGTCTTCAATTGTGGCTATAGCCATGCTATGATTACTAGCTCCTGACTTGTCTTTCCATAGCTTAGTACTTACATATGCTGATCCCCTGATAGGACTGATATTCTGTTCATTCCCAGCTAAGTTCTAATGATTATACAAACATCTTTTACAATTGTATTTTGTTATCTCCTCAAACTACACTTTACAATCAGGTCTGATGGTACATGCCTATAATCTCAGTACTCTGGAGGCTGAGGCAGCAAGAACACAGGTTCAAGACCTACCTCTGCAACCTAGGAAGGCCCTTAGCAACTAGTGAGAACCTGTTTCAAAATGAAAAATAAGTCTGAGGTATAGCCCTATTAGAAAATAAGCAAGTATTATTATTATTCACATTATTGTTTTGTGTGTGTGTGTGTGTGTGTGTGTGTATGTGTGTGTGTGTGTGTGTGTGTGTGTGTGTGTGTGTGGTATCGGGGATTGAACTCACGAATTCACACATGCTAGGAAAGCTTTTTTTGTAAAATTGTATTTGAGACAGGATTTTGCTAAATTTCCCAGGCTGTTCTGGAATTTTCCATTTTCCTTCCTCCATCTCCTGAGTAGTTGGTATTACAGGCATGGACCACCATGCCCAGAAAGGATCTTACTGTAACAATGCAATCTGCAAATTAATGGAGAGATCATTGGTCTGGGGCAATGATGATTAATCTATCTAAGAACAAGACTTACTTGGTAAATGAATGACCTGGGTCAACATTATATTGGCCAGTTAGATCTCTGAACAATGGCAAAAAATTTTAAAAAAGGAAAATATTATAAAAAAATAGCTGAAGAATGACTATTTCTGGAAGATGTCAACTGCATGCAAATGCCATAACTCAGTAAGTGAAAACAAATTGGATTTCTTGGTTAAAAGGCACACAACACACACACACACACACACACACACACACACACCACATATACACACACACACACATTCTGATTGGAAGGGGAAGATCATTTTTTGGTTCTGCAATTCTCACTGCAGACCTGCAGAGAAAGGATTTTGTAAGAATTACTGCCCACTGGGAAATTTCAGTTTTGTAAAATATCTGGTAATCATCTGAGAAGAAAGATGCAATTTCAATGTGAAATTAATTCTAAGCTTGTATTACTCCTGGTCCTAAGTTCTTCCACAGATGTAATTATGCACATCAGGAATTTGTAGTTGTATCTTCCTGAAATACCAATTTTTCTGTCAGGTCTTGATCAAATACCTACTATTAGTCACTATAACAGTAAGCTATTTCTGACTTGTTTGTCTTTTGACACCTTCCATAAAATGGCTCGCTAGTCCTGATGAAACTATATTTTTAGATAGTCATCATTTTTCGATGTTCCATCTGGTGATGCCTCTTTATCTATGGTTCTGGGACTAATGAACTCTAAGTTTTGATTCAAGGATTAATTACTGGTCTCATTTGGTGCCGGATGTATTTTTTCATATGGAATCAGTTGTGGAGAGAAAGAATTTGCACTCAATTTGAAAAGGCTCCAAATGGACACGAGGAAGTACTGCAGAGAATTGGCTTGGCTCTTGACTGATTTCAAATCACAATGTCCCCTGTCAGCACAGAGGTGAGTCTTTCAGAGGAGGAGTTCTGCTCTGAGGCCAGATTTCAAAACTCTGATCTGTATGTCTGCACAGTAGGCAATTCTTGGGGGTTATGTGCACTGTACTTTCAAGTTGGCAAATATGTCCCCAAGTGGTGGAGGCGTGGAGAGGGTTGGGAGGCATAAGACAGCAGGACTCTACCCTTTATCTATGATTTAGGATAGGCCTTTGGTATTCAAAGGAATGTTGAAATTTAGACAGCATAATGTACAAAAGGAAATACAATTAGAATTTAGTTACTCCAGATACAGTGTTATTACCTATCCTACTACCCATAGGGCTGGTCTTCTGTGTCAGGATCTAAATAGACACTTCACAAAAGAAGAAATATAAATGGTCAATAAATGTATGAGGAAATGTCCAACATCATTAGCAATCAGAGGGAGGCAAATCAAAACTACCCTGAGATTTCACCTAACCCCAATCAGAATGGCAATCATCAAGAACACAAACAACAAATACTGTCGAGGGTGTGGAGAAGTAGAAACTCTAATGCATTGCTGGCAGGATTGCAAATTAGTGCAACCACTTTGGAAAACAATGGAGGATCCTCAGATGAATGGTAATGAACCTACCATATGATCCAGTAACACCACTTCTGGGTATCTACCCAAAAGAATGGAAACCAAACTATCAGACCAACACATGTGTATCTATGTTTATAGCCGCACGATTCACAATAGCCAAACTATGGAACCAGCCGAGATGTCCATCAACAGATGAATGGATTACAAAACTACAGGATATATACACAATGGAATTTTACTCAGCCATAAAGAAGAACAAAATCATGTTATTTGCAGGGAAATGGATGGAACTGGAAAACATTATGTTAAGTGACATTAGTCAGACACAAAAAGTAAAAAATCCTATGCTTTCCCTAATATGTGGAAGCTAGGGAGAAAATGGGATATAAGAGGGACTCCAGATGAAGAAGGAGAAACCTTAGGTGAGCAAAGAATTTGACTTAATGGAAGGTGATGGGGGAGAGGGGATACCCTAATGCACATGATGTACTTTCACAATTATTTCAAAGTCAATCACTAAACTGAACTTGAGAAGGAGGGCGAGAGAGTGGGGCGGGAATTGGGGAAGGGTTAAATGAGAAATGTGTGCATGTATTCCTTTATCAGCTTGTACCTAACAAAATGTATTATTACATTGCACCAATTAAAAAATAAAAAGAAACTGGTAGAGGATACATGGTTGAATTTATGTCTAGACTCTTTCTTCTCTGTTCCATTGGCTTACATGCTTGTTTTATTCCAATATTATGTTGTTTTGATTGACATCATTTAGTAGTGTATATTTTGAAGTGAAGAAGTGTGATGCCTACAATCTTGTTTTCATTTCTCAAGATTGCTCTGGCTATTTGGGGACTTCAATAGTTCTATATGAATTTTAGTAGTTTTTTAACTTGTGTGAAAATTGTCATTGGAATGTAGATAGTGATTGCATTGAATCCATATATTGCTCAGGGTTTTAAATTTCTCTTTGATGATTCTAGCTTCCCTTTTCCCTTTTTTTTTTTTTTCTTTCCCCATGTCAAAAGCCTCAACTTTGCTAGTCCTCAAAAGTCTATGAATACTTTATCAGTTTCTCTTTCACCTTCATTTCAGATTCTATTTTCAGGAATAAACTGATCAGCAATTTTATCTTCAGGATGAATGAATACAAAGTATTATGAGGTTTATTCTTTCAGAAGCCTTTACATTTGCAAAAGATTATACATAGGCCTAAGAAATTAATTTGTAATGAAATTTTTGGCATCAGTAAGTGCATGGGAAGGCTTGATTTGGGGAAAGAGAAGGGTGGTTCTCACTCTGCTGAGGTGATTCCTTTGTGGTATCTCTTTTCCAATCATCTCTGAGACTTGACTTAGCCATATCTCACTATTACAGAGATTTAGCAGCCAACACATGAACCCACACTTTGATAATGATAATGTGTTGAATTTCTCTTTAAAAATATTGATATGGTATTTGAGATTTTGTAGGAGTTTCTTCTCAGGAATCCCTCACAATGGGAAAGAGTGAGAACTGTGTGTGATGTTGTGCATGCAATGGGAATAATCAGATGTTGGTGGCTCTCCTCCCTGTGGAGTCTGATACCCTGCGGGCACAAGCTTTGTAACCCCTAATGTGTGCTGAGTGTTATATGAGTCTTTCCCTCAGGAATTCCTCATAGACCTTGATGCTGGTTGGTTTATGCTGTGGGAGTCAAGGGGAATATAACTAAGCTAGTAGAATGCTCACGTTCTCTTTTTTTTTTTTTTTTTTTTTTTTTTTTCCATTCCCCATAAGGGAAAAATAACACAAGCACTGCTATTTCTCTGATTCCAGGAGTCTTGCAACATCTCAATTCTCATTAAAGGAATTTGTCAAATACCAGTGCTCGTCTCTAAGCAAGCTCAACAGTTGCTGTTTCCTCACAGTAGGCATTGGAGATGACGAATGGGAAAGCTTTTGAAAGATTTTTACAAGGTCATTATTGGTCTACTTGCTCTAATGCAGCTGTCTGTTTTAAGAAACCTAAAGAGCAAAACTGAAATTTGTAAAATAAGTCACAATGCAATGAAATAAAATAGCATAAGCAGCAAGTGAATGTGAAAAGTAAGAAAGCAAAAGTAGGAACTTTAAGTTCTCCCTAGAGGGCTATTCCATTCTAAATAAAGCATTATTGTCTGATCTCAGTGAGTATACTATTGTAGGCTGGCCTCTTATCAATGAATATTTAGTCTTTTGCCATCAATAATAGTCATGAAAGTACAGTGCTGGAATCTCTCAAACACTCTCATAGCAACCTAACACTGGTCCCTTTTAAAGGCTTGGGGAATTTAAACATGATTCTTTTGCATCTTTCATTTGCTTCCCTCCCCACCTCAGTCTTTCACAAATGCAATGAGAAGTAATATTATTACATCTTTATTTTCTGAAAGATCTGAAAGTACAGGAGAGCACTACTTCTAAACAGTGAACACCAGAATTAATTTTTAAATTGAGGTACATTTTTAATTTTAAGGGAAGGTGATGTTGACTTTATTTCAGGAAAATCAGATGCATAAACCCAAAATTCTTCGCATAACAGCATTTCTCCTACCTGCCAGCTTATATACTGTGCCTTGAATTACACGTAATTAATTTGAAGCTACATCCATTGGACAGAATCCAACTTTTTTGTTCAATATTTTTACACATGTGAATTGGGCTTATATAGTCTCTTGAAGGTTCTCTTTCACTGTTTTTAATATATAATCTATAAGGAAATGTGCACATAAGTTTATACCTGAAAGAATTTTCAAAAAGTGACTATAACTATGTCACCTGCACTCAGATTAAAAAACAAACAAACAAAAAATGAGAACACCAGCACCAGAGAGTTTTTTTTAAATCATAGTCTCTGTTATTATTTTTGTACTTTCCAAGTAACTGCTATCTTGAATCTTACACCCTAGATTAACTTGACTGTTTTTGAACTTTATATAAATGGAATCATACAGTGTACTTACTTTTTGTGTTTGCCTCTTCATCCAAAACTATGTTAACTTCTGCCAACAACTTTTATCAATTGTATTGGGAGGAAGAAGAAAAAAAAAGTGGAGTAATTAGACTTTTTGCATTAGTTTATAAAACTAAAATCTTATCTGTTTATACTATACTCTAGTTGACGAAGTGTTTTCCTGTGCAATATTAGGAAGCAAGGGAACAGAAAAGGAAGAATGAGGTAGTGAGATCCAGGAGACCTTTAATTTGAACCCACAGAACGTGCAGCTTGCTGTTGATTTTCATCTGTAGAATGTAAATATCTACTTCTGTGATTTAAGGAATGGCAGCTCCCTTGCTATTGCTTTGGTCTGCTTTTACCTGTACTGCACACCAGCTTTGGGAGTCACAAAGCTTCTTTTTTCTTGTCTTAATTTCACTGATGTCAACATTGTAACCTAGAGAAGATATTGCCCAAAGCTATACTAGCTGTAATTGGAAGATCTGAGACTTCTGTCTTATAGTTTATTATTTCTATGTGCCCGGCCTCTGCTTATAGAACTGCAAGCATTCTGTCACCTGAGACAAGCAAAGCCCCAGGTAAATGGCATGATTTTTAAAATTGGGCAGGGTACTCCAAATGCTTTTCTTATGAATCAGTGGCACAATGCCCTGAAAACTTTTCTTATTAATCCAAAAAGCTGGGCTTTGCAAACAAAGACCCTTTATATCACGCCAACCTCACTCTGTTTTCTGGACCTTAGCTAAACATAGAGCAACTCTTTGGGACTGGCAATCACATACTGTATTGCATCCAATAACAATGAGGCTGTAGGATCCTAGTACCCTGCGGCTGTCTAAGGATAGGTACACATTGTTGGTTAAAGCTGGCTAAACTCCAGGGTGCTTTAGGAAGATCCTAAGATGTGATACATGATAGTGAGAAATGGCATTGAGTATGTTTTGCTAAATGAGCTTTGTCATTTTCAAAATTATATTTAGGACAGGTTCTGACCCAGCCCTACTGACACCATCATCATTCTCCAGCAGCATCAGCTTGATGAAGGAGTGGTGAACCATTGCTTACAGTGAAAAGAAAAGAACTTGCCTGGAAGTCAGACCACGTCTGAGAAATGGCCCTGTCTTTGCCTCCCTTGGCGATGTGAGATCTGAGTTGACTTAACACCCAATTCCTTATCCTCATGTATGATGCCAGGCTTGGGATCTAAAACTACATGTCCATCCGTGGTGAATGATTTTGGCAACCTTAGTACTTTTTTTTTTTTTTTTTTTTTTTTTTTTTTTTTTTTTTTTTTTTTTTTTTTTTTTTTTTTTTTTTTTTTTTTTTTTTTTTTTTTTTTTTTTTTTTTTTTTTTTTTTTTTTTTTTTTTTTTTTTTTGGTTTTTTTTGGCGGTACTGGGGATTGAACTCAGGGGCATTCTACCTCCGAGCTATACCCCCAGCCCCATTTT
>PVLC010000716.1:0-15558 GCA_004027655.1 Graphiurus murinus
GGCTTTTTATAGCTGCACCAGGCCTAAGCCACGAGGTGTCTCGTACAGCTCTCACCTGGCCGGCCACGAGTCGGGTGTGCTGGTGCATGCGCTCTGGCGTGGCACAGCCTCGGGATGTAATCCACCTGTAGCTGCTTCTGGCACTTTACCAGGCGCCATCTAGAGGCAAGGTCCAGCTGGCCAGGCTAGGCCCCCGACACCCAGTCCTATTTTTTATTCTTTATTTTGAAACAGGGTCTCACTAAGTTGCAGTGGGCCTAAGTAGGTAAGGCTGGCCACGAACTCAGGTCCTCCATCTCAGTCTCCCAAGTACTGGGATTACTAGTGCGCGCCACCACTCCCGGCTCTATTTTTTATTCTTTATTTTGAAACAGGGTCTCACTAAGGTGCGGAGGGCCTCACTAAGTAGTTGTGACTGGCCGAGAACTCAGGTCCTCCAGTCTCAGCCTCCCAAATACTGGGATTACAAGCATGCGCCACCAGGCCCGGCTCAGAGGGTGTATCTTTCTGGAGCTCATGGATATGTGTCAAAGGGCCTGAGAACTAGGCTTTTCGTTTGGCAGAAAACGGGGAGGAGCATGGTGAGAGGATTTCCCGGTTGGAGAATTAGCACAAGCAAACCTGGAAAGGCCTGAAAACGGGCCTGAAGTTCGGGGCACAGGGCCACATGTGCGTACCAGGGAGAGCCACTGTGAGCTTTACGAGCTTCCACATCTCTGTACCAGAGACATTCTGTCTCCCTCCTCAAAAAGTGATATATATCCATTTTCTAACTCACAGCTAACTAATAAAACCTGCTGCAAGGCTACCTAGGAGGTCATGGGGAAATATAATGATAGAGTGGGATAAAATGCAGGAAGTGAGGAAGGAGGGAGGGCGCGGCTTCCAGAGGAGAGGCGGTCCAAGGCCACTCCCCAGCACTTGGTTTTTCAGTCTCCAGCTCTCCCCACGGCTTCCTGATCCCCGTGATGCTTGGAGCTGCACCCTCCAGCACCATGTCAAACGAAATTTGTGATAGGGCTTTCACACATTATCATCATATTTCACAATGATCCCCTAAGTACCTTTCGGACCATTTTAATTAGTTTGCTGTAAGTAAAACAATGAGTATATAGCACTTTTTGACAAGGGAGAGAGGATAACTCAGGTACAAAGAGATTTGAACGGTTCTGCCGTTGAACCCCTTAGAACATTAGAACCATTGGCAAAGGCATGAGAAGTACGTAACCATCCTCGTGACCCTGAAGGGGAACTCGGGAAAGCGTGACCATGCAGCTCTCCCCCAGGTGGCCAGCCTCGCCTTTCTTTAAAACCGTGGAGGAAAGGAAGGTGAAATTCCTAGCTGAGCTCACAGCCCTGACCACGAAGGCTTCTGCTTGCTGACCTGTCCCCTTTCTGTGTGCCTCCCTAGCTCTCTGGCGGCTGTGAGCTGACCGTGGTGATTCACGACTTCACGGCTTGCAACAGCAACGAGCTGACCATCCGGCGCGGCCAGACAGTGGAGGTCTTGGAGCGGCCGCACGACAAGCCCGACTGGTGCCTGGTGCGCACCACTGACCGCTCCCCCGCGGCCGAGGGCCTGGTGCCCTGCGGCTCCCTGTGCATCGCTCACTCCAGAAGCAGCATGGAGATGGAGGGCATCTTCAACCACAAAGGTAGGCATGGGAGGGTGAGGGAAAGGGCCGCCCCGGAGCCGGGTCTGCCCGACTTCTTCGCCTTCCAGTACTCGCAGTCCTCCTGGTCAGGCAAGCCTCTACCCATCGGGGGCAGAAGTCCAAATGAGGATTTCACCCAGTACTCTGAAATGATATGCGATCACCTCATTTCCCAGGATGGTGGAATAAGATAATGACATCAGCTTAAAGGAGAAGGAGGGTCTGCTTTTGGAGGGTCAGTGTCATTCATAAATGGAAAAGAATGAGAAGGAACTGCTCTCCTTCGGGTGTAAATAGGTAGGGTTATAATCGGTAAGGGCGATGGGGCCAGACTCGGCTCTCCTTAGTCAGGTGATCACCATGTAGATCTCTCGTTTGTTAGCCTTCAATTCTAGAAAGTCAAACATGCAGTTCTGAGAGTTTAATCACTGCGTTTTGTAGCTACAGAAGCCAAAGGATCAAAGGGCATCCCAAACTCCCAGCTACCTGCATGGGTTGGAAATGGAGCTGGTCCCTGAGGGCCCCAGGCAGCCCTCTGCGGGCTCTGCAGCTGACAAGGGAGGTGGCTTTTGGAAGAAGTGCTGCTAAATGGAAATAGCAGGGCCTTTGAGCAAAACGGCTTTGTGCAGTGCTAGGTGACTCCCATAGGTTAAGGCAGCTGGAGCAGGAGAATTTCTGTGTGTCCATCTAGACGAGCCAATGGCACATTCCTATGGAGAGTATGAGTCTTTATGCCAAAAGTCCACTTGCAACAGCCGTGAGACAGATGTGACTGCTGAGTCCTTGAAATGTGGACTGAGGCATAAAATATGCTGGGTTTTTGTTTGAAAAATACTGTGTCATTATTTTATAGTCATTACATGTTGAAATGATAATATACTTTACATCGAGTTACATACAATGTATTATTAAAATTACCTAGTTCTTTTTACTCCTGAAAGCATAGCTAGAAAAAAAATTTGGTTTTTATTATACTTCTTTTGGACAGTGCTGGCCTAATGCTCATCTTAGTGAAAAGCAATTTGAGACTTTCAGCCCTGAGAAGAAACCCTGGTCTGTAGCTTCTAGAAAAGTGCAGAATAGGCAGCATTTGTACGTCTGAACCACACTGTGTCCTGGTCTCTTTCTACGATACTGGCAAATGGAAGTTCTTCCAGATCGCTGTTCCGTTTGCTTGGCCTTCCGGAGAGAACATCACCGTCCCCGCCATATTTGGTTTCTTTTCTCTTCACGTTCCCTTCCCTCTGCCTCCTTACATTCATCATGAGGCAGCCAGGCCATCCTCCAGCTGCGCTGGGTTTAGTCATTCCCTCAAGCTAAACGAAGCTGCACAGGATGCAGCTAATGATTAGCTCGCCTCGTTTATTATAGGCCCCACCACTGCTCCGGATCCCTCGGAGCCTAAATCTGAACTTCTCGTCACCTCAGGAAGAAACAGGAAGAATGAGGCGATTGTTTCTCCAGGGATCTGGAGAGAAAGGAAGAGAATTTTCGGATTTTGGCCCAAAGCCCAGGTGTCCAGTTTCATTTCTAGCAGCGTTGTCTATGTGTGGCGCAGCACTGGGCTTGCCGTGGCGTGGTGCTTGAGTTCAGGTGGAGATCCGCACATGTCTTAGCCCAATGCCACAGCATCGGAGGTTGCATAATATATTAAAATCCATGGGCTTGAGCGGAAAATAAAGTACAACTTTTTTCCTCAAGTCAATCTATCCCCTGAGGAGCCCCGGTGCACTTGAGTGTGCTACAAATAACACTGGTTCTGAAAGATTCCTTTTGTGCGGGGCTTTCCTGTGGTGTGTTCCCTACTTCCTGGTGTTCACAATTGCAGGCTAGCCAAGGGGAAAGAACTAGGTATTTACCACCGTCGACTTTGTTCTGAAAACTTCAGACGGAGGTCAGGTTTTGCTTGGGGTGTGTGTGTGTGTGTGTGTGTATTGTAATCTTACATGATAATATACTTCACAGTGATGGAGACGTGCATGTGCATAGCACTTGGTGAACTTCCATCCCCTGGCTTTCTCCTCCCATCTCCAGACATAATTTTGAGATTGGCATTGGTAAATTCACCTAGGTACAGAACGTCACTGGCAGTGTTTCCTTCATTGACTCTCCATTCCCTCCCCTCCCCCGAGTCCCCTTCATTGCTCCACTGAGCTTCTTCCTCCATTATCTAAAATTCCTCTTGTAAGCCGGACATGATGACGCATGCATGCAATCCCAGGACTTGGGAGGCTGAGACCAGAGGATCCAGGTTCGAGGCCAGCCTCAGCTACCTAGTGAGGCAGTCCACAACTTAGTGAGACCTTTTTTCAAAATAAAGAATAAAAAATAGGGCTGGGGGTATAGCTCGGAGGTAGAATGCCCCTGAGTCAATCCCTAGTACCTTAAAAAAAAATGTACCTGTTAAAGTCAACTATCTATCTACTTGCCGGTGAGCAATCAACTGTTCAAAGGATTGCAATGCGTATAAACATTCAGATCAGCCAAGAAAGGCCCGGTGCCCAACGTGAGCAGTGCCAGGTTCCTTTGGTGAGTGTGAAGCTTGGCTAGACTGGGAAGTCTATCGGATGGTGAGGATGCTAGGGATTCACGAGAACCAGGCATCCTCTCTCTCATCATAAATACATAGATACTAAGGTGGTTTGGGGAGAGGATAAAAGCACATCTTGTTCAAAATGAGTAAGAAGTTTAATTATACAATTTGTTTTTCAACAAAAACTTTGTGTCTGAAACTAGACTCCACTGTGAACATTATTCCATTGAGAAAGGCTTTCCATGTTGTAGAAATGGAGAGGTTATTTTTGCAGACTGCCCCTCTGGCGTCCTTTGTAAACAGGTAGCCTCGGGGCCTGACAGCTTCTCTGGTCTCTCTCTGGCCATCATTCTTTCTCACAGTGGGTTAAGGCACAGCCTCAGCAGGCACTGAGCGCACTAAAATAGAACAAGGATTCAGCAGGTTCTGGTGCTGGACTAGTCTTATTTACGTCTGTGGTTTTACTGTCTGCCATGAGCTCAGAATCTAGGGCTGGGCCTTGGTGTGGACATTTGAGTCTATACCCCCAGTGTGCTGAGAATCATGAGCCCCTTACACTCCCTTGGGAATAGGCTTTGATTTACTGTAGAGGTAGGTGCCAGGCAGTCACCTCTAATCTCAGTAAATCCAAGTGCTTATCCCTCCTACTGTCTCAACTTGTAAAACTTTTACTTTTTCTTGGTCACAGAAAGTAAACAGGAATATCAGAAATGTTTGTTTCCAGTGAGGTGACTTCATAACATACCCTAGGCTTTTCTGCTACCCTGGTCTGAGTTGTAGGTCTTTTCTCTCTTCGCAAGCAAGAGCTGCCATGCACAGTGGTCCTTGAGTGTTCAGCTCCAGGGTAGCAGAGCAGGAGCAGCACAAGGGAGGGACACCGGGTGGCAGCAGCACCAGAGATAATGACCAGAATTGAAAGCATTCACTACAGCGTAGAGCTGCTGTCACCAGCTTTCTGCAGGGTGGGTGTCTGGTGTGCAGAGTGCGAGTCTTTTTACTCTTCTAGCTCTTCTTCTGGTAAAATGAGAATTTGTCACCAATCCTGGGAGGTCCTTCCATTGTGCTCACCAGCTCTTTGGGTCTGGAAAACTGCCAGGATGGTCTGTGTCCCCACACGGCCCGCCAGTGTCACACCTGCCACCACTGCTCACAGCTACATAGAGCAGTGTGTTGGGATGATTGAATCGGGAAGGTCACTCTCGGCACCCGTACAATCAATTGTTGTCATAACGCAGCTTTGAGAGAAGACTTTTTGGGTGGTAAGGGTGGCATTTGGGGTTGGAGCATTGGATGGGACAGTAGTGAGCTCTCAGAGTTGTTCTTCACTTCAAGCCTGAGTTCTGATCCCATCCCTGTCTTTGATGACATCCCGTGCTCAGATAGGGTGGAAGTGGATGAGTGCTAAGGTCCTTGCCATCTCTGATATTCTAGGTTTATATTTCCTAGAACATTTTTCTGAAGAAAGGCCAATTCAAAACTTCCACCTTTCCCATATGTCAGCCTGTCAAGAGGTGGCAGGTGGCTTGTTTGCTGTGGTTTAGAAATGTCTAAAAGGAAGCATCCACTTTTAAAGAAAACCGGCTGGGGAAGGCTCTCTAAAAGTTGTTCATAGCTATAAAGTTGTTTTCTCCTTTGGATAGTGTGAATTTCGGTACCTCATTTTATTTTGATCGAGGTAAAGGAATGATTTATCTGCAGCAAATGAGAATAAGAGAATGCAAACACAGGAAATACAACCTCTCGCTTGCTGTCAACTTGCACTTCAAAACCCAGGAGCTATGATTCAGTGCCTTACATTTTGCTATGGTAAATAACGTGTCAAAAAAACATTCTTCCCAGGTTTTTTGGCTTACCATAACCCGTGCAGAAAAGAGGGCCCCTGTAAATCAGATCTCAGGCTTGGGCAGGCTGGCTGCAGTCATTGGAGAAAGGATACAAAGGTCTTTTAAATGCAGCAATATGTGATGTTATTAATAAATGGGGGCATTTTCCTTAATCCAAGTTAAAAATAAGAAAGAAACGTGTTTTCCATTTGAAGCTACCTGAAGTGTGGGTTTTTCTCTGGGCTCAACCCTGAGCCACCTGTTTCACCTCTCCACTTGACTGTCTTACTGACTTTTTCCAATCCAAAATACCCAGATTCCCTCTCCCACCATCTGCCCATTTGTTCACCCAGAAACATAGCCAGCACGCTGGTGGCCCTCTTGACTGTCCACTGCAATTTTTAAACTCTAACACAGTACACATGACATAAATTTTCCATCCTAACCACTTTTAAAAGTCCAGTCCTGTGCTACCACCATCCATGCTTGGCACCTTTTTCACCTTACAAAACTGAAACACTATACCTGTCAAACAAAACTCCCCATTCTCCCTACCCCCACCCTACAACCAGCCTTCTGCTTTCTGTCTCTGAGCTTTGACTGACTACTCTAGATATCTCATACCAGTGAAATCCTATAGTGCTGGTCCTCGTGTGACTGGCTTCTTTCATTTAGCATAATTTCTTCAGGGTTTGTCCATGTTCTGGTATATTTCTGAACTTCCTTAAGGCTAAATAATATGCCACTCTATGTATATACCACATTTTGTTTATCTGTTCATCGGTTGATGGACACTTGGATTACTTCCACCTTTTGGCCTTTGTCTACAATGATGCTATGAACATGGTAGGCAGATACCTCCCTGAGTTCCTGCTTTTCATTCTTTAGAGTAAATTCCCAGAAGTAGGATTGCTGGATCATATGGTACTGTGGTCTAGATGTTTGTGTCCTTCCAAGATGCATGGTTTGAAATCCAATCCCTTGTGTGTAGGTACTGAGGCGTAGCGTCTTTGGAAGCTGACCAGTTATGAGGAAGGGGCTCTTATGAACAGATTTAGTGCCCTCATGAACGAGGCCTTGGGACCCTTTTGCCCTGCCACTATGTGAAGACACAGAAGGTGTCTTGTCTGAGAAACAGGCCCTTACTGGTTCCGAATCTGCTGGTGTCTTGATCTTAGACTTGTGTTGTTTATAAATTACTGGGTTAAGATATTTTGTGATAGTAACAGGAGTAGACTGAGGCATATAATAATCCAATCTTTAATTTTTTGGAGAGTGTCTTCTCTGTCATGTGAGTTTCATCTCAAGAATATATTTCAAATACATTCTCTTTTCTGTGGCTCCACCTAAACTTCCAGCCTCCCTCGCCCTCTCTCAGTGTACCTGAATGCAAACCCCACCACAGGACTCTGGCCAAGGTTCCTTCACCTTCCACTGATCATAGAATAAAACCCAGTGTTCCTAGTGTGTCCTCCAAGGCCGTGCATCTAACACATGCTTGTGTGCGCACACACCTGCGCACACTTGTGCACGCACACACATGGTCACACGTGCACACATCCTCTCCCCATGGTACCTCTTCTTGAGGTAACAGAAGACGGGTTTCCCTGCTCCTAACCCCTACCTTATACTCCCTGTCCCATTTCACCAAATACATAAAAAATGGAAAACCCTAAAGGAAAAAAATAAGCTTATCCAGTGAGTCTATAGAGATGAGTCTTGGTCCACTTAAATGCTAAACATCAGAGTAACCTGAAAAGGGTAGTCCCAATCAAATGACAACTCCAGCGACAGGGACCTACAAGGAGCTTAGAGGAACTCATTGGAAGCACTTTAAGCACATTTTAATAGGAATGACAGCCACAGATAGAGTGCTGAACTTATAAATATGATAGAACTACAAATAACCACTAGGACTAAGGAAGGGAAGCAGTGAGCCCTCATATAGCCCCCCTGAAAGGCAGCAGTAAACTGAGGAAGTGGACCCTGGCACAGTGGGTCGTGGGAGGCCGTTTTGACGCACAGCTGTGAACTTGGGGGGCCCTTCAACTGAAGTACTTTCTGCAGGGATGTTGATGGGCCAAGTAAGTACAGATCATTTGTAATACTATTTGTCAAGTTCCACATTTTTCTTAACTTTAAAGTTACATACTTTATAGATTTATTTACTGGGGCCATTACTCATAAGGTTCAAAGAAACAGGCACACTCTTTTTGTCACGGACTACTCTTTAAAATCACTTGTAATTTCTTGAAATGAAGGAAGGAACTCAGGCTCCAGTGCCTAGAGCTTGTGAGCCCCGCACCTGATTCTAATGGCTGACCAGTATGTGAATGTAAAATAAGGGCATGTTGCCATTTAGGCCCAGATTGCTCAGATTGCCCACAGCTCCCTGTTTTACTTTAAAAAAAAAAAAAAAAAAAGGAATCTGGGCCTAGTATCCATGGCTTAGGCTGGACCATTTCACCCTGGATAACCCCGGTGTCTGGGCTCTGTGAGGTCATGGCTCTGCCTGGGGGCTGGTGCCCCAACTACCAGCCCCTCTGTATATTTATGACTCCAGATCAACCCTTCACTCCCTTCAGCCCTCCATCTCAATGATGTGCAGCTGAGACCAGGTGCAGGACTTTCCCAGGGGTTTGCAGGTGACAGAGGGAAGACTTAGGTCACCAGATACGTCTACTCTTAGGGAGCCCATGCCTTACCTCCCGCACTCCCAGCTAATCCACCTGCATTGAAGATGCACCAAAGGCTCTTTTCCCCTCGGAATACAGAGGGTTCCCGAGATTGCTTCCCCCCACCCCAGCACTCTCAGTTCTCAGGACAGCACCGGCCCTTCATCAGCATAGTATAGCTGACAGACGGACGGGTCCGTGGAGGGAAGGCTCGCCCCCACCTGCAGGGCTGTGGCCTGTCCCCTGCTCTCCCCTGGGCAGTCAGGTCAGGATGGAGGTGTCCAGCAGCAGCAACTTTGCAGAGTTGGGGTTATCCAGTGTGAATGGCCAATCCAGACTGAGCTACAGACACTAGGCCCAGGTCCCTTTTTTGTTTTTGGTTTTTTTTAAGTAAAACATTTAATTATTTTATTCTTTTTTAATATGCTTTTATTGGTGCATTATAGTCTCACATCATAATACAAATCATGTTGATACTGACACACATGCACACAGCACTGGGTACCCACCTCCCCATCTCCTCCCTTCCCAATACAGAGCATTTTCACATATGTACACATAGTCAATGGTAGTAATTCTATTAAGGAACCTCACCCTTCCCCCTCCTCTTCAGGTCCCTTTTTAGAACCTGCTCAGACATGAGGTGCATTCATGCCACAGACCCAACCTCTAATGCTTCCAGTGTCCTGGGAACAGCTGCTCAAAAAAGGCCAACACAGGTGGCCACCAATATCCACCCCCACCACCACCCTGAAGAGCACCAGCTTTGCAAAAACCGGGGTGCTTCTCCACCTCTTTCGGGGTCTCTGTGACCAAACCTGGAGTCTGGGGCCACTAGCATTTCCCCAAGCATATTTCAGATGACTTGGTTTAGATTTGTTCACCTCAAATATGGTCTTTCCCAGATCATGAAATGATCTACCGCAAATCAAATCCGACTTTCCTCCCCCAGATGAGACTTGAAACTGTTTATGACTTTTCAATGACCTAATAATTTTTCAAAAAATGTAAGGTATTAAAAAGTCTTAAGTGACAATAAAAAAGTTTAGTTGAATATATTGTGATTCTGATGTATTTAGACATTTTCTTCATGCCAGATTGCCATTGTTATTAGAAAACACACCCCAGGCACACTAATGCATAGACATTTCAAACCCATATCTGCCTACATATTCTTAAAATATACATAATGGAAGTTCTGTATGCATTTTTTTTAATTAGCTTGGAAAAGAGCAGTTTTATTCTGTTTGAACAGCTGCTAATGTAAATCCCTGTGGGAAGAAAAACTGAGGAACATGGAGTTGTACCAAGAATTAAAAACAAAGACATTGTCCCTCTCCTGAACACCGTGTATCCAAGACTAAGCGATCAATCCCAGACCTGTGATTAAGGAGCATTTCTATGGAGCATGTAATTATGGAACCACACAAGTGGGCCATTATTCATTGAATGCTTCATGTTCAAGGTATTTTCACATTCCAACTTTCCGTTAAAGTGTTTATTAAAACAGGAAAAAAAGCCATGAGCAGGTATTGACACTATCCATATTAGATCATCACAAAATTATATAGATGGCAAAGTCATAAACAATGAATGAGAAACTGTCTTCCCCCTTGCTTTAAATGGCACAAAGTTAGAGAAAGAAGTAGGATCCGCAGAGGTGCTTTCTGGGGGCCATGGAAGCGTGTCCTGTTGCGGTGCTCACTGGTCAAGCAGGGCCAGTGGCAAGGCAGGACCAGGAGTCACTCCTGCCTCTCACTCTCTGGAATCAGACTTCTTAAATGGCTTCATTTCTGACATTTCATAAATATCAGACTATGTTGTTAGACAAACTTGGAATTCCCCTTTAAATTTCTTCACTAATTAGTATTTGCAGAAGCTGTTAAAAATTATAGGGAGATTATGTGTTTGGGAAGAAATTGTTCATGAGTTCCCTGTTTTTAAGTATTTTGAAGTGAATAAATGCTATATGTGGAGGGAAAAAAATTATATGTTCCCCTCAAGATAGGCTTGTGCTTGCTTCCTGGTAAGAGTCTGACAGACCATGCTCTGCAGACTGTTAATAAACCAGCAACCAGAGCCCTTCGAGAAGCATGCACCAGGCAGATTAAAGTGGGCTTAGCTTTTGCCTGTGCAAAAGTAGTGCATGATGAGATTTTGTATTCCTAGAGCTAACTTTACAATAAACAGAATTTTCATAGATTTGGCTATACGTCAGGTAGCTGCGCTGGATGCAAGACCAAGGGAAAATCCTTATTCTGAAGCCCTGTAGGTATTGAGCTGTGTGTCACTGAACAAATCTGATGGAAGCTCCAGGACCTACGCCCAGCACAATGTGCATGGACACAGAACTTTTACATACAATCGTAGAGACCCCACCCACATTCAGAATTTTTTTTCTAAAGAAGAGAAAAAAACAAATTTTAAAACTTATAACTTATTTTTAGACTTTTCACATGATTTAAAAATAAAATATGAGGAGGTATAGACTGAGAATTCCACTGCCCACAATCCTCTTTGCCATGTACAGATAAGCTTTTTCTCCTCCCATTTCTAACTTATGCTTCCAACATTTTATTAAACAAATACAAACAAGTAAATATGTATTCACTTTCCCCTTTTCTGTGTCTGCTTTTTATCATTTTACTGCATGTCAAAACAGAGGCCACCTGGTTCCTCTTTATGGATACATAGTACTTCATGTATGCATGAAGCCTAGTGTGTTAAATAGCCTACCACACAGGACACTCCAGTTGTTCCCAGTGTTGCAGTAGATAGCTTTACACACGTGTTATCATTTGGTTCCTGTGCAAGCATATCTAAGATGGAATTCTAGAAGAATTGATGAGTCAAAGGGAAGATCAACTGTTGGGAGAAAATTGTCTGAATCATAAGTTAAATGGACTAGTAAAAATCACAATAAAACATGCTATATAATGATATTTTCTTCAATATTATTTCAAAAAGAACCATGACTTTTAAGTTGTACTGAACCCCTATGATCTCTAACTTCATTTTAATCACTTAGGAAAAAGAAAAAAAACTATTCCCTTCAAATGGGTCACTATTTAAAAATACTCATATAAATTAAATCATGAGTCTGTGACTCATCTGTGGGCTGGGATTTTTAATAAATATTTTCCTATAGGCACACACAGTGAGTTATTTATATTAATATTTCTCCAAAATATTTGCATTTTTCTCATAGACCTAATCAAACAGGTGCAAAATAGGAGTTCTCAAAAAGTGGCAGTGGTTTCCAAATAACAACTTACCTCCCTTCCCTCCCTGTGTGTAAAAAATAGCTTTTAGGATTGGGAACATGGCCAAGTGGTAGGGTAGCTTGTGCTTAGCAAGCACAAGGCCTTGGGTTTGATCGACAGCATCACAAACATACATACATATATAAAGCAAACTTTTGCTTCACTCATGAGCCTTGGGGCATTACAGATCCAAACCGTAAGGCCTCCCATGCACGCAGAGTTGCTGATGAACCCAGACCACACCATCACTTACAAGAAACTCACTCATGAGACATGCCACCTGTGGCTGATTTTATGACTTCAGAGTCTCCATCATAATCTGAGTTTAAGGATTCAATTTCTTTTTTTGCGGTACTGGGGATTGAACTCAGAGGCATTCTACCTCCAAGCTATACCCCCAGCCCTATTTTTTATTCTTTATTTTGAAACTGAGTCTCACTAAGTTGCGGAGTGCCTCACTAGGTAGCTGAGGCTGGCCTTGAACCCGGATCCTCCGGTCTCAGCCTCCCGAATGCTGGGATTATAAGCGTGTGCCACCACGCCCGGCTGGCATTTATTATTTGAAGGGCCCTTTCACACATTGGAGAGGACAGTGAATGGGTTCATTCCTTTGCCTTCATCACAAGACAGCTCTGGAACTAATTATATTAATTTAAGTTATCAAGAAGTGTAGCAGTGCTGGGCATGGTGGCGCACGCTTGTAATCCCCAGTCCTTGGGAAGCTGAGACCAGAGGATCCAGGTTCGCGGCCATCCTCAGCTACTTAGTGCGGCACTCTGCAACTTAGTGAGACCCTGTTTCAAAATAAAGAATAAAAAATAGGACTGGTGGTATAGCTCAGAGGTAGAATGCCCCTGGATTCAATCCCCACTACTGGAAAAAAAAATTAAAAAAAGAATTGTAGCAGTAGCAGAGCATGGTGGCTCATGAGGCTGAGATAGGAAGATCACAGGTTTATAGATAGCCTCAGCAACTTAGCAAGGCCCTCTGCAACTTAGTGAGACCCTATTTCAAAATTAAAAAAGAAATATAGGCCTGGGAGCATAGCTCAGAGGTAGAATGCCCCTGGATTCAACCCCTAGCATCACAAAAAGAAAGGGAGGAAGAGAGGGAGGGAGCCTTGTGTATTTGCTTGCGTCCTTTTCTTCTTCCACCTCTTTTTGTGAGTCTGTAGAACTTTAATATACTAGGAAGAAAGAATATTAAAGTTCTGTTTCTTGTATAGATTAGTTTCCTGCTGGCTCAAAAATAATTCCACCATTTAATTCCTGGGTTATGGAGCAGATGGGAGGGAAGAGGCTGCATTGTAAGCGCCTCACAGACTGCACAGCTCAACCGACACTTATGTATCCTCTCACAGTCCAGAGGCCAGAAGTGTAAGATCCAGGGGTCAGCAGAGTTGACTGCTTCAGAGGCCCCAGGTCTTGGCTCTTGGGGGACCACCCTCCTGTTGGCTCCTTGTGTATTGTTCCCCTGTGCACACCCCTGGTGTCTGTGTGTCCAGGTTTCCTCTTGTGAGTACAGCCATCAGATTGGACCTATCCCAAGAGCCTTGTCTTAATTACCTCCTGAAAGACCTTATCCCAAAATGCAGTCACATTCTGGGATCTGGAGTTTATAACTTCAACCTAAGAATTTGGAGAGGCACCGTTCAGCCCAAAATGGGGGGGCCGGTGGAGCCTTAGAAAATTAAAAGTAATAAAGATTGCATTTGCTGAGCTCGCACTATGCTAAGCATTGTGCTGCTTCTCTCTACATTTCATCCTCAATACTACCCCTGTGTGTGTGTGTGTGTGTGTGTGTGTGTGTGTGTGTATGCACGTGCGCATGCACTAATCCCCATTTTATAAGAAAATGGAAGCACAGAAATATTAAGGAATTTACCCAGGCTTAGAAAGCGATATAAAGTGAAATTTTACAAAGAGCAGCCAGGGTTTGGGGCTCAGATTCTTACCACTGTCCTACAGCTCTGGAGGCCACTTGGAAGGAAGCCTTGGTCCAGGGAAGCAGTTGAAGCTTCTAGAGACAGACTCAGTTACCCAGGGCCAGATGTCATTTGTGGAAGCGCTGATTCCAGAAGCTGCTGTTGAGGTCCACTGCGCCTGAGACTCTTGGCCTCTCTGTGGCTTTGTACTCTCCTGGGAGGCCGCGGCCCCTCCAGCATCCCTCTCCACAAAGAGGACAGGTTCTCAGCCTTCCGACTTGAGTTAGGATGTGGTAATTCCAAATGCCTTTCACTGCCCAGGGAAGACCTCGAAGTGGAAGTCTGTCTTTTTACTTCTCTTTAAACCCCTTCCCTTCCCTTCCCTCCCTCCCTCCCTTCCTTCCTTCCTTCCTTCCTTCCTTCCTCCTCTTCCTCATCATAGAACTTTACTCTCTGTAGGCTTGTTGTGAGTACAAGAGCCCCTCACAAGTAAAAACCACTTTTTATGAGTTTGCAACCTTCTTGCCAAAATGAAAGACTTTTTGCTTCACAGCCCTTTTCAGCCTCTGTTGCCAGAATCAAAATCAGCTGCTTGGAATCGCTAGCTCTTCCTTGAAAGAGCTGAAGACTTAAACATCCTGTCAGGTCCTTGTCCCTTTCCCCGTGAATGTGTGACCTACATCTGTCTCCGAATTTCAACAGAATTGGGACCTCAAAAGCACATATTGGCTGTCAGAAGTTAGCTAGATAGCTCTAATTTTTTTGAACACTATAGTTTCTGGGTTTTTTTTTTTTTTTCTTCTTTTTTTAGAGAACACAATTTGTGCGGGTTATCCTCTCATATTGCAATTCTGCAAATGATGCACAATGCTGATGCAAACGGAGAATGTCACAGAGTGAGTTAAAGTGAAAGGGGAAAAGGGAGTATTTGAATGTTTGTTTTGTTAAAGAGAAAAACTCACATAGTTTGTGCAAAGATAGTAAATAAAGCAATGAAAAGGAGCCTATCGGATTTTTGGCACCCACACGGGGTGTTTGAGCGCCTCCATAAAGGTGCTTTTGTGGGTCCCCAACTGCAGGGAAGCAGCAGGAACTCCCGTGCTGAATGGAGCCCTAAGAAGCGGGTTTCGTCATCCGGGTCCCTCCAGAGCAGGAGGCATTATCTGTGGGGTAGGGAAACCAGAGAAAACTTCCTTGGAACAGGAGTATCTTTGTGTGTGGAACCTGAGAGACTCCATCGCAGGCCACAGCTGTGCCTGAGGCCAGCACTGGAGGCATATTGTGCAGAGCGGAAATTCGCAGGGGAGAAAACGAGGGCCGCGGAGGTGGCATGGGAGAACAGTCCAAAATTGCCACTTTAGTGAAGAGGGATGGCATTTCACAGGCTCAGCACCTCCACTGCAGGACTGTGGACTGTGTGCTCCTTTTAATTAGGGGGGTTTGAGGACTGACTTGAAAATAGAATACTGAAAATGTCACAGTATTTATTACTGATAATTGATGCCAGTCCCAAGAAAGCACTACTGAGATTTTAGAGGAACCTGTCAATTATATTCCTAATATTGATGCCATTCATGGCTCTCGTCTCAGAATTTAGATGGTGTTGTTTTGTATATCTCATCTTTTGCTTGTGATTTGGGGAATTGTTTCATCCTACATTAACTACCTAATTAAAAGTATGAGCC
>PVLC010000716.1:15658-127583 GCA_004027655.1 Graphiurus murinus
CGCTTGTAATCCCAGCATTTGGGAGGCTGAAACCGAAGGATCCGGGTTCGCGGCCAGCCTCAGCTACCTAGTGAGGCACTCCGCAACTTAGTGAGACCCGGTTTCAAAATAAAGAATAAAAAATAGGGCTGGGGGTGTAGCTCGGAGGTAGAATGCCCCTGAGTTCAATCCCCAGTACCGCAAAAAAAAAAAAAAAAAAGTATGTATTTCCGCCGGGCATGGTGGCTCACGCTTGTAATCCCAGTACTTGAGAGGCTGAGATAGGAAGATCACAGGTTCGAGGACAGCCTTAGCAAGTAGTGAGACTCTCATCAACCTAGGGAGACCCTGTTTCCAAATGAGAAATAAGATCAGGCTGGGGGTGTAGCGCAAAGGTAGAATGCCTCTGGGTTCAATCCCCAGTACCACAAAAAAATAAATAAATGAAAGTATGTATTTCCTCTTAAATAAGCTCTATAATATCAATTATAGAAAGACTTCCAATCCTTTGACCCACCTTAATTTTAGCTGTATATGTGTGGTGCGTTACTAGGAATTGAACACTCCCCCCGGGGTGGGGGGGTATCTACTTCTGAGCTATATCCCCAGACCTATTTATTTATTTATTTATTTATTTATTTATTTATTTATTTATTTATTTATGGTACTGGGGATTGAATCCAGAGACATTCTACCTCCAAGCTACATCCCAAACCCAATTTTAAGGGTCTCACTAGATTACTGAGAGTCTTACTAAGTTGCCGAGGCTGGGTTCAAACCTGTGAACCTCCTGTCTCAGCCTCCCAAGTACTAGGATTACAAGCATGCGCCACCATGCCCAGCTTATTTTTTATTTTGAAACAGGGTTTCATTAAGTTACCACACACTGGCCTCCAGATTTCCTCCTGTCTCAACTTTCCAAGTACTGGGATTGCAGGTGTGCACCACTTAACACGTCTAGTTTAGCTTTCTTTAAGTATATTTCTAGTCTTTGTTATAAAAGCACTACTTGTAAATTGATCCATTTTTACTTTTGTTTTGAGACCTCTTTTGGTAAAAATGTTCTGTCCATATTTTCTCAGGCAGATTAGTAACAGTCCTAATATTAAGTATGTGAGGAGTAATTATCACAGTAGAAATCTTATGAAAAGTAATTTTTTTTCTTTTGTCATTAACTTTGACCATGACCATAAGAGTTTCTTTTCACCTAATCTGAATTAAAATGCCTTTATTTTCATGAGAATGAGATTGGCTATTGTGATTTTGCTCCCCCCTTGACCCCATAAATGTGTAGAAAAATCATGGTTTTGTGTTCCTTCAGTCTTATTTTTCAGCAAATTATAGGTCTCTTTATTTATGGATCCTTACTTTGCCTAAAGGGGGAGGGGGAGGTTACTTCTTCTTACTCTCAATTTCTTTAGCTATTTGCACTTAGATAACAGTTTTCTAAACTTTTTATAACTGAACTAACAGGATTTACAGCAAGTTGCAGAAATAGTACAGAGAATCCCTGTATACTTCAGACCTCACTCCTTCAATAATAGCATGTCACATGACTATGACGCAATGATCAAAACAGGACCCAAACCCTGACATAGTACTGGTAACGAAGCCCCGTGCCTTCGCGCAGAGTCTGCTTCATGTCCTCTTTCTGGCTTGGTTTCCAATCCAGGATCCATGGGAATCTCCAACCTGTGGCAGTTCCTTGGTCTTTTTCATCTTTTACAACCTTAATACTGTTGTAAGATGTCCCTTGATTTAAATTTACCTGACAGCATCTCATAATTAAGTTCATCTCGTGGCTCTTTGGCAAGGACACCACTGAAACAACTGTGCCCTTCCAGCGTGTCACAGCAGGGCGCAGAAGGCCCCAGTCACGGTAGCAGTACTTCCCCACTACACAGGTGCTGGTTCTCTCTTTGTAATTGATAAATACCTTCTGAGGAGATGTTTTTTATGAGCTGTGCAGATAATCAGTTTCGCATCCTGCTTTTCCCACTACTTTTGGCATCTGTCAGTAGTTCTTACCACATCAATATTTCTGTACTTTGGCATGATGGTATTTTCTATTTTTCTTCTTCCTTCTGAATTTATCAATTGGAATTCTTCTGTAAGGAAGAGCTTTCCCTGTGCCTCCTTGTATTAATTGGAATCATGGATATTTTATTCTCTGAGTCAATCCAGTACTATATCTCCCATCCTCAAATTGTACCAGCTTTGGCCATTAGGACCGCCTCCTCCTGTGAGCTTTTGATACACTCCTATTGTCTTAGAAACACTTACTTCCTGGCATTGCAAGACTAGGCTCATTTTATGCTTCCACTGGCACAATCTTGGAATCATCCATTTCTTCAAGCAGCCCTCCTGGTTCCTCTTATGGCAGAAGGGTTTTAGAAACCAAGATCTGGGTGCGGGGTGTGCTCGGTGCCATAGTGATGCCATGACATTAGGGCCTCTCAGCAGATGTGTGTGTGTACCAGGACATGTGTACACAGACATCTAGACTGATTCGTTCATTCTCTCTCCCTCCCTCTCATCTACCTCCTTCTCTCTCTGTGTCTATCTGTTCACACTCCCTGGCCTTTTCCCTGTATCTGTTCATACCATACTGAAACCTCCAACCTCAGTCCCCTAACAAAGAGTTCATTCTAATATTCCTCCTTAACTTACTGATAACCTCTTTCTTTGATAGTAAAACACCCAAATCTCATTATCCAAACTTATTTGTGCAATCTTAGTCTAAACATTCTTTCTCCCCTGTTTGAATATTTACATTATTAATTATGATTTCACTTTAAAAGACTCAACTCCTCCTATTCTCATTGTAGTAGCTTCAGAATTGCTAACCATACTCCTGTGAAAACTAAACTTGCAATTCTTTTTGTCTTTGGTTTATAGTATACAATCAAAATACTCTCTCCCAAAGTTTATTTGTTTACAGTCCACTTTCAGCACATATGCCCATACATAACCCACAAGTTTAGTAGGACTGCCATAACAAAGTACCACACACTGGCTGATTTGAATGATAAATTTATTTCTCCCAGAAAATTTATTTTCCAGAGCCTAAAAACTAGATATCAAGATATTGACGGGGTTGGTTTCTTCTGAGACACCACTGGATTTGTATATGGCTGTCTTCTGGCTCCACATGGCCTTTTTTCTGTGTGTCTGTGTCTTGATCTCTTCTTATAAGGACACCAGTCATAATGGATTAGAGTTCACACAAATAACTTCATGGCACCTTATAAGTGCCTATAAGTGCAGTTGCTTCTGAGATGTTAGAGGTTAGAACTTCGTTGTAGGAATTTGAGGAGACCTCATTCAGCCATAACTCCCCCCAATCTGATTGATGTTAATGACTTACTTTGGTGCCATGTGAAATATAACCATGAGTCCAAAAGACAACACTCACTTTTCTTAATACATATCTCATCAGCTTACAACGGGTTAGTATCCCAATAAGTCTGTCTTAAATTGAAAATATTATGCGTTGAAATTGCATTTCATACACCTAACCTACTGGACATCACAGCTTAGCCTCGCCTTAAACACGGTCAGAGCACGTAAATTGGCCTGCAGTTGGGCAAAATCATTTAACACTATGGCTGTCGTATAATAAAATTTTAAATGTCTCTTCTCATTTATTGACTACTGTACTAAAAATAGGATTGTATTAGGTACATTTTCACACCATCATAAAGTCAAAAAATTGTAAGTTGAACCATCGCAAGTCAGGACCCCGTGTATTTATATCACTCATTTGTTTCTTCCCAGCTTCCCATGGCTTAGGTTCTCATAAACATTGTATCCTTCGAGCACTATCTAAGACCATGGATCTTATATTGTCTTTGTGACATTTTCAATTGTATACATGGCCATCAAATTAAAATGTCAAAACATACCAAAAATGCCAAAAAAAACAGAATTTCTCATTTTTCTTCACAAACTCCAGTTTAATTTCTTTGCTACGTATCTCCTATGCTGCCACCTACCTGAAATATTTGTCTTTATCCCACCTCCTTTAGTCAGTGCTCACATGTGGTTTTGTTTGTTTGTGTTTTTTGTTTCTTTGCTGAACCCAACTCCATCCATTCTAAACAGATCTCATCATTCTACTCCTTTTCTGGTCCTGGTCATCTAAGATCCAGGCTGTTGCCATCATTTCCTGACCCCTGTTCCTGACTTGATAATGCAGATAGACTCATTGCAAACCCAGAATGAGGCTGGACTCAAAGCTTTACCGTCCGCTGCCCCTTCTCAAGCCTCTTAGTAGCTCCCGGTTCCCTTTCTGATCACATCAGGTTGTCACTTCTGAAATTTGCTCCCGTTCACTGAAGTCCCCCACCTATTAACCCTTTACCTCCCTCCCCCACCGCCAAGGTCTCCATTTAGCTCTTCTTCCCACCGTTGGCTGAAAGTTCCAACCCCAAGGCCCTGAGCTGAATCTGTTCCCAGGTTCAGAACAGATTCCTGCTCATGCCACCGCAAGTGTAAATGAAGCAGAACTAAGCCCTGGAGTCCAGCCCTTACTTGTGGATAGCTTTCTCCAGTCATTTGGATTTCTTCCTCTTCTTTGGTTCCTTTACTTCTTATCCTTTTTATTTGTTCACCTCCACTTTGTCTACTGTGGTTGTCCATCAGGCTAGGGCCAGTGATAACCTTTTCTGGGTATATTTTTTGTTCACGGTGTAAATAACTGTGGTACGTGTGAGACACTGCAGCCCCCTCTTCCATGAGCAGAAGGAAGACGGGATGAGAAACACTCCCTGTGTCTTCTGTCCCCTTACTCCTCTTGTCCTGTGCCCTCTGACAGGTGTGAACTTGAAATTTGGAGAGATCGGTCACTGGGAAAATTTCCCATGCATTTTGAGCCAAAATTTCTGTATCCGTATTTAAGCTCAGTCCCTTCCTCTTTCATAGTGAGCTTATATTAGACATAAGGTAATTCATTTCCCTGAGAGCTCTTTTTCTATTTGTTTTTTTAATTAATGGCACTTACTTGGCAGTATGTATCTTTGGAAAGAGACAAAGTAAAGTATTTAATAAAGCTTGTAGTAAATGAAACTTTAGAATGTCAATTAACTTGGTTTCCTGTAGGTCATAATTTTTGGTGTCTTTTTGCCAACAAGAAAGGAGGTTATTTGGTTGGTAATAAAATTTTTCTTTTCTTGCAAAAAAAAGTATTCTGTGCAGAATTCTGCACCCTGCTTTTTCCTGTCTTAAGTATGCCATCTGGATCTGTCACCAGACCATTTATAGGAAAAAACTACCTTATGCTCTGCGTTTGGTCTTTTAAAAAGAATATGAGTCCTGTTGTGGGCCCATAAATGCCAAATCCCACTTTATGGTAGTTTGTGTGAGAGAGGTATTAGAGTATCTGAGACCATTTCCTCTGGATGCCGTGGATATATCATGTCTGTTGTTAGTTGTCTTAAACTCAGAAAGAAACTAGAGGTCTGTGCTGTTTCATGTTATTTTTCCTTTGAGAACTTTTAAGACTTGCTTTACAAAAAAAAAAAAAAATGCAGGGAAGTAGTCGTAACAGGGAGTAAAAAAGCCAACATTTTTCTTAGCAGAGCATTAAAACAACACAAATAAAGGGTTAGATATAACATACATGGATGTAGAGGATATCCCAGGTAACTCCAAAGCAAGAGATGGCCCTTGATGTCTAGTTTAGAGGTTTAGAGAGCGTATTTGCTCATGAGAAGCAGGACACTCACTCATGCCATAGAAGTGAAGGAGGCTGAGTCTGATTCTCACACAGTGGATATTCTCTTTCAAAGCCATTGTGCTATATAAAACAAGGCCGAGAGCATATGGAAACTTTCAAATCGAGAGTAAGAATGTGTATAAGCTAAGGAAACTATCCAATTTCCGAAGAAGACAAGAATGAGCTTTTAAAACACTCTTCACTAAAAATGCCTCTACAAATCACATGTAAGCATATTTATTTTCACTTGTGTGGCTGCTTCCTGGAAAGAGGAATGAAGATATGTTCTTAATATGTAGGGAGTGGCGTTGTAGCACAGTGATGTCACAGTTGGCGGGCAGACCACATTGCACTCCTTTTTTCTATCAAGTCCATCAGGAGGCACCGTGTGTTTTATGTCTCGGAGAGGACCTCCCTCCAGATGTACACAAAGCCCCGCCAGTGAAGCTGTCCAGAAAGCCGGTGCGGGGAGGGTGCCTGTCACTCCACATTTCACTGAGGAGGGAAATCGCAGCCCTGACTAGTGCGGGAGAGGAGAGACATCTGGTTTTCAGGGAGCCTCAAGAATTTCCTTGAGCTCCAACTAGAGTCAGTGTGGTAGAATGTAATCCACGACGCCTGATCCCCCCACATGGGAGAGACTGCAAGGCGGTGCTCAGAAGCAGCAGAGCTGGAGGAGGAGAGGAGCCACACGCTCTGGCCATGGGCTGGCTCCGCCAGAGCCGCACAGTCCCCGTGTGTGTGCATGTGCCTGTCCCCGTCGTGTCCCCTGTCTGTGTCTGAGTGTGTTGGGGTCCTCTCTGGTTTGCTGCCGAGGGCGACGTAGGGCTGGGGTTCTGGACCCTTAGCCTCAGTCAGCTCTGCACTCGCCATGCCAAACGGAGTTAAGCCAATTGACACGCTGGACTCGCTGTCTTCCGTCAGCGCAGCCTACTGCAGTGGCGGGCAGCCGGGCACCTGCAAGTACTGGATCCTCGACCTAGGTACGCTGGCTTTCTAGCTGCTCAGCCTGCGCTGCTTTCTCTTTCAGGTGGCCGTGTAAGTGATTGATGTGTGCTTTGAAGCAGAGACATTTCGTGTGTTCCGTGAGGGGTGATTTGTGGGGACCCCTAGGATGTGATGAGAAACTGCTCAGCTGTTAGATACTACAAGGCGTTTTTAATATCTAGAAACACAACTTTTGATTATCTTTTTTCCCTCATATGTTGCATGTCAAGATCTAAAGTAATCTATGCTACAAATTGCCTTCTTATGATGTGAGTTGGTTTTATGTCTGTTTCAGGTTTAATTTTGTATGGGGTTTTTCAGACTACTTGAGAAAACAGCAGTGTCCTGGCATTTGTATTTAAAGCCTGTGGTTCCCCCTCATAAGAACTGCAGCCATATGATAAGGTACCTCATAATGATGTATGATTATAGTATACCAATAAATTTTTTAGAAAGAAAGTTAGGGGAAAGGGGCTCTGCCAACACCATCATTTTATTTGGGGGGAGTATGTATGCTGGGTTCTGGCTTTGTATACCCAACTAGAGAAAAGAAAGGAAAATGGTGATTGCTCCAAAGGTCATTTGAGAAGTAGATAAACTCCACTTTGAGGAAAAGGCAGGATACAAAAGAGCCGATGGGAGAGAGAATTAGGTCCATGGAGCCGCACAGAACTCTGCCCCCAGATGCCCAAGAGGCAGCCAGTTTCCATCGGTGACCTTTGACATCCATCCAGACCATGCAACCAACAAAGTGAGTCAGAGGCCCAGCACGTCCGTACCGACAGGGCTGGTGTCACCAGAATCTCATTTCTGGCCCAGTTGACTCTGAATGCTGGTTCACCTCCGTGCTGGCTGCTCTCCACATGTGCGCATCAGAAGTGGCAGCAAAGCAGAGGCCAAGGGGAGCTGTTGAAACTTTCTTGCCTCTTCTACTTCATTGTGAGCTCAGTAGAGAAGAGTTAGTCGGGCAGAGGGACCCACCAGGGAAGGGAGCACATCAGAGTGAAAGGGGGGCACAGAAAATGTGTATTTGGAATCTGAAGGGGAATGTACTCTGTGTGTGTTTTGGGAGAATGCCAAAAAAAAGCGAAATTATCATGGTCCCTTCAGGAGGTAAGTGTTGGCCCTGTGAATGTTTATTGCTGTGAACGTGGTTTCAATAATATTCCTTGGTGTTTTGTTCATAAACTCTCAAAACATTTTTTCAAGTCATTGATGGTATTTTTTTTATTTATTTGTATTAATTACTTTTTTGCAGAATGGTCTGTCTTGAGAGATAGTAGCCTCGCTATGTGGAGGTGTATGAGCTGGGTAGGTCCATGAGGGGCGCTGGGCACTAGGAATTCCTGTGATGGGTAGGTAGAAGCAGATGATGCATACGCTCTGTTGATTGACAGACTAACTGATATGCAGTAAAAAGAACGATTGGTAATGTCAGAAGTCTGATGGAAAGTTTCAGCCACCAGCAAGCTTAGCATCTCATGTAAATTACCTTGTCTTGACAAACGTCATTATCTTTGTCTGTAAGTGGCAATAAAAATTGAACATCCTCCCACCCACGTATCATAAGTATCCCCACAGTTTAAACCAAAATATTGTGGTGAACAATTTAGCTAAGGAGTAGCAGACCTTAAGATAAAGCATTTTATCTGTAGAAGAACTTTTGAATCCTAACAATATTCTAGCCCCTTCAGAATTCTCCTGAAACATTATTATACTTTCTTTCTAAAATGTTGGAGGACAATTGTGCTGTTATGGGTTTTATTTTTCTATTTCCCTAGATATATTTTTGTTCTGATAAGTCTCAAACCATTAGGGAACTCCAAGTGACAATTCTTCAAACTCTTATCACAAAAATTTTAAGCTAACATAGATTTGAAAAAAAAAAATGGATAACCTGTGGAATTTCCTTGGGGAAAAAAAAAATCACACAAAAGGATAAATGAGAGAAAAGCAAAACGAGTTCATCTCCCCCACACCCTACCCAGTGAATAGTAACTCTCCATCCCTTCCAAACCTTATGGTAATTCCAGCACATTTCCCAGATACGCTTACATCAGAATGGTATTTTAATACATTCTGATTTTACCTATTAAATTGATTATGGGGTGATGCATATGCAAATTATTCTGCAAAGCATCCAAGAAATAAATCACAGAGTAACTTTACAGTGCCCCTCAAATTATACAGAGTGATTGCAAAGTCATTCTGACCCCTGCAAGCAATCTGGGGCTTCACTTGGAGGATTTGGGAAAAGACATATTTCTGCACCCTGGCATGCTCAGTGGGACATCCCCCTGACCAAAAGTGAACTGTTCTTGCTCAGAGCAAGTTGCAAATAAAGCATGCTTTATTTGCTGTTGTTGCCAGAGCCAATAATTTACACAGCCATAAGCCAGGAGAGTTTAAGCAATTGTCAGAAAAAGAACTCAAGAAGGAGGTAAGGTCAAGAAGACCTGTAAATTATCTTTCACAGGGTTTCCCAGAGGAGAGCCCAATTCTACTGATAATGGAACTATTGGTTCTCGTTCTAAAATACTTGTGCCCTTTTATAGAACAGATGGAATCTATTCCAGTGCTGTACATATTCTCTGACTCAAGCTAAGGACAGAATGCAGTGAACAGGCAGGTCTGTACCCTGGTGTACTGTGTACTTTATGATTCTTGAACTCTCTTCAAGTCCTCTTTTTTTTTTTTCTGTTTGATTGGGAGTGTGGATTCTCACCAATGCAATATCTGATTTTATAAATTAAAGGAAAACATACATTCCAAAGATTAAATATAGGATAATGAAATTTTTTTCCTGAAACACACAATACAAACCTGTTCTGTGAAAGTGTCCGGTCCATTAACAGCCCTGCCTAGTTCCCATTCAGGTTGTCAATACATAGGAATTCTCACTTTCTTGTGAGTAAACAAAGGCCATAGAACTCCTCACAATATTGACTGTGAAAGCCAGGTGTTGCAGACGAGGCACTATGCAACCTGAATTCTATCTCCAATCTTTTTTACCCATTAAGAATCTTTAAATGAGGCAGAATGAAGAGATGAAGTGCATTATTATCTAGTGGGAATAGTGTGTTACTGTGGCAGCTGAACACCAGGGTTCTTGTCCCCCCAACCCCGCCCACGGGACCTGGTTCGTCTCCATGAACTGTAGTTTCCCCGTCTGCCTCCCCCAAGGCTCGGGCGCTCATTGCTACAGTTCAGACCTTCTTCACAATCCTCACTAAAGCTTTCTTGTTTTGTCTTACCTTTTAAGCAAAAAACTGAATTTTAAAAATTGGTTTGTTTCTTCACGTTTTTGATTGTTGTATTTATTTATTTATGTTACTGGGGATTGAACCCAGAGGCGTTCTACCTCCAAGCTACACCCCCAGCCCTTTTTTATTTTGAAACAGACCAAGTTGCCACAACTGGCCTTGAACCTGCAATGCTCCTGCCTCCATTTCCCAAGTACTGAGATTACCAGTGTGCACCACCACACCTGAAAAAAGACTTCCATCCTGAATGCATATATATTCTGAGCCCCAAATCGAAGAACCGTTATTTCGTGTTATTAGCTTATTTTAGGGTGAATCGAAGAATTCAGAATACTAAAACTTTCTGAAGTTGATATTAAAAATCAACTGAAACCTCTCCTTAAAATATCCCAGAAACCCAAAGGCCCCAGGTTGGTAGTCATCCGACAAGATGACCTCAGCTAGCTCGGGAATCCTCTCTTCTCTCTAGATGGGGAACAGCATCTTCCTCCTCGGCTGCAGTCTGTCTCTGGTATGTTCTCTCTCCAAATCACATATTTTCACATAGGTTTCAGGGAGACATAAATTTATGGCTTTTCATTCTGAAGAATTTCCTCCAGGTGCTCAGAGTCAGCCTCTGGGGTGAGTGAGCAAGTCTATAAACACAGCCGAGCCCGCGGGGAGCGTGGGGTAATGAGCCGTGGAAGCCATCCAGGGAGCCAGCCTCCATTTCCTCTTCCTGTCCCCCAGCAATGGCGGTGGGGGCTGGGTAGCCACGGCCCAGATGCTCCCTTTAAGTTTTTTCAAGTTCTCACATAAAAGCTTACAAACATGAACACAAGTACATCTTACCCAAGATACCTGGTTTCTCTGAAACTGTATGTGCTCTAACAAAACTGGAAAAGTCACAGCCATGGAGCAGCAGAGGGGCAAATAGCACCCACTGGCAACTAACTGCTACCTGGTCACATTTTCTTCTAGTACTTTTATTTGTACAATGATGCCTCTTTTATTGGCGCTTTTAATACTTGGCTGGAAGAAATCATCACAACCATGCTCATTGTCCATTTCTTCAGATGTACAGTTGGAAAGAGTTTGTCATTACATTTTCATAAAATGAACAGTTCATACTGTGGTGAAAACAGACGTATACCTGCCAGCATGGACACACTAGTTAAGCCGAAGTCTAAGGACACAACGCATATCAGCCCTAAGGCCACTTCCCTGTCCTCTTTATCTCCTGAAGCTGATGGATTATTAGGAGTGGGTGGCCCAAGGGCCCAAAGGCACAGAATTGGATAAGAGCCACTTTGATGGCAAAAAAGGAATGCTCTGTGTTTACCCTGATGACAAAGGAACTAAAAATTGAATGTTTGCCCCTTTGTCTCTCTCCAGCTAAAAAGAAAGCACACAGTGCCGCCCCGGCCATTCTCACCCTGTCCCCGTGCAGAGGCTGCTGGGTACTTCCTGCCGTGGCCTGCCTCCTGTCGGTGGCAGTGCCACTTTATCACAGGGCACTAATTAAAGGCAAGGACAGGAGCGGGCATTAACTGGTGTTCCGAGCAGAGGCGTTCTGTTCATTCCCTTTGTTTCCCAGCCCGCTTTGTCTCTTCCTGGAATAACTCCAGGCTTCCCTTCCTTCTCGCTCCTTTCAGAGTGGCTTGAATAACACACAGAGCAGGGCAGAACTCTCACCAGGATGACTTATTGACAAGAGGTGTGGGAGAGGCTTAGAAAGCTGCCTGCTCCGGAGGCCGGAAGCTCCAGGTACAGATAGGGCTTTCACCCCCCAGTCGATGTGAATAACTCCAAAAGCTCCAGCCCTCTCTTTGTTCTTTGGCTTTTGTTGTTTTAGTATGTGAGTTCCTGGAAGAGTGCATCACAGTCCAAGAAATTAGAGAGTGCTGTTTTAAAAAACAAAATAAAAAGCCGGGCATGGTGGTGCACACTTGTAATCCCAGTACTTGAGAGACTGAGACAGGAGGATCGCAGGTTCGTGACCAGCCTCAGCTACTTAGTGAGGCCCTCCACAACTTAGTGAGACCCTGTTTCAAAATAAAGAATAAAAAAATAGGGCTGGGGTTATAGCTCGGAGGTAGAATGCTCCTGGGTTCCATCCCCAGTACCACAAAAAAAGAATAAATAAATAAATAAAAATAAAGTGTCAGTACTTATGGGGGGGGCAAGGTGTCATAAATGAAAACTAGATACAGTTACGAGATAGCAGTCCTTCACCCTGGTGTCCTTAGGAGCAGACTGTGATGTGTGAGTGCACATGCTAGGCTTTTTACCCTGGAATCTGCCGTTAATGTTTCAGGATTGGTTTTTTTCACGTGCTTATTCTGCTTTCGTTGGAGCAGCATTTTGCTTTTGTTAGAGTGTCACTACGATACAATTGCAAAAGGAATTCCTAATTGGTTAGGGCCCTTTGTTTCTTGGTTTTGGAAATAAACAACCAGGGACTCTACACTATAATATATTAGATATGTGCTTTGCGGTTTGGGAACATCGTCTGTTTCCTCGTTCTATGCAGCTGTAACTCTTTCTAAACTAATATCCCATCCCTGGAGACTCTGAAACCATAGCTAACCTGCCCTGTGGAGGATGTGGAGAGTGATAGTGCTTGGCAGGCGCGCTGCAGAACATTCCAGGGCTGGTTTTTTTCTCTTAATGCTGTATGAAAATGAGTGTATTGTTCTGTGGCTCTTGGCCAACGATGGTGAGTTTTCATGGTTCGTAGCATGTTTCCTTATGTGTATCTTTATGCAATGCGTGCATTTTTGAGGAGGTAAAAGACGTTTTTCCATTGCTGACATTCTGAATCTGGTCTTAATTTTAAAAGGATAATAATAAAAAATTATATATGAATGAAGTCTGTCACCACCTGAAATAAATGAATCACATAGCTTAAACCACTAACCGCACAATATTCTTTTAAAGCATTTGGTTTGGAAGGGTCTTTGTGCATGTCTTGCTTCACTTAAAGACATGCTTCAACTCAAGAAACCTACAGCTAGCCCTCCAAAAACATGGTCAGTTTCTCCTTTAACAAGGGAACCTATTTCATTGTTTAGCAAGTAATAAGACAACAATCTAAAGTACAAATGCTCATTGTGAAGAATGCAGTTGCATGTGTAAGCCTTCCTCAGAAAGGATTAGATCTTTCATTACCAACACATTGTGATGAATTATCAGGAACCTTGTGCCCATGAGCTAAACATTCATGTTTCTTAAACAGCATTAGAACCTCTGGAAGACAGAATCAGACAGATAGAATGGTGTGTGAGTATCACGTGATTGCCTGCTTCCACCAAAATTAACTTTCTGTTCCTGTAGATGATGGTTGTCTATTCAGGGCCATAATAAATACTGCACTGCCTGGAAAACAACTTCTCAGGGGAATTAGGAATCAAGTACACGTTATTTTATAATAATAATAATAATAATAATGAGAACCTCATTATCCCTAAGTCAGCCATATACTAGCTACTAAGTAATTAATCTGGTAAACACACTGAATTTGTCTTTTAAAATAATCTCTCATTATGTAAATGATATGAATCTTAAGTAATTTTCTGAAAACAGCAGCCCTTTGACTTTTGGGGAACTGAGGATCGTGGCATCTGAAGCCACCAAATGAACGGGGGCATTGAGCAGTGCCCTGGCCTCGGAGCACGAGGCTGGTGCTGCAGGGCGTCGCCCTGAGGATGTCACTCGTTGCCTGGGTGGCGGTGCCTGAGTGGACATGGAATCCCCCCGCCCCCGGTGTCCTCGCCTGCTGAGCCCCCATGGAAGTGCCCTCAGCCCCCCCAGAGCAGCCGCATCTTCTGTTGGCTGCATCATGGTGGCCCCCGGTGCCCATTCCTCCTCCCAGGCCGCCGCTCCCAGCTGGCCTGCTCACTGGCTGGAGCACTCACCGTGTGAGGGCGCTTCAGAAACAGCTCCTCTCTTCGGGCCCCCGGCCCCGCCAGTGCTAATGATCTCATACACCGTACGTGTAGACCGTACATGAGGAGTGTGGGCCAGGGTGGCAGGGGTGGCAGAAAGCTGTTAGAAATGTCTTCCATTTACCAGATTCCAATGTGTGTTTTATCAGTCTCGTTTTAGGGAAGAAAAAAAAATTTTTTTTTTTTGAAAAAGCATCTTTCTTTCATCCAGCAAGGCTGTCTTCAAACATCTGCTTTTGTCCTTGTGTAAAAGAAATAAGTCCAAATCGCCTTCCATTGATTGCTAGCAGGATATCTCCTTGGAGTTTTTTTTCCCCTTGTGATATTTCAGACTCTCGGTTACAGAAAAAAAAAAAAAAAAAAACCTGTTCATCCCCCACACAAAAAAAAAATTATTTTAGGGCCAATTCATAAAAAGCACTGAAAATGGCCAAGAAGACAAAAGTATGGACTAGAAACTCTCTCAGCTCTTAAGTCAGAATTTGTCCAGAGTAGAAAAGGATAGCATTAAAGAGTAAGCCTCATATAAAAGTAGAGTTAAAGAAGAAAAAAACCTTTCTTTCTTTTTTTTTTTTAACTGTGATGTTGAACGGTGTTTGGATGTCTGCCAGGCACGCCATCCGCCCTGGGACGCCCTGGTTCTCCCTGTCCCTCCTCGGGGGGTGTGAGGTGAGAGCGGCAGGCAGGACGACCGCTTCAGCAGCCCCTGTGAGGACGATGGCGTCTCAGCCCTCTGTCGTTGCTACGAGGGCCAGGGTACACGGAGTCTTGTCCCTTCACGTGTATCTAGTGACTACAGCTCTTGTGACTGCAGCTGCCCTCCCGAGCTCTCCGGCCGTGGGGCCCAGCAGTTGTCCAGCTCACCTCTGCTGGACACCAACAGCCTGGTCATGAACTATCCACCCACTGCAGCTCCCCTTGCCCCTGGAGATCCCTGATGGGTCCATTCACTAGATTAGTGTTGAGTTTCTTACCTTAATCCAGGCCAACCCGTCCTGCCCATTGTCCACAGTCAGTAATGACCCTTTTTTTATGGTTTTATCTCTGAGGTGTTTTTTTTTGTTCGTTTGTTGTTAGTTAGTTAGTTTGTTTGTTTTGTTGTTGTTGCTGTTTGGTTTGTTTTTATTTTGGAGTTTTTTTCTTTTTTGCGGTACTGGGAATTGAACCCAGGGGCATTATACCTCCGAGCTATACCCCTAGTCCTATTGTTTATTCTTTATTTTGAAACAGGGTCTCACTAAGCTGAGGAGGGCCTCACTAAGTAGCTGAGGCTGGCCAAGAACCTGTGATCCTCCTGTCTCAGCCTCCCTTGTACTGGGATTACAAGTGTGCACCACCACACCCGGCTTCTGAGGTGTTTTTAAAGTCTCACTTTGGCAATATGTGAGATCCTGTTCATCTGACTTGCCACTCAAAGGAGTGTGCCATCTGTCTAATTTTTATGTAGTTTCTTCACATTTCTTTATTGGAACTTGTAGCAATGGAGACAGACTTTTAAAATGAAATGGTTTTCTGACTAGAAATACAGTGAGCCTCCCCCTTGCAAGATAAATTTTGAGAGGAAAAGATGCTGGCTGTGCTGCGTTTGTTGGCATAGCCAAGTATTCTAGTGCTTATGTAATGTCCTAAGTGCTTTCAGAAAGGACACCGAGAATAAATAGCAGTTAAGAGATTCTGTAAGAGTCCAGAGAGCACATATGCACGTGTGACTTTGTTGCATGTCTTGTTTGATTAGGACATGATGAGGCTTAAGTCTCTAGTACTCCTGCTGTTGGGTATTGCTGAAGAGGCTGCTCTCTCTGCATGACTTGGCTTGCTAAGAGTAGAGCACAAACTCTGTGTGTGTGTGTGTGTGTGTGTGTGTGTGTGTGTGTGTGTGTGTTCTTGCTTTTAGTCTTCACAATGAAAGAGGCAGAGCAGTTGTTTTCACTGAGTTGGTTTTAATTGATGCCTGTGACCGCCCTGTGTCGTGGCTTTCGGGGATCATGGGTTGTGGGGCTGCTGGCGAGCCCTCCCATGAATGTGCGGGGGGGGGGGCTGCACAGGGAGCAGTGACTGTTGGTTCTTTGCGTGCATTTTCTCAGGCAGCAGAGACCATGTGTTCTTCATTAAAGCATGAGCCTGGAGATTTCTGCGCTGGGCCCCCAGTTGAACCTAGGGATTATTTTTTTAAAAGTTTATCTTTCTCCCTTTGTTTTCTGTGTTCACTTCATATTTGAAAGCAGATACAAAGTTCATATTTTTTTGCAGTAAGAAACCACTCTCCACCAAACTGTAAAATAGGTAAAATTCGCTTTTCATACTCTGACCACACTTTGAATCATTACCATTCTGCAGACTTGGGTTCGGTGCCTCTCGACAGCTCCTGGCTTTTTGAAAGATGATTTCCTGTGCTGACACGAAATCAGCATGATAGCTCCAGCCAGAGCTAAGCCTGGGAACTTGGGTCAGTGTGCAGAGAACTCTTGGTGGACACGCTGCATCCGGTCCATGTCTGGTGCTCGCCCCGATGAGTCCCCATGTTGAGGGCAGAGTAAGACGCCATGGTGTTCAGAGACAGAGGATGAGTGAAACACACGTGAGGGCAAGGGAGCGAGCAGCATGGGAAAGACAGAAATCAGACACTTACTCACAAGTAGAATATAGATTTTAATTTGGAGAAGTGTTATTCTTTATTCTGAACCACCAGATGCATAACCACATCCCTGAGCGGTGCAGTTTCTTCTTCATTACTGAAATTCCCCAAGTGGAGCCTCTGCTTTGTCTCACCACCATCATCTTAGTGTCTGTGGCCTGTGAGAGGATGATCATTGTGTAAAATGAAGATAAGACTTAGCCCCTAAAAGGTACATCTGGAGGAGGAGCTTCCAGATTAGCTCACTTTTTTCGTGATCTGAGAGTTTCTAGGGCGCAGTGGTCCTCTTTTCTTTAAAAAAGAAAAAAAATGCTACCTTGATTCCAAAAGCAGGGAATTAAAATTCCATTTGAGAGTGGGGAGATGGCAGTCGCTTGCTTACTCAGAAATTTTGCTCTAGAATATTTGAAGCAATGCAGTTAGCAGTAGTATACTGACTTGTTTTTCTTCATCAGTAACTTACAGCCCAGATTTCCACATGTACATTACTGCTGGCCTCCTATGGTAGAAAAGGTTCCTGAATCAAAGCTCCATTTGCTGCCTTGAATTCTTGATAAGACAGATGTTTGAGAAACTGCCACTGGCCAGGTATACCTTATTAAACCCTGCCCAGCCTATTCTCAAATAGTCTGATGGAATTATCTGCAGACTTTAGAAGCAGCTACCCCAAAGAATCCTTGAATTATCTTTCTGGAGCACACAGCAGTAGCTGCTAAACAAACATTTCTCTGAGTCCTTACAACTAAAACTGGGAATTAGCCCTTTGCTTTGAGCATTTCCCTGTGAGTTATGTTTATCCTGGTTAGAGTTTTTATCAAGACATCATTGCATTGTTCATTGGACACATATTTTTGATGGGAATAACTTTCTTTAAAACTAGCTAGCCAGGTGTGATGGCACATGCCTGTAATCCCAGCACTTGGGAGGCTGAGATAGGAGGATTGCAGGTTTGAGGTCAGACTCGGCAACATACTGCAGCTCTCAGCAACCTAGCAAGACCCCGTTTCATAAAACAAAAAATAAAAAGGGCTGGGGTAAGCTGGCCATGGTGGTGCCCAGTACTTGGGAGGCTGAAACAGGAGGATCAGAGGTTCAAGACCAACCATAGCAACTTAGTGAAACTCTTAGCAATTTAGTAAGACCCTGTTTTAAAATAAAAACGGGCTGAGAGTGTTGCTCAGAGGTACAATGCCCTTGGGTTCATCCCTAGTGCCACAAAAAAAAAAAAAAAAAAAAAATGAAAATTGCTTGGGGCTGCATGAAGCAGAGTTTGAAATGTGAGACACATGTGTACTGGCAAGTCTCCTGTCCAGTGTGTGTTTCTGTGTGCCAGCCTAGCCTGTCTTCTGGTACCAGCCAGGCCTCTGGAGTCCCAGCTGTCCTTTCTTCCCACTCTGGGCCTGGGGTACTTGTCCTTGATTATCTCACTGTTCTACTTTGTCCTACTTTACTGTTATTACCTCATATCAGTATTAGGCAGTTTACCAAAGCCTATACCTTCCCCCACTCCCCAGCAGCCTGGTAAGACCAGGAAATCACTATCATGGCACACATTGAGAAACTAGAGCGAAAGAGTATGTTGCCTTACAAGATACCTGCACCCAGCAGGTGCTGGGCAGGATTGGAACCCAGCCCCAGGGCGTGCCTGCCATTCATCTGCAAAATGCCTCCTCAGCAAGTACTGGAGAATCCCTGCCTGTGCTGGCCAGGCTTCAATCCCCAAATACTCTCTATGAACGGAGCAGCACAAATCTCTACTGTGAAACCAAAGAAATGCAGATTTGGGTGAAATATTTTCAAATGGAGGGGCTGGGGTCCTTCATTAAGTTGACTGCCATCTGCAATGGTCCCAGCGTCCTCCAGAACACTCACTTTCTGCCACAGTGAAATGAGGAGAGAGTTAAAATGAAATTTGATCCTTAGCTACGAGCAGGATAGGGTCTTTTTTTTTTTTTTTTTTTAAGAAAAAAGTGCTTTTATTAATCACAGATGTCCAGAATGTCCAGATTTACAGACTGGGAATAGGAAGAGATTTCTCTTCTCTCGACACTGTGTGCTCATGTGGTGAAACCCTTTCCTGTGGGGGGGTGGAGGTCAGGACTCCGGCTTTCCCCCTTTTCCTTAGCTTTTTTCTTTAATTTTCTTTTCTTTATTTTAAGAAGGAATCTAGAAATCTAGCATGGACTTTGTATGAACCTTGACTTCAGCAAAGAAGCCATCCTATGGGAGGCTTATTTCAAAATCAGAAGAAATAAGCTTTTTTTTTTTTTAATTTTAATTTTTCTGAAGCAAAGACAGAGATTTATTTAGGAAAGTGGAGGGGGAGTTCCACGTTCAAGGGAGAACGCAGGCTATATCGAGAGAATGCTTTGGGGTCTTTACAGTTCTTACTTTATAGGAGACCCCCTTGAGGGGGTAGGTGGGGGGGTGCATAGTAGGAGTGGAGGTCTGGACTTCCTCAGAATCCCTCAGGTTCCCAACACCAATAGGTGGTGACTGGGTGTTACCTCAGCTTGACCTTCCTTATGGAAATGTTAACAGTGACATGCTTTTTTAAGGTTTATATTTGTATGTTCCTGAATTGCATTATGACCATCTTCAAGCAAAGATAATTAGAGATGCTTGAACACTTGGCATTCCAAATCATGCCACTCTGATTAAAAATCGGGTATTAATTTTATATATATACAACGTCAGATTTTAATGGTGATTTGTTTATATCATCAAAGATTATCAGAACTATTATACAAACTGGGTTTGTTTTGCCCCTAATAGTTTTGTTTTGTATTTTCCATGTATATCTTTGTAATTTTGTCTGTTAACACTACAGATGTACAACTTCTAACAGAATAGCCTAAACAATGTTTTGATAGCTATTACCTAGAAAACAGATAGGCTATAATATCGACCCCTATTCAGTAAAAAGAACTGGTAAAGCTTTCTTTCTGGGTGCTCAACAACTGAGAGTTGGAAAACAATAAGGAAATAAAAGGACTAAGGAGAGAACAGCCTGTATTTTGGCCCTAGCCCTCAAAGGCCAAATGGAACCCAATGAATGAATGATGGGACAACGAAGGGGTCTGCAAATTCTGATGTCACCTAACTTCCTGAGTAGGGAGATTGTGGAGACCCCAGAGACTAAGAGCCCCCAGTGCATATTCTGTGTAAAGGGGGATCATTAGAGAGGGGAGGATCCCCAGTGCTTCAGGGAAGCCATATGGTCAGCAAGACCATGACCCATCGTGGCACATGGCACAACTGGTAGAGGAAAAGCCTCAAAAAGTCCCTAAGAGTAACCCGGAGGAGCCTTGACTGACCTTAGCAGCAAAAAATTTATAAAAAATTATGTTTGCCCAACATTGGGCTAACTACTTGGTCTTCACTCAACAGGAAAGTATAACGAAAAACAAGTGTGTTATTCTGGAGTAAAAGAAGAGTCATGCTCACGGAGCTGTTTAAAAGATTACCCACATAATTTAACTAGCTATCTTCTGACTTTGGCTCCACTTTATATTCTGCATTATAATTTATAATGGTACTTCTGCTTTTAGGTTCACAAAAGAAATATAATATGGCACCAATAGTCAAAACTTCTGAATCTTTATAAAATGCTATAAGCTAAACCGGCTCCTCTTGAGGTTTGCAGGTCCAGCACCACCAGATACCATAAAAGGGAAAATTCCTATTCCTGTCAGGTACTGGATTGTCTAGAGTCTGTTCAAAGTTAAAAACTAAAACCTATTTAAGTTCTCCTACGTGCTGTAAACCAGGAATCTTGCTTCATTCTACTCTTGTGGAGCTTTTTCCTTGTTTTTTTTTTTTTTTTTTCCTTTCGGTACTAGGGATTGAATCCAGGGGCAGTCTACCTCCGAGCTACACCCCCAGCCCTATTTTTTATTCTTTATTTTGAAACAGGATCTCACTAAGCTGCGGAGGGCCTCACTAAATAGCTGAGGCTGGCTGCGAACCTGCAATCCTCCTGTCTCAGCCTCCCAAGTATTGGAATTACAAGCATGCGCCACCACACCTGACAAGCTTTTTCCTTTTGATCACAGGAATTTCTTTGCTAAACCAGGAACTCTAATGGGGGTTTCCCATAAAGTGGGGAAAAGATACATTAACCTTAAACCTAAAGAAAAGACATTTGGTTTATAGATTGCTCTGCCAAATATATAAAAGCAAAAGATAGAAGTGGCATTAATCCTTAAAGTAACCAAGCTAAGTCAAATGTTTTCTTACCATTCGTAAGAGAACACATACACAACAGAAATAATGGGGACCCACCTAAGCCAGGAAACCCACTGGTTTGTTTATAACTATGTGCTCAGCTGTCAGCAGGCTTATTAGTACTAAGAAATAAGTACTAAAAAATAAACTTTATTAGTACTAAGAAATAAGCTTTCGCTGGTTTGCTGTCCTGGGGCTTCAAGCAGATCATGATGGCTTCCTCATGTGCACACCTGAGCATCTTTTTAGGTGATTGATGGGCTGATAGTACCTCTTTATAATGAAGTTCACGTTGTCCTCTTAATAAGGGACAAGTTATTTTAAAAAGAGAAATAGAATGAAGTAATCCATCTAGGTTGTTCCATTCATACATTCTTACTATTTCCCGGACACTGTGCCAGGCCTGTGATGACAAACCTAAGTCCCACTCTCTGGGTCCTCACAGTTGACATAAATGCCACGTACTAAGTTCTCTAGCACCAAAGAGGCCAGGGCGCCTCAGGCATCGCATATGTGTACATACACGTTACAGTTCCATTCCCATTGTTTCCTCTAGCCCCATACAGATGCCATAATGTCACTGGGGTCACAGCTGTCCAGCAGAAGAGCCTGGCTCAGTCTCCTGATTCGGCAGGGGGCCTGTCTCTCTCAGGGCTCCCCCAAGCTGAAAAGAGGAAAACGTGCTCCCAAACTAGGTGTGGTATCAGCTGAAGGCATTCTTATAGACAAGAAATCTAGTGATAGGATAGAAAGCAGAACTGAGAGTACTTTTTTTCTTCTAAGAAGGTCACGGCATTGAGGGGAAGGACAAAGACGAGTGACGGAAGTGGGAAACAAGAACAAACAATCCGAGTAACAGAGGAGTCACTCCTTCTGCCCCTGCGTCGCCCTCCCCGCTGGGTGTTATCCACAGGCACCTCGCCTGCCTCTGCCTCTGAGAACATCGCTCAGTGTGGAGAGCGAGAGTCCGGCCTCATGAAGATGGCCTTGATCACCCTTGATGGTCACCCAAGAAGGAAATAATTCACACACTCATGAACGTGATAAAAATTAGAGAAACAGAAATAGCCCGCAGCTGGTTCATTTGCTCACCTGCTTGTCATCTATTCAACATACACTTATTAAGCACCGAGGACACAGCTGAGCACATAGTTATAAACAAACCAGTGGGTTTCCTGGCTTAGGTGGGTCCCCGTTACTTCTGTTGTGTATGTCTTCTCTTATGAATGGTAAGACTACATGTGACTTAGCGTGGTTACAGTGAGTGGGTCTCGGTCTTCTTTCAATTCAGGCACAGTGGAGATCCATCGTGATGCCTCCTCATCACATCTCAGGCCCCCCGGGCCATCCGTCTCCCAACCCCCACCTGTGTGCCACCTGCATAGTTTCTTGTCTTGTGTAGTCGTTCAGCTTAGTGCGTTGTATGTCAAAGAAATAATTGTCTTTGTAATACAGGGTGTGAAGCAGCGTGCTCTGTTTCTTCAGGCTGGTAGTTTCTGATGTTTCCATCCAATACTTAATGACACCTACTATGTGTCGGGCATAGTGTGAGGCCCTGGGTGTGCGTCAGGCAGTAGAGCAGGTGAGCTGCGTCCTCGTGGAATTTGCTTCTCCCGACTTGCATACGAGGGCCTCTGACCCAGCTCACTCAGAGGCCGGCTTCAGTCTCTTCCTCCTCCCGAGGCCTTCCTGGATCCCACTCCCGCTTTTCCTTTTCCCCCACTGATGGGGATTGTAATTGGCCTAGAGCAGGATAATTAGGTGATCCAGAGAACACCACGTGGCGAGTTCCAAGGGTGAGGAAACTAGGTGTAATTCATCTCCATCCAGCGCAAGCCCAGGGCTTGGCTCTGAGTCACAGCACAGTGGACATTTGAGAAATATGTCACTGTGTGACTGGCACGGTGTTGGTGCTCTAGGAAATGTTGAGTAAAGTATCACCTAGCGTGTGGATTCTCCAGGTCCTCTTCCTCACTTTGACCTTGTGGTCACTTCCTCCTGAGTCTTGAGCTGGGGCTGTGTCCTCCTCTTTTACCCTTTTATCCTGAACAAATTTCTGAGCAGATGTGGGGAGGGGGCTTCATGATATCGTTCCTCCTGCCTCTTCTGGGCCATAGCTAAAGAAAATGGGCTGATGTGGAAAGGTTTTTAGTAATTCTCATTTAAAATAAATGATATTTAAGATTTGTATGAAAATTATATGCATGTATGTGTATGTTCACATATATGCATACATAGATACATATATCCATCCATGCGCGCATACATATATAATCCATGCATACATAAATATATGCATATACATTCATGCATACATACATATATACACATATACATTCATACATACATATATACATACACAGAGGAGATGGTTATTACTCCTTAATAGATACTGATTAGTTTTCAACCAAAGTCTGCCTCTAACAAAAATCCAGATTTTTAAAAACAAGTGCTGTTGGTGACAACGTGTCACCTGTTTGTGGAGGATTATACCCTTCACCCGCCTGTGTCTTGGGCCGGGGGAGACCGGGACAGCAATTAGACGGCACTGGCTGTCTGGCAAGTGTCTGGAGCCCGAGTGGGAGGCTGCTGCCGCTGCTGGCTCTGTGTATAATCAGAGGGCTGGCAAGGATTAGCACTCCTGCTTTTCAACTGCAGCACATGTGGTCTCGGGGGCCACCAAGGCAAATACCGCTAATACAGGTGTGTGTATAAAAGAATATTTTCAAAGATTAGTTTAATGATTTTTTTTTTTTTTTTTTTTTTTTTTTTTTTGCAGTACTGGGGATTGAACTCAGGGGCATTCTGCCTCCGAGCTATACCCCCAGCACTATCTTTTATTCTTTATTTTGAAACAGGGTCTCACTACATTGCAGAGTGCCTCACTAGGTAGCTAAGGCTGGCCACGAACCTGGATCCTCCAGTCTCAGCCTCCCAAATACTGGGCTTACAAGCGTGCGCCACCACATGCGGCAATTTAACACATTTTTAAGACTTCAAAAGTTTAAGAGAATAGCAGACACAGTGAATGTTGGTCAGTCTTATAGTTCCATTCTTGGACAATGCTGTACGGAGCCCTGGAGTCAGGTGCTCAGGAAGGGACCACAGGGTGTGCGTGGTCACATGGTTACAAGCTGTAAAATAACATCTCCTAAATCCATGGTTGTTGATTGTCCACTGTTAACCTACATCTAAATATATATATTTGTTTGTTTTTGTTCTTTTCTCTTGAAAAATCATCAGCCCAGAGGTTAATATATATCACTTTTGAAATCCCTTGAGAAGCTTGACTTGGATATGTTTTGTGTAGAATTCGCTTAGCTGAGAAGAGCCCCCCACCTCTGTCTGATTTGAAATGTGTTGTTGATTTTTTTTAATTACGGCTGGTGTCTGCTCAAGCCCGTGAGATAAGTCAAGGCCGCCGGTGCAGAGCATGCCTCTGGCCTGGCTGTGGACCGAGGCCGTGTGCGGGCTGGCTTCTCCAGCAGACGGAGCTCGTCCTAGACACCGCCTTCCCAGACGCCTACTGTGTGTCACAGTCCGACCAGAGCAGTCTCCATCATTTCTTCTATATATGACTGTAGAGTTGTACTCTATTCATTGGTAGTCAAACTAATGCATTTCTTTGACAGCATTAGCTTACAAGTATGTCAATTTCTGTAGCTAAAAACTTTAAAAATTTTCCTTTAGATTCTTTTTTCTTTGTTTTTATTAGTCAAGAAAATGGGTGAAAGTAATTTTAAAAGTCTTCCCTCCAGTGTCAGTGATTTTTTAAGCAATTGATAACATTTTAAATCCCTAACTTCAGTTCATCTTCAGAAGAGGGGCCGGCATATCTTGAGGAAGGTCGTCTCTAGGAAAACTCAAGTTTGCTAACCCTTCAAGAAGTAAAAGTCTGTGCTTGTGAAGGATTGGCCTGTTTTCTCAGTTCCTCCCCTGTAGGTAAAGCCAGCAGGCAGCACCCCTGCCACCCACTGGATCTTCGGTACAACTAGGGCGTGGGGACACTGAAGCACACTGACTGAGTGGCCTGGACTTCAGCCTTGGGGGTTTGTGCCACATTCAGTAAAACTCCCTCTTTCCCTCTCATCCCTTCAGACTCACTGTCGGTCTCCAGCAACGATGCCAGTCCACCTGCCTCCGTGGCTCCCCTTCAGCCCCACATGATCGGGGCGCAGAGCTCACCGGGCCCCAAGCGGCCGGGCAACACCCTGCGCAAGTGGCTCACCAGCCCGGTGCGGCGGCTCAGCAGCGGCAAGGCCGACGGGCACGTGAAGAAGCTCGCCCACAAGCACAAGAAGAGCAGGGAGGTCCGCAAGAGCGCCGACGCTGGCTCCCAGAAGGACTCCGATGACAGCGCAGCCACCCCACAGGACGAGACCGTTGAAGAGGTGGGTCTGCGTCCACAGCCATGCAAATCCTCAGAGGCCAAAGGCTGCAAAACTTCCCAACATTTTCTTCCAAGTTTTAGGAGTGCTTGCTTGTCCTGTGATACACAATTGGATTTACCCCCAAATCACCAGTGTCACATACCCCCAGTTTAGTAGGCTGTGAGATTGGACAGATGATTGGAACAGCTGAATGTGTGAGCAGTCCCGGGGGCAGCACTACACTCCCCTGCTGCTTTTTGCAGAGAAAGCTCCACTTTTAAACTTGGCTGGACTTGTGGAGTATTTGTATCCTCAAAATACTTTCCCCCAATGTTTATTCTTACAACTAAGTTGAAAAAAATCCAATTAATCTCCTTTGCTGTCTGAATAGTAAAGACTGGGTCATTACCATGTCACCAAAGAGAAGTGGACATAGGGCAGACAGGAAGTTTTTTAATTTCCTTTTGTCTGGGACGCTTTAAGCTGCACTGCGAGAAACAGTTCCTGCATGATCTCCAGGCAGCCTTCAGCACTAGAGGCGTTGGTGAGGGCCCCACAGTTTTTAACAGGGACTCCCCAATCCACACGGGCTCAAAAAGGAAAAGAAACACGGATTTAGATTTGTAGCATTTTGCAGATTGGGAAACGTGTTTTCTACTGTTCTTTTCCTCGGAATATTTTTGCCAAGGGTTTTTACTGGAATAGGTGGATCATTGTGTTCTTATGTATATGTTCTATAAATCTAAGCCCTCTTGATCAGGCACAGTGGCACACGCCTATAGTCCCAGTACTTGGGAGGCTGAGACAGGAGAATCACAAGTTCAAGGCGAGCTTTGGCAACTGAGTGAGACCTAGTCTCAAAATAAGATAAAAATTTTAAAGGACTGGGGATGTAACTCAGTGGTAGAGCACCCCTGGGTTTGGTCCCCAGTAGAGTTAAGAAAATCAATCAATCTGTCCTCTTAGTAGAGTTAAAATTGAATTTTTTTAAATATAAGCATGAATAGAGAAAAAGGAATGCGATTCATATTCTTAAAAAACATCTTGGTGTGGTGGTGCACACCTGTAATCCCAGTGCTGGGGAAACTAAGACAGGAGGATCACAGGTTCAAGAACAGCCTCAACAACCTAGCGAGACCCTGTTTCAAAATAAAACATAAAATAGTGTTGGGGGTGTAGCTCAGAGGTAGAATGCCCCTGAGGTTCCATCCTTAGTACCAAAAAAAAGTTTCTTGGAGCCAGTCATGGAGGCATACACCTGTAACCCCACTGCTGGGAAGGCTGAGACAGTATGGTCACAGGCTGAGGAGTAGCTCAGAGGTAGAATGTTCCTGAGTTCAATTCCCAGTAACATATACACACAAGAATTCTTGAACTGTGTTTTTCTTTATACGCTTATTATTTCAGTGAATTTTACTCTTACAAGGTCCCAAAAATGAAATCAGTGAGGCTAAATGAACTGAATCAGCATGAAGGCTATGGTTCTGATTTGTGCACCTTTTTTAATTAATTAATTTATTGATGTGTGTGTGTGTGTGTGTGTGTGTGTGTGTGTGTGTTACTGTGGATTGAACTCAGGGGCATTCTACCTCTGAGCTTCACTCCCAGCCCTGTTTTATTTTTTATTTTGAAACAGAGTCTCACTGAGTTACAGAGGGCCTCACTAAGTTGCTCTCTGAGGCTGGCCACAAACCTGCGATCCTCCTGTCTGAGCCTCCCAAGTACTTGGGATTACAAGTGTGCACCACCACACCCAGCTGTGAACTTTTTTTTTTTTTTTTTTTTTTGCGGTACTGAGGATTGAACTCAGGGGCATTCTACCTCCAAGCTACAAGCTACACCCCCCAGACCTATTTTTTATTCTTTATTTTGAAACAGGGTTTTAAGTTGCGGAATGCGAGGTAGCTGAGGCTGGCCGCAAACCCAAATCCTCCAGTCTCAGCCTCCCAAGTACTGGGATGGGATTACACACGTGTGCCACCACTCCTGGCTTGTGAACTGTTTTTTTTGTTGTTGTTGTTTTTTTTGTTTTTTTATTGTCCTCTTAAAGATGGGTGAGTCCAGAGCCTAATGGATGATGTCGCAGTCCTTTCAGACGACACATTCATGCGGTTCTCTCTTCCAGACTAGCAAAGCAGTTGAATTGCAGCAGGGACTGAGAAGTTACCATTGAGGTCAAAAAGAGCTTCTTCCCGATTCCCACCATTCCACTAGGCTTTTCTCATTTACCCTGTGGGTCCCAGGGTCCGGGAGTCACAGCTTGGGGTATAACGAGCAGATGTTGATTCGGTTTCAGAGGGGCCGGAACGAAGGCCTCAGCAGCGGCACGCTGTCTAAATCCTCCTCCTCGGGGATGCAGAGCTGTGGAGAAGAAGAAGGGGAAGAGGGCGCAGACGCCGTGCCCCTGCCCCCACCCATGGCCATCCAGCAGCACAGCCTCCTTCAGCCGGACTCGCAGGACGACAAGGTAAAGGGCAGCCCGTGCCCCTCTGTGCCAGGGGTGGGGACCCTTGCGGTAGCTGCTCCAGGCCAGCTTCTCAGAAGCGAGGGACGCTGGGGGTGAGGAAGGTGCCTGGGTGGCCCGGTGTGTTCCAGCAAAGCCAGCCTGTTTTACTCAAGAGTGTGACTAGAAAACCCATCAAAATAAGCACGAGGCCAATGTGTGCCTTTTGTCATAGCCATTTGATTAACATGTGTAAATAGGTTCAGCTAGTGCATCCTAATGATGCTTCAGTAACTGCTGCCTTTAAAGTAATTTTCAAATATCTTAACATATTGATCAGAGTCCCTGAGAACAAAGAGAGAAAAAAAAGCTACGCAGGCTTCCTGAATGTAGCGCCGCATGAACAGTGGGCCCTCTTGGTTCTTCGGTGAGGTGTCCTTGTACTGAGGCTTCAGTTTAGAATAAAGTTGTGTCACGTTCTCCAACATGACAAAGATGTTTGCAGGGTCAGGACACGAGCATGGGCACAGTTATCACAGGCAGGCATCAGCGGAGCACCGGGAGTCTCCTCTTTGAATGTATATGGAGGCTTCAAGCCGTGCAAATTTTTTTTTACATAATCTTAATTTGTCTATCCCAATTGTAGAGCCCTAAAAATAAAATATCAAAAAGGCAAGCTGGTAAATGTCGCTTGCTGGTCTCCTCTAGCCCCTCAGAACTATCAGGCGTTGGAATCCAGGCCACGAAGTCATCACTGGGTTCCAATTTGGGCAGTACCAAGTTGTCTGAATAAAACAGATGTGTTTTCAGCATGTTTTCCTCCATTCTTTCCCTTTCTCCTTCCTTGACTCCCCTGTCAGTCCTGACACAGTTACTTGCTGGGTTAATTATGCTGTATTTGACGGAGGACCTGCCACAGCCAGATTGACAGTTGGGAGGCCAGGCCCAGTCACGCTGTAGTCCTAACTCAAAGCACACATTTCCCCAGCCCTTCCTTTGGAGAGATCTACTTCCTCACCCCTTTTTAACACACAGTCTGCACACAGTCAGGGTGCTGTGGGCCTGGGGGCAGTGGCTCTGAGCTGCAGGGCTTAGCTTGCATTTGGGTCCTTAGACATTTGAGTGTCCCAGGGGCTGGCCCAGCTGTGTGGGGGAGGGGAAGGGGGCTGAGTTGAGAGAAGCCCTCAGCCCCAGGGCCTTTAGTCACTAGCCAGGGAATGAGAACTGTGTGGGCTTTCTGACAATTTCTAAGCAATTTTGTGACTCTCTGAGCTATGCCTTTTTTGAAATTCCTGAAGTCTGGGTGGTTATTCAAACAGTGAGGGGCCAGATTTTGTTGACTTATTCACCAAATCAGATAGTCCCCTCCCCCGTGTAATTACAGAGTGAATTGCACTATTTTCTTCTGTCTCCTAGAGCCGTGTACTGGTTACTATGTTATCTCCTTGGGTATTATCAATAGCAATTCTTCATTTATAAAAATCTGTACTGATGTTCCCAGACAGTATATTATCTTGTGACTAATTTTTTGTTTTTGTTCTGTTTTCTCTTTTTTTGTAAACTTTCACTGCAGCATTATGTTGATTTGTGTTCCGTGTCTGTTTTGGCTCAGTTTCCTTACCTTTCCATTTGATTTCTTTCTTTCTTTCTTTCTTTTTTTGTTTTGATTTTTGTTTTTTGTTTGTTTTCTTCATTCCATATTCCAAATTTCATTAGACCAAACCAGCATTTGTTTTGTAAAGTGCATACTTTGGTCCACATATGTAAAAGCCTCGTCCTAAGTGTACAAGCCTGTATCTGTCTACTGTGAGAAATGCATTACTAGGACAGCCAGCCATGTGTCCCATGTGTCTCTGCTGTCCTTAATATGAAGCAAGGTTCATATTACTTATGCCCCTCTTCGAGTTCCCAGTTAATCAACGGTGCAAGTAATCGGCAAACACACTGCGTTTGCCGATTACTGAATCTCAAACTTAGCAGCCCCTCCCCCAGATTTCCTTACTGTCACCCCCGTTACACCCTCGGTTCTAGCCATAAGTGGCATCTGATAGCTTGTGAGGCCTCAGCTCTCCTGTACTCTGCACTAATCATTGGGGAATGGATGGCACAGAAAATGGTGAGCTTGTCCCCCTCTCCTCCCTGTCGGGTCACCACACCCTGGCTCCTGTCCTTTTCTTTCTCATTTCTTCCTTTTCTTAATCCTGTAATCACGGTGAAGCCATTGTTGGTATCCTGTTTTGTTTCCTGAATACCTAGGGATCCGCCCATTAGACCATAGCTCTCAGTCTTCCATTGACCAGATTCCGTTCCTCCTTAGCCAAGAGCCTAGCCAGCGAAAGTTACAGTTAGGATGCTCCTGGGCCCGGTCACCTCTCTGAAAAGCATTATGATGTTACATGACTGCGGATTAAAAACAGACTTGGTCTGCTTCCCACATGTACCCCAGACAGGTTTTATTTAATGTTTCATGTCAGAATATTGTAAATATTAAAGGATAACTCTAAATAAATGCAAACAAAAGACGAACTTGTGGTCTTTTTGTCTGGAATTACTTTAAAAAAAAAATGATGGAGACTGTAGGGGAATTCACTGTCTGTCCAGTCACTAATGTGAGACCTCCCCCTTCCCTTTCTTTTCTTAACTCTGCCGTAGGCCTCTTCCCGGTTACTAGTCCGCCCCACCAGCTCCGAAACTCCGAGTGCCGCCGAGCTGGTCAGTGCGATCGAGGAACTGGTGAAGAGCAAGATGGTAAGGAAGGCTTCCCGGGGCGTCTGAGGTTTGGAAGCTGCTCTCCTGTGCTGCTCGTTGGTGGGTTTACCTGCGCCCAGGTATTGCTCTGATCTGTACAACAGGTCTGTGGCCACAAGACCACCCTCAGTGTTGACTAAAAGCAAGTTTGGAAGTCCCCACGACCAACCTCAGCTTCCCCAATGTGTGAGAAGGACTCACAGAACTCCAAAAAGGGGTTATTCCCATAGGTGCAGTTTATTGTACAAAAGGACAAATATTAAAATCAGCCCAGGGAAGAGGCACTCAGGGCAGGTCCAGGAGAGCGATGGGTGCAAGCTCTGATATAAGAGTTCTAAGCCAAGCATGTGCCTGTAATCCCAGTATGTGAGAAACTAAGACAGGAGGATCAAAAGTTCAAGGACAGCCTTGACAACGCAATGAGACCCTCACTAACCTAGGAAGACCCTGTTTCAAAAACAAAGAAAACAAAAAGGCACTGTTCAATCTCCAGTGCCAAAAAAAGAAAAAAAAAGTTCTATCATTTCTCATTATTTGGTAACAAAAAAAAAATCTATCAGCCGGGCGTGGTGGTACACGCTTGTATCCCAGTACTTAGGAGCCTGAGACAGGAGGATCGGAGTTCGTGGCCAGCCTCAGCTACTTAGTGAGGCCCTCCGCAACTTAGTGAGACCCTGTTTCAAAATGAAGAATAAAAAAATAGGACTGGGGGTGTAGCTCAGAGATAGAATGCCTCTGGGTTCAATCCCAAGTACCGCAAAAAAAAAAAAAAAAAAAAAAAAAAAAAAGATCTATCAACATAGATCAGTTCATTATTCTTTTTACTATAACTTGGCATTCTTATCCAGCCCCTCTGTCTGAATCTTTTATAATAGTATGGTTTTGTTTATTCAATACTATGTAATTTCAAAAAACATATTGATTTTATAATTCTACCAATGCATCTTCTGCATTTTCTGACCTAGGAGATTTTCTTATGCCAATTTCACACTATCAAGGACTGGAGATAGTAAGTGTCATGAATTGTCTGAATTCCTTGCAGGCACTAGAGGACCGGCCCAGCTCCCTCCTCGTTGACCAGGGAGACAGTAGCAGCCCCTCCTTCAACCCTTCGGACAATTCCCTTCTCTCATCCTCCTCGCCCATTGATGAGATGGAAGAAAGGAAATCCAGCTCTTTGAAGAGAAGGCAGTAAGACAGAAACGTTTTCATTCTCGCTATTTTCCAAGTTCCCTCCTGACTCTGTCACCATGAAAAAAGTGAACCTGGATTCATCTCTCCTTTAGCAAAAGGGAGATCCAGGGTCTCTCATTAAGTAATTGTAAATGTGGGGTGTGAGTGTGTGGGTGTGGGTGTGGGTGTGTAAAAAGCACTTAGAACCTTCTCAGGATGCAGTAAACGAAAGCTTCGGCTCAGTTTCTATTATTTTATTTGTCTATTATATCTTATAAGTAAGAAGGATGCAAGGCAAGAACAACTTGAGTCACTTGTGATGAGAAACTTGTATACTTTCTATTGTATATGCAGTTGTGAAAGAAAAATAAAGCAACATAAAATAGAACCAGTCCCAAAGACTTGAATATTTTTCAAATATAACTTATTGGTAGTGTTTCTCAATTCCAGTAAAGCAGCTTCTGGTGAAGAGTCCTGAAAAAGGGTTTAAACTCGTCTCTAGGAAAGAGGAGTAATTGTAAGCTGCATGCGGGCAGAGACTTGGGTTTATTCAGAATACACCCCAGCACCTTGAAGGGCCCTGGGCACATGGAAGGTGACAGGTTGGTGTCGGTTGACTCAAGAACCAAGAAATGAACTTTTCAGGCCATCTGCAATTCTATTCTGTATTGATCAAGTGATTGTCCTCTTTTTGCCTGAGTACTCCTACTTCTTACAGAGCATTTCTGAGAGATGTGTTCCGACCCAAAGGAAATATCTGAGTTAAAAAATTTCCTATATGTCCACTGAAGTTTAAAACAACTTAATCTTCAAAAAAAAAAAAAAAACAACTGCTTCCCCCCAATGTCAGATCTTTATAACAAAGTTGCGTCTTAGCTTCTCTTTGCCACCTTTATATGCAGAATCCGGTAGAATCAGTTCATTCTCACATCTTTACAACAAAGTTGTGTCTGAGCTTCTCTTTGTCGTTGGTATTCATGTCCGAATCCGGTAGGATCGGTTCGCTCTCATTGCTCGTAAGCATAAGGGTTTGCCTGTCTTGACCTCCACAGCTCTCATGGGTCAGTCTCTCACTTGAACTGTAAGTCGTGTAAATCTAATATATTACTATCCACTCCCAATAGGAGTCTCTTCTGACAAAAAGCAAAAGTGCAAAAGAATTCACTTAGAAAACAAAGAGTTTAGATTGTAAACACCATTTTTCTCTTTCTTTTTTCAGCTATGTTTTGCAAGAATTAGTGGAGACCGAGCGCGACTATGTACGAGACCTTGGCTATGTGGTTGAAGTATGTACTTTCAGACACTTAATAACCTTGTAGCAGCCCCAAGAGTTGTTCAGAGAGGTGTCACTTGAAACAGTTTAACAATGATATCTTCTCAAAATCTTTAAAAATATTCCCCCCCATACACATGCACACACACAAATAAACAAATAAATAAATAACCAACAAAGTATTTCTAGAAGATAAAATTTTAATTATTATATCCAATAATTTTGTAGCTGCCTTTACTCATTTTATGAGAATGAATATCACCACAGAAATGGTAATATTAGTTTAAAAAGTCAGTGTGGTCCAGCTGTGGATTCAGTTCCATCCTGAATCCACATGCGGTTCAGAGCCTGGTCTTAGTTTTGTACAGAATAAATGTGTTGCCATTTTCATGGACCAGAAGTTGCTAAGCACTGTTAGCCAAAGCGAAGCCACTGCCTTTTATACTACTAAGGGCATAATCATTTTAATAAACTTAATTCATCAAAAAGCTATTTTTATAGTATAAAATTTTATCATTTATTCTTTCAGCTTTGCAAATATATACAGGATGCTAAGCATGGTGACACACACCTGTAATCCCATTATCCAGGAAGCTGAGACAGGAGGATCACAGGTTTAAGCTAGCCTCAGCAACTTTGCGAGACCCTGTTTCCAAATATAAAATAAAACAGGGCTAGGGATGTAGTCCCGAGATAGAAGGCCCCTGGTTCCATCCCCAGTACCACCAAAACACACACACACACACACACACACACACACACACACACACACAGGATAATACTTTTTGGGTGCACATCCCATTGTAAATAACAGCTATTACAGTTGGTCATGTAACAAAAAATTTCACATGCTTGATTTGTCTGCACCATTGTTAATAGGAAGGTAAATATCTTGAATACTAAAGAGGTTCTTGTATAAGCTCAAACTCATTTGAGTTGAATAGACATTTTTTTTCATTTTTATTATTATTATTTTTTAAATTGGTGTGTTGTATTCATACATCTTTGTTAGGTACAAGCTGGTAAAGGCATACATGCACACATTTCTCATTTAACCCCTTCCCCCATTCCTGCCCCACTCCCTCGCCCTCCCTCCTTCTCAGGTTCAGTTTAGTGATTGACTTTGATATGTTTGTGAAAGTACATTGTATGCATTAGGGTGTTTCCCTCCACCACCACCCCCCCATCACCTTCAGTTAAGTCAACTTCTTTGCTCATGCTAATGTTTCTCTTCTTCATCTGGAGTCCCTCTTATGCCCCATTTTCTCCCTAGGATCCGCATATTAGTGAGAGCATACAATTTTTTACTTTGTGTGACTGATTAATCTCATTTAACATGTTTTCCAGTTGCATCCATTTCCCTGCAAATGACACGATTTTGTTCTTCTTTATGGCTGAGTAAAATTCCATTGTGTACATATCCCATTGTTTTGTAATCCATTCATCTGTTGATGGACATCTTGACTAGTTCCATAGTTTGGCAATTGTGAATTGTGCAGCTATAAACATAGATACACATACATTGGTCTGATAGTTTGGTTTCCATTCTTTTGGGTAGATAGCCAGAAGTGGTATTGCTGGATCATATGGTAGGTTCATTCCCATTCTGAATAGACATTTTAAAGCTAGTTCAGCAACTGGTTTAATCAACTGTTGTTTTAAAAAATCAATTTAAGCCAGGTGTGGTGGTGCATGCTTGTAATCTCAGTATTTGGGAGGCTGAGACAGAAGGCCACAGGTTCAAAGCCAGCCTCAGCAACTTAGTGAGGCTCTCAGCAACCTAGTAAGACCTCACTTTCAAATAAGGTATAAAATTGGGCTGGGGATGTAGCTTGGAGATAGAATGCCTCTGGGTTCAATCTCCAGTACCAAAAAAAATAAATAAATAAATTTATAAAAAAGAATAAAGAAATACAAATCTTTGTTTATATAAGATGAAAGCTAGAAACAGAGGAAATGTATTTCTAACAACAATTTAATATTTACTAGCTGATAAAATTTTTATGAAGCCATTTACATTTATGTAAACTATTTCATTTCCTTAGGAGAATCTAAGTCTATGAATGTTAAACAATTCAAAGAGATAAAATTGTAGTTATGAATCTAACCGTATTTTTCACATACCAGTTAAGGGTGCTTTCATATAGTTTTTGTTTTTAATTAAGAATTGGTCACAAGACAGTGTGTAGGTCTTAACTTGTTCTTTGCGACTATTAATCAGTAGTCCACTACTTGATTCAGACACGTTCCATAAATAAACTTATCTTTACATACTTCATTGTAGGGCTACATGGCACTTATGAAAGAAGATGGTGTTCCTGACGACATGAAGGGAAAAGACAAAATTGTGTTTGGCAACATCCATCAGATTTTTGACTGGCACAGAGAGTACGTAAGACGCATGTCATGCTTGATGGCGTGTGAAGCAGCCACACTTGCTAATGCTCGTCAGGCAGTGGTGAAGGAGATTTACGTGTTCACTTCCTTTTATTACCTGCAGAGCTTCACGGAGGAAGCTGCTGCAAAGGACACACCGAGGCGTTCCCTAGTAGCATTTCATGGTGTAGAAGCGACTCCTGGTCCTGCCTGACCCCGAGCCATTTGCTTCACCTCCCTGTGTTTCCACTCATTTACACCACTTTGTGGGAATTTTCTGAAAAATGACTGAGTTAATACTTATGAAATAGTTAAAAGCTGGGTGTGGTGGCCCGCACCTATAGTCCCTGTACTTGAGAGTCTGAGACAGGAAGAACGCAGTTTTAAGACCAGCCTCTACAGCTTAAGGAGACTCTGTCTCAAAAAAAAAAAAAAAATGTAATAGGGCTGGGAGTATAGTTCTGTGGTAGAGCACCCCTGGGTTCAATCTCCAGTACCACAGTAGACGATAGATAGATGATGAGAGATAGATATATAGAACACAAACTTAGAACAACATCTGCATAGAGTAAATCTTAGTAAGTTTCTAGTTAGAAGTACAACTTTTTATTTTTTTACTAAATGCAAGTCTCTAATAGAGAGTTTTGAATACATTCATTAGTCCAATTCACTTTTAATGGGAAAAGTAGACATGATTGCCCAAGAAAATCACATTTGTTCCCAGTACATTATCCACATCTGTCCTCACCAAGAGACGAGCCCCATGGTGCCTGATGCTACAGCAGGTTGTCTCTTTAAACCATAAAATACTAGACAGATATAGGGAGGCAGTGCAATGGTGTGCATCAAGTAGTGCTTTGTTGTTTCTGTTTTTCCCTCGCCTAATAGAATATAAAACCTTCAACCCAGGTATGGAAGGCCTTTATTTTCATATTCCCAGTCTTAGACGCATAGAAAAATGATTCATCAACTTTAAAAACAAGCCAGGATGGTGGCACACACTTGTAATCCCAGCATTTTAGAGGCTGAGACTGGAGGATCCGGATTCACGGGCAGCCTCAGCTACCTAGTGAGGCACTCTGCAACTTAGTGAGACCCTGTTTCAAAATAAAGAATAAAAAATAGGGCTGGGGATATAGCTCGGAGGTAGAATGCCCCTGAGTTCAATCCCTAGTACCGGAAAAAAAAAAAAAAACACTCCAAGCTAGGCTCGGTGGCCCATGTGTGTAATCTCAGGACTTGAAAGGCTGAAACAGGAGGATCTCAAGTTTGAAGTCAGCCTCAGCAACCTAACAAGACCCTGTTTCAAAGTAAAAAGGGCTGGGATGAAACTCACTGGTAAAATACCCCGGGTTCAATCCCCAGTACCCCACACCAAAAAAAAAAAAAAAAAAAAAAAAAAAAAAAAAAAAAAAAAAAAAAAAAAAAAAAAAAAAAAAAAAAAAAAAAAAAAAAAAAAAAAAAAAAAAAAAAACTCTGTAGAATGTAGACTTATCAAAAGCACAGCAAACCAATTTAAAAAGTAATATTTGGTTTTATCATTTAGTCTCTTACTCCCAAGACTGGTTTTTAAGGCAGTGACAGGGAAGAAGAAGCAACACAATGTTCCTGGGATGCTCAGAACATTGCACCCAGAGCTCCAACCTGAGCAGCCTTTGCAGAGCTGGGAGGATGATACAGCCACAAGTGCTACAAAATTCACATTAACTCTCCTGCTGGTTTGCAGATTAATAAAATACCAAGCATAAATATAAACCAATGTAAGTGGTAATTAGCTTAAACATACTACTTAAAAGAAGAAACGAAGAGGGGTTGTCATACAGCTATTTTGTTACTGTGATTTTATCTAGTTTTTATGTTAGTGGGAGCTAGTTATTACAACCTACAAGTTGATTTTGATGATCAAGAAAACTGGTACAGGTAACATACTCAGTGTTTTATATGTTATCCAATTTGAACCTCTAAAAATGATCATGAAATGAACGTGACCTTCTCAGGTATAAAGAGCAAGTTGCCAGAAACGGAAACTGACCCATTGCTTTGGAGCACTTATTTTCCACTCAGTATTGAGCCACAGATGTTAGTGTTTGTGTCCTCAAAACAGTTGAGACAAGACACTCTGATTGTCCAGAGGAAGGTTGCCAGCCAGGGCTGCACTCATCCTCCCTTTTCTTTCTGTGTGTTCATTTTTGCTTTATATCCTAACAAGATAGGGAAATGATGGGTCAAGTTTAAAAACTTTTTTTTTTCCGGTGTGATTTATATTTGTTATGTGTATGCTTTGCTTTTTCCAGTTGCCCATGTCTAACATACTATTTTGAAAATGTAAACCTAAATCTAAAATTAGAGAGCCAAATTAAAAAGGGTTCTAATATTTTGCCCTCTTTTCAGCTTTTTTTTAGGAGAGTTAGAGAAGTGCCTTGAAGATCCAGAAAAACTCGGATCCCTTTTTGTTAAACATGTAAGTACAAAAGCATTACTATATTCCATTCTGATATTGCCATATTAAAGGAGAAGTCACTTATAGTTTACAAGAGTGCGTATGTTAACAGTAAAATAGAATGTAAGTGTCAGTGGGTTGTAATTAAATTTTCTTTTTGTTTTCCTTAGGCAAACATTTACTAAATCGTTCATTTGTAAATCAATAAATAACGTGTACTAACCCTAAAATGAAGCAGTCCAGACTCCATTAGTTATGTATGGGTTGTAAAATCAGGCTCCGTCACAGTTGAACGTGGCGTTGGCAGCACCCACTCGTGCGTACACCCTAACGTCCCATCAGTAGCGCCGAATGTGGGGTAGCCAGCCTGTGCTCCAGGTGTGCTGCTTACAGCCTGGGTCATCACTGCTACCTCTCCTCAGAAAAGATGGATGTTTTTAAGTCCATCCTCTCTTCCTCAGTCAAAGTACTGTAAATTCCAAATAACCAAACTTTACTGTATTTGAGGACTGCCAAAGCTCACATATCAGTCTCTCAGGCATTTGTATCCACCGTATTTTCAAAATGTTAATGACAAGAGTTTTTGCATTCTTGCAAATCTCTTTAATGTTTGGCTTAATAGAAGGTGGATTTTCATATCTGTTCCTGCACTCGACCTATTGTGATGATGTTCTTTGATTAAAATATATGAAAACATCTGTCCTCACACAGATGCTAGTCTGAAATAGAGGAGTATCTTAATAGCCTTTTCAGAAAGTTTTCTTAGGTACTACACCAAAAATTGACTAGTGATAAATCCTTAAAGGTTCGTTGCAGCAGGAAATCTAAAAACCTGTCGTGGCCCCCTCCCTTGCTCTTACACTTCTGTGTTGGAAGGTCTTGCCCCTCAGGGCTCCTTGCCCCAAGCACAGCCCTGTGACATCGTGCCTCGATGGCTGTAGCGTAGTTCACTAAGTCACTCGTTCACTATTTCATAGTTCACTACGCTAGTGAAGATAGTTCACTAACTTGGATTGGTCTTTCAGGTGTTGATACCTTTCCTTTTTGTTTTTAATATGCTTTTATTGGTGCATTATAGTCTCACATCATAATGTAAATCATGTTGACATTGACATACATGCACACAGCACTTGGTGCCCCCCCCCCGCCCCGCCTCCCCATCCCCTGCTCCCAATACACAGAACTGAGGTTGACGTTGGTATATTCACATATGTACACATAGTCGATGGTAGTAATTGTATTAATGAACCTCACTCCTCCCCCTCCCCTTCCCTTAGACCACCTCCCTGGCTCCGCTGAGGTTACTCCTCCATTATCTGGAGTCCATTTGGTATCCCAGTCACTCCCTAGCTTGTGCATATTAGAAAAAAAACACATCCTTAGCAATCAGAACCACACTCAGATTCTATCTAACCCTAATCAGAATAGCAGTCATCAAGAAGTCAAAAAATAATAAATGCTGGCAAGGATATGGGGAAATTGGAACTCTTCTACGCTGTTGATGGGATTGCAAATTAGTTCAACCCCTATGGAGATTCTTCAGAAAACTGGGAATGGATCCACCATATGATCTGGCTATCCCACTCCTGGGTATCTTTCCAAAGGGATCAAAATCAGAACTACAGTAATACCTGCATACCCATGTTCATAGCAGCACAATTCACAGCCAAATTATGGAATCAACCCAGGTGTCCATCAACAGATGAACGAATCACAAAACTATGGGAAATACACAGAATGGAATTCTACTCAGCAATAAAGAAGAACAAAATTATGTTTTATTGCAAGAAAATAGAAGGACCTGGAGAACATTATTAGCTAGTCACAGGAAGTGAAGGGCCATATATTTTCTCTAATATACACAAGATACATTTCATGACACAGTATCCCAAAACCAGATTCTTCACATCACTCTCTGGTTCTGTAGAAAAGTCTTTAAGTATAGTGAAGTTCACAGTGGCAGACATGTTTTTCTAAAATTTCATTTTTTTGCTTGAAAGCTGGAATTTTCATTATTTACATATACTGCCAGTTGTCTGCCTTGAAATGACAGGTTCACGTCACCCCGTGTTCCAGAAAATCTCTACCAGACACCCAAGTGTAAATAATCATAGTTTATGTCCATCAGTCTTTGGCGGAGAATTGGTGGTCCCTAGTGGACTCGGTTGATTGAGCTCGAGACTCAGGCCTGCGGTGCTTTCCCGAGAGGCGATTGCCACATGAGCAGGAGTGCTGTGCGCACTTCCATCTGGTCACGGGACTGTTGATAAAAATGCACGTACTGCACAGTGGGGTTGACTAAGAGGAGTGATGTTTACCACTTCATCGAGGACATCCTGACATGAAACTGGCATTTTTTTCCCCACCTTTTTGCTGTAAATTCATGTCAGTGAAGGATGCTTGCCACGGTGCCAGCAATTTTACCCACCTTTGGTTTTGTGCATCAGTGCAGATGCCAGCATCACAAAAAAAGGCAAATGACATCTTTATGTTGTTTTGAAAGTATTTTTGACCCAGTGGAACCTCTGACAGGCCTCGGGGACCACACGCCACACTTCAAGGGTCACTGGACTAATACATGGCTCATTGACCGCTTTTTATCCTGTCTCTTCTGGAATTAAGAGATATTAATTAAAGATTAATATATTTAATATCTAGATTAAGGATATATTTCTAGCTTGGTGCGATGGCACACACTTATAATCCAGGCTGGACAACTTAGCCAGACCCTGTCTCAACATAAAATTTAACAAAACAGTGGTAGAGCACTTGCTTAGCGTGCACAAGGCCCTAAGTTCCATCCCAGCACCACAAAAAAAGAAAGAGAGCTTTGTCGTACCTATTGGGAATCCCCAGGCTTACCAGAACTACTGGCAGTACATGGCGGGATGAGAGTAATTCTTTAATGTTAAAAAGTGTGTTATGTTGCTGCCAGTGGCATTTGCTGATTACTGAAGGACGTGGTCTCCAGCAGGGAGAGAGACAAAGGATGGTTTTAGAGCCACAGAGCAGAATGTTCACCCCTGTCATGAATCGTGAATGTGATTTATTGCGAGCTTAGTTATTCTCCTTACGAGCTTCTGTCATGAAGCTCTGTTTTAGGACAGTTTTCTTGATGAATGTGTTGAAATGCGCATGTGCTCTTAGGTTCTAATTGGACTTCAGTTGTTAACTGTTTTAACCCATCTGTTTGCCTTTTTCCTTCCTAGGAGAGAAGGTTGCACATGTACATAGTTTATTGTCAAAATAAACCAAAGTCTGAGCACATTGTCTCAGAATACATTGATACTTTTTTTGAGGTAAGCCCTAACAGAAACAAAGTATTTCTGAATATCTTGTCTCTCTTTTATTTCTAAGAAATTTAAGTATCATTGGTTTCCTAGTAGTCCTGAGAAAACTGACTCTAGTGATAAGAATTCTGAATCTACATTTCTTTCCTGTAAATCAGAAAAATGAATATGAATTCAGTCTATGGTCATACCCCTGCCATTCAGAAGACTGAAGTCATCTTTAAAAATAAGTGTTTTTAGCTGGGCGTGGTGGCTGAGACAGGAGGACCCCAGGTTCATGGCCAGCCTCAGCAACTTAGCAAACCCCTCCACAACTCAGTGAAACCCTGTTTCAAAATAAAAAATAAAGTAGGGAAGTAGGGCTGGGGGTATAGCTCAGAGGTAGAATGCCCCTGGGTTCAATCCCCAGTACCACCAAAAAAACGAAAGTGTTTTTAGCTAGGCATGGTAATGCACACCTGTAATCCCAGTATGCGGGAGATTAAGACAGGAGGAAGGAAGGGTCAAAGCAAGCCTTGGCAACTTAGCCAGACCCTGTTTCAAAATAAATAGGGTTTAGCTGTTTATTTTGGGGCATAGCCAGAGGTAGAACCCTCCTAGGTTCCATCCTCAGTACCACTAAAATAAGTGTTTTTAATCAGTGTAAAGTTAAAGCCCATTACTAATTCAGAATAATTCATGATCTAAGCTTTTTGCCTGAAAGTTTAAAAATGATATATATGACCTGGGTATGGTGGTGCATGCCTGTAATCCCAGTACTTGGGAGGCTGAGACAGGAGGATCTCCATTTTGAGACCACAGTTAACAAGACCAACTGATACCCTATTTCAAAATAAAAAATGAAAGGGCTGGGGGTATAGCTCTGGGGTAGAATGCCCCTGGGTTCAATCCCTAGTATCCCCTAAAAATGATATATATGTTTGTATGAATGAAAGAAAACCACGGGGGGGGGGACCTTTAAACAAATATAAGAGACTTCTTTGGAAAACGCCTAGAAACTGAGCCAAAGTATAAATATTGGAAATCCTGAGACATGGTAAAACTAAACTTTGGTTTACTGCAAAGTGACTGTTTTTCATACTGTTTTTATCAAAAACAGTATTGTAGTTAGCCTTTCTGACAGTTACCAAGATTAAATGATTACCTTTTAACGAACAACACTTAGGATCATTTTTTTTCCTCCTTTAAAACCCCAGGACTTGAAGCAGCGCCTGGGCCACCGGTTGCAGCTCACAGACTTACTGATCAAACCCGTGCAGAGAATTATGAAATACCAGCTGCTACTGAAGGTGAGGGGTGAGGGGTGAGGGGCCAGCTCCGGGGCGGGGTCAGACTGTGGGGAAGGAAGGGTTCATCGGGTGAAGGCAGTAGTTCTGTAAGAAATATAGAGCTGCCTCATTATTTGGGATTTCAGCTGTTTCATGGTAATTTTTAAAAATTTAATAAGATGCCTTGTGCCGTTATCTCAAATTTATTATTTGCCCCAAGTTCTGAATCAAAACGCCAATAAAAGTGAACTTGATTCCCCGTCACAGACCTTGGAAGGCTAATGATTTTTCTTCAGCTCTGCCAACTTTAAATTTTTTCTGGACTTTTTGGAGCTGTGAATAAAATCAAACTCTTAATCCCTGTATGCCCCCTCTTGTTGGCTTAGCAATAACCCTAAAATGATTCAAGTTAAAGGCAGCATGAAACTTGGGACCTGGACACGAAGAGAGACAAGGGTTTGTCTTGCAGTGACGTGGAAGCCATCAGACCTGGTCTGGCTTTGCCATCAGGAAACCCTTGGGTTATCCCGTGCGTGCGTGTGTGCGTGCGTGCATGCCATGAGTGATGGGAAACGGTAGCTGTGGTCCTCACCACCTCACCCTGCCCTTCTCTCCATCTCTCCCGCAGGACTTCCTCAAGTACTCCAAAAAAGCCAGCCTGGATACGTCGGAACTAGAGGTACTTTGCATCCTGGCTGTGCCCAGGCAGACCTCCCCAGACCTTCTCCTTGTCGGTCCCTGAGTGCCGGGCGCAGTCTCCCAGCGCAGCCCATGCTCCCTCTGCACACTGAGGACTGGGAGGGGGGGACCAAGCTGGGAATGCAGTGGAGGGTGAGCACTCGGAGGTTCCCCCGAGCAACTTGAACTTCCATTCTGCTTTCTCCAACCCACAGAAGGCCGTGGAAGTCATGTGCATCGTACCGAAGCGGTGCAACGACATGATGAACGTCGGGCGACTGCAGGGATTTGACGTAATGCCGCTGTTATTCTTTGCGAGAGCTCCTCCGCCTCCCGTCCCTTTCTTTTCTCCTCGACTCGTTCTCTCCACGTGTAGAAAGCTGGTCCTTTTTGTTTAGTCTTGTCTTCTCTGCCTGTACTTCAACCTGACTGATGTTTTCTTTCAAGCTCTTTTTGGTGCATTTGATTGGCTTTTTGTTTCCAAAGCCCAGCTGCTGTGGCTGTGCAGGACTCCACTTTTTCTCCCGGCCGTCAGCTGTTACCTTTCCCCACGTTTACGGCCATGGTAGCTAGGGCAGAAGTGGGACCCAGGCGGCCCCTATGTCTACCTGTCTGGGAGCTTGACCATAGGGCCACCGCTTTCCTCGTCAGCCTAACGATCTCTTATATGGGTTGCCAGATTACATACCACCTATTATACATCCTAATGATGAGTTCACAGCCAGAATCTTTTCTTACTAACGAGCTGAGAGATGAGAGAGGATTTTACTGTTCTTGCCAACTGTTTTGCTAGAGAATTAGGGTTTAAAGTTCTGGTGCTGTGGTTCCCGAACTTAACACACACAGGGTCTGCTGGAGGACTTCTGGTGACACAGGTGCTGGGATGTGTCAGACCTGTCACCGTTGGCTCAGGACCACACCAAGAAAGCCACTTCCTAGGGTGAAGGAGACCCTTTGAAGCTCCACTCCACTCTCGGATTTTAGCTGAGGCCAGTGGTTATACAGAGGCTGGCAAGACTTTTATTTAGATAGTTGTTCTGTTTGGGGCTAAGAATTCATTACTGTAAAAGAAAAACAAGCTGTAAAAATTAATAAAAGAAAAATACATATTATATAAAAAAGAAAGAAAAATACATTATTCTGTGGGAGGAAGTCTAAAGAAAACAGCATCAGATAACTTAGGATGCAATGTTTTCCCCGCCCCGTTTCTTGTTTCAGGGTAAAATTGTCGCCCAGGGCAAGCTGCTCTTGCAGGACACATTCTTGGTCACAGACCAAGATGCAGGACTTCTGCCTCGCTGCAAAGAGAGGCGGGTCTTCCTCTTTGAGCAGATCGTCATATTCAGCGAACCACTTGATAAAAAAAAGGGCTTTTCCATGCCAGGATTCCTGTTTAAGAACAGCATCAAGGTAACGTGTGTTCGTGGGTATCTTTTCATGTGCCAACTCATGTACCTGTCATACTAATAAACCATTTCCTTTTTACGACGACATATTCTAATGCTTAGCTTATTAAACAGAGAACTTTCTGGTACATTTGAGAACCTTTAAATCTGTCCCATTCCTCTTTCTACTGTCAGTATTCTGGAGCTACTGATTGATATTTTACACACACCTCTGTGTGATGATAGCCATTCCTTGGGTAGTGTTTATCCACCACCTTCTCTAGGACCATGTAAAACCTGTATTTAAACCCAGGGCAGAGCTTTGGAATGTCACTGTATGACCAGAGACATAGCTTCTCAGTGCCCTTTTTTTTTCCTCCATTTCGAAAGATGCTACTAAACTCTCAGTGCCAAGCATGGGGCTCCAGGAATGGACCAGACAGGTGCCATCCCTGTGCTGGTGTAGCTTGCTCTCTGGGAGAAGAGAAAGACAAAGGAAGAAAGTCATTGCAAAGGATCCTGAATCTGTAATGGGTACAAACCAAGAGTGAGACAGAGAATAGCAGAAGAGGCTTGAGGCCCCAGAAGATGGTCCCTGGGAAATGCATTCCCTCCCCCCACAATTTCTTCCCCCTCTGCATCTGTGCTGGCCAGAGGTCAGAAGGGAGCTGCACTTCCCTTTCTTAGGGTCTCCTGCACTAAGCCACTAGGGTCCCTGCAGACCTCATAGCACTCTGGTGGGACGGTGCATCCTCTTCTATCCACCTAGCTAGCTCTGCATGCATGGACGGAGGGGTGGGGAGTCTGTCCAAGGATATAGAGTTGGGACTAGAGGATCTTCTGCCCACCGGTATCTGCAGAGGCTTCAGCGCCAGGCAGTGAGGGAGAAGGTGGCCTCTGCCAGAAGCTGAGCTGCAGGCCCAGGCAGCTGACACCACCCAGCGCCAACCATTAGAGGCCCCCCCTCCCTCCGAGGCCCTGACTGCGCACCCACCCATCCCCTGAGCTCCCCACCATTCTTTTCCCAAGTCTCTGGACAGAAAATCACTCCAGCACCTTAGCAGTCCTCTTGATACATTATTTTATGTATTCTTCTTCTGTAAAGTTACTTTCTGTATTTTAATCACAGTATCAAATATATTTTACATGTTTTGTTGATATTTGTACTTTTTTTTTTAATGATGTCATTTTATTCCAGGGAAGTTAGCAAGAGATAAACACTGAGTCATTACACAGGAGTTTTGGAAACAGCCTTGGGCCCACATTTCTAGTTAATTGTTCAGACTGTTAGCTAAACCACTGAACTCCTGATGATCCCCGTACCTGAGTTGAAAGAAACCTTTAGCCGGGCGTGGTGGTGCACACTTGTAATCCAAGTACTTGGGAGACTGAGACCGGAGGATCCAGGTTCACGGCCAGCCTCAGCTACCTAGTGAGGCCCTCCGCAACTTAGTGAGACCCTGTTTCAAAATAAAGAATAAAAAATAGGGCTGGGGGTATAGCTTGGAGGTAGAATGCCCCTGAGTTCAATCCCCAGTACCGCAAAAAAAAAAAAAAAGAAAGAAACCTTTAAAGCTTTATAGTATAGGTTGAGTATCCTTTCTCTGAAAAGCTTAGGACCAAAAGTGTTTTAGATTTTGTTTTTTTTTTTCAATATTAGAATATTTGTATGCATAATGAGATATTTGGGAGAAGCCAGGTCTAAACACAGAATTGTTTGTTTCGTATACACATTACACACGTAGCCTGTAGGTAGTTTTATACAGCATGTCGAGTATACCTGCATTTTGACTACAACACATCACGTGAGGGCAGGTGCAAAATTTTCCACTTGTGATATTACGTCAGTGCTCAAAAAGTGTTTGAATTTTGAAGCACTTGGGGTTTGGGATCTCAGTGTTGGGGTATTCAGTCTGCAATCCTTTCTGCGTAAACATAGCAGCTCAAGCAAAAAGTGGTTGTTTCAGCCGGGTATGGGGGCACATGCTTGTAATCCCAGCATTTGGGAGGCTGAGACCGGAGGATCCGGGTTCGAGGCCAGCCTCAGCTACCTAGTGAGACACTCCGCAACTTAGTGAGACTCGGTTTCAAAATAAAGAATAAAAAATAGGGCTGGGGGTGTAGCTCGGAGGTAGAATGCCCCCGAGTTCAATCCCCAGTACCGCAAAAAAAAAAAAAAGTGGTGTTTCCATTTTGACAGAATATAATTCACTTTGCACTTGGCCAGTGGGGATTACTGTGCCTTGAGTTTTTTATTGTGGTAAGATGCATATAACATAAAATTTGCCATCTTAACCCATTGAGTACTCGACTCAGTAATATTAAGTACATTTACGTCGTTGAACAACCATCACCACCGTCAGTCTTCAGAACTCTTTTCTTCTTGCAAAACCAGAATTCTGCACCAATCAAACACCCGATCCCATGGTCCCCTGCCCACAGCAGTGGCAGCCACGTCTACTTCCGTCTCCATGACCCTGACTTCTCTAAGACCTCCTGTGTCTCCATGTGTCTGGCTTTATGCACCTGGCAGAGCATTTCCAAAGCTCACCATGTTGTGGCATGTGCTGGACTTGCCATCCTACTAAAGCTAAATAATGCTAAATAATGCACCTGTGCCACATTTTACTCATCTGTTCATCCATTGGTGAATACTTGGGTTGCTTCCACCTCTTAGCTCTGGCGAATAATGCTTTAATTATTTTTTAAGGTGAGTTGCCTTTGCCTGGAAGAAAATGTGGAGAACGATCCCTGTAAATTTGCTCTGACATCAAGGACGGGAGATGTGGTGGAGACCTTCATTTTGCATTCATCCAGTCCGAGTGTCCGGCAAACATGGATCCATGAAATCAACCAAATCTTAGAAAACCAGCGCAATTTTTTAAATGGTAATGTGTGTTCTGCTACTGGACGTGTGTCTTCTTCCCCTAATGTACCCATTTCTCTTCCTCATCTGTCTCCCATTACGTGGTAATAGTGATAGAACTTAGCATTCCTCACACATCAGGTACTGCCCTAACCTGGGTGGCGAGTACAATACTGTGCCCGTGTTACAGGCGAGGAGGGCGAGGCACAGAGTGGATTGGTATTTGCTGGAGTCCAGCAGGTTGTCGGTGGCAGAGTCAGAACTGAGTCACCTGACTCTCAGGGTGCACCCCCCACAACGTTGCTGTTCCATTTTGTCAGACACAGACTACGTACACACTAGCACCCTGTCCTGGGAAGAGGAATGTGCAAGAACGTAAGGTAGATGGAACCGGCCAAAGACGTGGGAGACATTGGCGAGTGCGCCACACAGCCCCACCCCCTCTCCATTAAAACACGATTAAGACACGATTTTCCCCTTCCCAGTTCCCACGACTCAGTGCTTTGAGAGAGGCTGCAGAACCCAGAGGGGACACCTGCCCTCTTCTTGCCCCTTGATGTAGGTGAATCTCCTTGTGTCTGCCGGCTTCCACGCAGTTTTAATTTGGTGACCAGGGAGAAGCATTGAGGAGGGTTCAGTTGGAAGCTAGATACTCAGCCAGGCGTGGTGGCGCACACTTGTAATCTTAGCAGTTGGGAAGCTGAGACTGGAGGATCCGGGTTTGCAGCCAGACTCAGCTACTTAGTGAGGCACCCCACAACTTAGTGAGGCCCTGTTTCAAAATAAAGATTAAAAAGTAGGACTGGGGGTATAGCTCGGTGAGTTCAATCCCCATTCCACAAAAAAAAAAAAAAGCTAGATGCTCATTTCATCTGACTTTTCAATATAACCATCTTCTTTGTCTGCACCCATCCAGGAAGATGTTGTAATGTTTTCTGTCATTAAAAAAACACCTCCGCACCTTGCATGATGTTCTAGAACCAGGAACAGATTTTTCACTCAGTGAAGGATCTCGAGTCATGTGGCATTTCTGGCCAAGTGGTAATCAGCTGCCTGGGCGTTCACTCCAGGCTTCTGTCCAGCTTGCTGGTGGATAATTGTTTACATTTGCAGTCAGAATTGGATCCAATGTAGCCAGGCGTGGTGGTGCACATTTGTAATCCTAGTACTTGGGAGGATCCAGGTTCTCAGCCAGCCTCAGCTATTTAGTGAGGCCCTCTGCAACTTAGTGAGACCCTGATTCAAAATGAAGAATAAAAAATAGGACAATCCGTACGCAACAAAGATGTATGCTATATTGCACGAATTACTACAATAAAAAAATTAAAAAAAAAAAAAAAAAAAAAAAAAAAAAAAAAAAAAAAAAAAAATAGGACTGGGAGCCAGGCGTGGTGGTGCACACTTGTAATCCCAACATTTGGGAGGCTCAGACCGGAGGATCCGGGTTCGAGGCCAGCCTCAGCTACTTAGTGAGGCCCTCTGCAACTTAGTGAGATCCTGTTTCAAAATAAAGAATAAAAAACATGGCTGGGGGTGTAGCTCGGAGGTAGAATACCCCTGGGTTCAATCCCCAGTACCACACACAAAAAAAAGAATTGGATCCAGTGCTTCAAGCGAACACAGACCTCTCTAAACTTGTTGTGCTTAAGTGATGCATTAAATGTCAATTCATAGCATGGGATTGGGAAATCTCTAAACTTTTATCGTTGTCTTAGAAATAGAATAAATTGCCCCAAATTGCAAGCATAATTAGGCCACAACGTTAAAGTGTACTGACACCCACGCAGGCTAGGTGGTGATGACAATGTAGATCATGAGTGTGGCCGGAGCTCCGGACTCTCCAGCCTCCTCAGCCTCCTCGCTCTCCACCCACTTTTGGAAGAGGCTGTGGCCAGTGCGGTCTGTAAGGGCCTCTGGTGCCGGGGCGCCACCTCCCACCCGCCCCGGGCTCCCCGGCAGGGCATGACTTCTGACTGCCGTCGTTCTCAAAGGTCTGAACACCTGAAGAAGGGTTGTTACCATTCCTATATATCTTACTGGGAATGATTCCCACATTTTCTTGCAGATGACTATGATAAATCCCTTAACGTCGAGAGAGGACAGCTTTCTGATCAGGGATGGACCTAGCGGAGCTCTTTAACTTCCCTCGCTGGTTTTATCCAACCTGTAAAGCAGTGTTGGTCCACACCGCGGCCTCCACGTGTGACAGCTGCGGGCTGGCTTCACCCCAGCCGGTTTACTCTTTGCCCACTGACTCTCTGGTGTAGACTCAGCTTTCCCACCCCACGAGTCCTGGTTGCCTCTGAGCAGCGCCAGACCTCCCCTGGCCAGTAGTCACTTGCCATATAACTGTGGCCACTGAGCAGGGCGCTGCCTGCTGGTCTGGGGATTGATGTCCCGGGAGTATTGTCCTCTCCCTCGATCCCACGCGCTCTATGGCATTGTTCCAGCTCTTCAGGAGACAGGAGGGTGCACCAAACGCCTTGTCCAGCCTGTGACCACTGGGGCTGTCAGTCTCCAGGAAGTGAGAGCATTTATGGGTCCCCTTGACGCTGCCTCTGGGTTACCTGATGTCCCTTTTCCTTTGTTTTTCTCGGTGCCCTCACCCCGTCTCTCCTGTTGTCTTGCTTGGTTACAGCCTTGACATCACCCATCGAGTACCAGAGGAACCACAGCGGGGGCGGCGGCAGCAGCGGCAGTGGGGGCAGCGGCGGGGGAGGGGGCGGCGGCGGGGGGGCCTCCAGTGGCAGCGGCCATGGCGGCGGCCCCAGCGGCTGCAGCAGCGGCCCCAGCTCGAGCAGGAGCAGGCCCTCCCGGATCCCGCAGCCTGTCAGACACCACCCCCCTGTGCTGGTCTCCTCTGCAGCCTCGAGCCAAGCAGAGGCAGACAAGATGTCAGGTATGTCTGCTCCCAGTCCCCCACTGCCTCCCCCCAGCAGCAGCCTGGCCTTGGAGGCCAGCCTCAGCCCGCCCAGCAGGCCCCCCCTGAGCGGGGACTCGGAAGGTCCTGAGCGCAAAGCGGAGCCCGTCCCCAAGATGAAGGTGATGGAGAGCCCCCGGAAAGCCACCGGAAATGCCCCTGGTGCCAGCCAAGACGGAAGTGCCAAGGAGGCCCGGGGGAGCCTGGGCCCGCTGCCGCTGGGCAAGCCCAGGCCCGGGGCCATCTCGCCTCTGAACTCGCCTCTGTCTGCCACGTTTCCTTCTCCCTTCGGCAAGGAGCCCTTTCCCCCCAGCAGCCCCCTGCAGAAGGGGGGCTCCTTCTGGAGCTCCATCCCCTCCTCCCCCGCCAGCCGGCCCGGCTCCTTCACCTTCCCGGGGGACTGTGACTCCCTCCAGCGGCAGACGCACCGCCACACAGCCCCCAGCAAGGACACGGACCGCATGAGCACGTGCTCCTCGGCCAGCGAGCAGTCCGTGCAGTCCACCCAGAGCAACGGGGTAAGAGCGCCGGGGAGCCCGCGCCCGCCCGCCCCACCGCCTCTGTCCCGCCAGCTCTTCTAAACCTGTCTCGCCGTGGCTCTCCGCTCTCCTCCATACTAACTCCAGCTCGCCAGCGCTGTGTGGCAATCGTCGCCTCCTCTGGTACTCCGTCTGTGGCCTCTCTGTGTGGGATGCGTGTCCCTGCCCCACGGGCCTGGATGGGGGCACACGGCTACCGAGTGAACGCACACACCTCTAACCCTTCTGGGACCTTGAACTGCACCTGCTCTCATCTCTACTAACTTGCTCCTTGCTTTGTTCCTGTCTCCTTAATAAGAGAAAGCAGATTATTAACCTTCACCGCAGCATCTTAATTTTCCAACCAGCAAAATATCTTGGAACTTCCATTTTAGCCCCTGCCTTCTGTGCACACTTTTTGGTTTTTTGGTTTTTTGGAGGGGATCTTTTTCCTGCTCTCTGCCTTCTACCTAAATTGAAATCTGTACACTTTAAGCTTTTTGCTCATCGCTTGGTTTCGCTCTTTTATGCCTTAAATTATCTTTGCAGCATTTTTGAATCATCTGATGAAAAAAAATTCCCTCAAGAAAACTTCCAACAGCACCTCAAAGCAAACTAAGCTGGCAAAGGGGGGGATATTTCCTCCACCCCACGTTCGCTCTGGAGACCTGCACCTGCACAGGCCGCCGGGAGTGCCCGCGTCTGTCCAGCAGGGGGCGCGGCAGGCCTGCAGCCCATTTTGCTGTCTCTTACGTTGTGTTCTCAAGCAGAAGGGTGGCTGAGCTGGGTTCCCCCCAATCTGTGGCTTCCTCACTGTTCCCCAACTGTTTCCTACATGACAGATGGCCTGGCCCGTAACACTTTCCTAAAGGCATGCGTGAGTGAATAGAACTGTTCTAATGAGTGTATGTTTGATTGCTTTATAAATTTTTACATACATTTCCCTAAAAGGGTCTGTGTCTCTCTTTGTACATATTATAAACGATCTAGCTTTTGCATGTCTCTCTCTTTCCTCTGGACTTCTATTAATCCTGTATTTGGGTTAACTTGATCTTACCCTTTCCACCTATATTTTGTTACATATTTGGTTAAGCTCTATAGTTACTTGAGGAAGGAATTAAGAAGTAGGTCATAATACATTTACTTTTACTTGAGTCTTATTCTCAGAAATAAGCGGTTGAGTAGGGCGTCCCCTAATGTGGATGTCTCAGCATCCTCACGGTGGGTACCTCCCAGCCAGATCCGAAGTGCCAGGTAAACGTCTAACCATGATTTCAGTCAGAGAGGAAGGTGCGGACAACCCAGCAACACCCCATTCACTACTCAGTACACAGGCATAGCCCTCAGCTGTGACCTTTGCAAAATCGTCCAGTTGACATCTTTTGAGCTCTCCCTCAGCTGGACACTGCCAGTAAGACAAGAGTGCTCAGAGTTTGTATCTTCGAATTCCTAACTGCTGCAGTGCAGGAGCTAGTAATGCTCATCTGGACATGCCTGCCTGCGTGGACGAGGATAGGGCCTCGGCCCAGCCCACCCAAGGTGTCCACACAGGCAAAGCACAGTCTGTGGGTGGCACACGGTCCAGCGAGTTTTAGTTTGGGAAAGTTGCCTTCGATTTCTGCCTCCCATGTTGCCTTTTGTGATAGATAACCTGGTGAGAAATCATCAAGCAGTGCTTTAGATGAGTCAGAATGCCTTACAGAAATGACCCAGAGAGCCTTGGAAGACCACCAGAGGTCCAGACTGGGGTCTGAAAATGTCCTCTAGACCTCCTGAGTATTCCGGTTACAAGACGCCATTGCCCGGCCTCCACCCACTTGAGCTCTTGGGACCCGGGCAGATGAGCAGAGGCCACCTTCTCTCTTGACCACTTCTGCAGAGCTGTCTGTGTTCACAGCTAGGCAACTGTGCCCCCTCCCCTCCCCTAGCAGGGCACCTTCTGCCAGGTTCTCCCGGGAGCAGGGGGTGGAGTGGATGTGCATCCTGTGTTGGCCCGTCCTGCAGCTCTGTGCTCTCTTGTTGGCCCGCCCCAGCCTGGGCAGCAGTAAAAGTACCCGCGTGTTAGGGTCGCTCCCAGCCCGCCTTGCTCTCACTGGCCAGGTGGCCTGTGTACCCCTCACCCACCTGGCACGCGGAGGGTCGTGCCCCCTGTCAGAATGGTTAGGAATTAAGGGAGATAGGTTTCAAATCCCTAGCCTGGCACATCGGTTTTATGATTAGAAAATAGTTATGCTTATTGCGGCAAAAGACTGCAATTATGAGGTATAGCCTGGTATATTACCCAAAGCAGCTATGTCCCGGGAGGTCTTGGCTTACTTTTCCAGCATTTGTCCCGGTAATGTCAAAACTTTTGTTATGTAGGTCAGATTATTAAAGTTCATGCTTAAATATAAAATCATATAACTGAGTAGACAGAGGCCTAAGCCTGACAATCCCAGCACCCTTGAGCTGAAGGGTCACAGGGAAGAAGTGGGCCTCCACAAGGGACAGGAACCATCAAACAGGCCCCTCCTTAGCAGAGATGGCTCTATTTTAAATGTCCACTGCAGCTCTAGAGCCATGGCTGGTCCTGGAATTCCTAGATTTAGCCTCATTAGGTTGGAGGACAGAAGGGCTTCTTCCTACTTGTCCCCTCAGCTATCTCAGACAGAGGTCCGCAGTCTGTTTAGCTCGTCCTGATGACAGTTTTGTCTCCTGCCCGGCAGAGGCTAGCCTTGGGAGGCCCGGCATCCATGAACACTCTGCAGCAGCGTCATGGAAGCACTTGAGAGCAGGCTCCCAGGAACGGGGTCCTACATGTCAATTCCCACATCCTAAATTGGTACAGGGGACAGGCGGGCAGGAGGTAGCTGGGGAGATGGCAGTGCTCTCCGCTCTCTCCTTCCCAGGGACAATAACTCATTTGTTAAATAAGGGCTTGGAACAGGTGAAGACCACGTGCATCTGTTCTGTTCTGCAGCTCACGTGACTCAGACTCAACTTTGTTTTACTTCTGTGGTCTAGCCCCTTTGCCTGAGTCACTCAGCACGTATTGTGTGCCTCCATGTCAGGCAGGTGACTAAAGAGATTGGGTCCACTGAGGCTGCAGGATAAAAGCAGGGCAGGCATCCCCACCCCCCACCTAAAGGTCTCTTCCCAGAGTTTGAGCTGTAGGAAGTGGCATGGTGTGTTGTTCCTTAGGTTCTCAATGGCACCTGGGAGACATGTGAGTCAGGCAAGCCCAGTTAGCAGACCGCCCACCAAGGGACGCATTAAGCAGACAGCAAGTGTCCGTAAGAAAACAGCAGTCGGTTGACTTTTCAGGTGTTCCACATTCTTCTCTTTGAAGGAAAGAAAATAGAAATGGTTGGGCAGGCCAGTAGATACACGTTCCCGAGGAACATTTTATCCAGAAGATCCGGGAATGTCTCTTGTTACCGAATCTACATGTCAGTGAGCCGGAGGGCTCCTCTTCACAACTCTTAAATGGAGTAGTGACACTGCGGTGTTTGGGTTAGGAATGACACGGTGTGACGGCAGCGTGAGGACACGCCTGCTGCTGGGATGGCAAAGAGGAGAGTGGCCTCTAGTGACATCAGGCTTTCAAAAGTGTTGTCCTTGTAGTGGTTGTTGTAGGTTGTTCCTTAGTTGCTATCCCGAAGCCGGGCATGGTGGCGCACGCTTGTAATCCCAGTACTTGGGAGGCTGAGACCGGAAGATCACAGGTTCGTGGCCAGCCTCAGCTACTTAGTGAGGCTCTCCGTAACTTAGACCCTGCTTCAAAATAAAGAGTAAAAACCAGGGCTGGGGGTGTAGCTCAGAGGTAGAATGCCCTGGGTTCGGTCCCCAGTACTGCAAAAATAAATAATTAATTAATTAAACAAATAAATTAAAAAATGCTGTCCAGAGAAATCCTGATGTTTGGTTATTTGAAAAGAGACACTGAGTTAGCTGGAGAGCGTGTAAGGAAGGAGGAGGTGTCGTCGTGTCTGTCTGGGAAGCCCCACTCGGGGGCCCGGTGTCGTGGCGCACTGAGCATGTGTCTCAGAGCTCCTCTCAGTGCCTGTCTGCCTTTTTGTTTTTCTTCTCCGTCTTTTCCTCTACAGAGTGAAAGTAGCAGCAGTAGCAACATCTCCACCATGTTGGTGACACACGATTACACGGCAGTGAAGGAGGATGAGATAAACGTCTATCAAGGAGAGGTCGTTCAAATTCTGGCCAGCAACCAGCAGAACATGTTTCTGGTGTTCCGCGCCGCCACTGACCAGTGCCCCGCAGCCGAGGGCTGGATTCCGGGCTTCGTCCTGGGCCACACCAGTGCAGTCATCGTGGAAAACCCCGACGGGACCCTCAAGTGAGTGTCTTGGGGCAGCCATCCCTTGTGGCAGCCGAGAGGAAGGGGCCCGAGCACATGGAGCATAAAGACCCTGGAAGGAAGAATTGTGTTAAAGGGGAAACCGTGCCTGTGTCTTTTTTTTTTTTTCTACCGCAAAGCAAAATGAGTACCCCCAAAGTAAAGATGGAGGGGCCTCCCATCCCTCAGCCGTGTCCTCATGGGTTCCGTCAATAGCTGCATTTGGAAGCACCCCGCCTCTCCAGGTCATAAAGTAGTCCCTGAAGCTCTTGGTGGGAGAGGACCTTCTAAGGACCCCTGACTTCTGTCGGGTGTGCTGGGGAGCTATGAGTTCTCTAGGCTGCAGGGAAGGCCCTGTGGTGCTTAACAATCACACCTTAGATACTGGATGGTTCACTCAGTTAAGAAACTGGAAACCCATTTTGCTGCACTAAACATTATAAAAACTGAATCCGAGCTGGCTTTTCAAACTTTTCCCTTCCCTGACTCTCCCTGAAATGCTTGCTCTGCTAGAGGCCAGCCAAGTGGCTTCTGAGATTAGAGATGTTAGGGAACTTTGTGACTTTTGACATTTCCAAAAGATTGACACTAAGCCTCAGTGCCAAAACACTGACACGAAGGCTCAGCGCAGCTGTGTTTCTCTTCACATGCATCGTGCCTTCAGCCTGGTCCGCGGTGCAGGCTGCCGCGGCTCAGCCACAGCCTGCAGGCTTAGCGCACACACAGCCGAGGCTACACGGAGCCTCCCTGCCTCCCTGTGACAGTCCCTTGCTCTGCTTCTCCTTGATATGCAGAGAGTTTATTCTAATTCATTCAGGAATCCTGTTTTATAGCTTTTTGTATTTTGATCCTCATAAATTGACTTAAAAAGAAATTTAAAACAAAAAGTCCTGTACACACACACACACACACACACACACACACACACACACACCACTCAAAAAGAGAGAGAGAGATTTGTTATATGGAATTGGCTCACACAGTTATGGAGACTGGCAAGTCCAATTCCAATGGGGCAGATAAAGTCTAAAGAAGACTACTGGAGAATTCCCTCTTGCTAGGCAGGCCAGTCTTTTTTTGTTCTCGTCATTCCTTCAGCTGACCAAAAGCCTGTCAGGATTAAAGGAGAGCAATCTGCTTTCCTGATTAAAATGTTCATCTCAACCAGAATGCCTGACCAAATATCTGGGCACCCTATGGTCCAGTCAAGTTGACACAAAAACATGAACCATCACAGGTACCTTTATATTTTAATCCCAAACTTGGTTTAAGAAATTCTAGCTTTTATCTCCTGTTTCTCGGGTACCCGCGGAAAGTTCTGTTTCGTGGAGACCAGTGTTTCTAACAGACCGCCACTCTGCACACATGAATATTCAGCTCTTCTCTGCTGCGCTCAGGTATCGTCTGCTGAACTATGGAGAGGCATAATAGTAACCGAGCATTCTTTTCCTCCCTAGGAAGTCAACATCTTGGCACACAGCACTCCGTTTAAGGAAAAAATCTGAGAAAAAAGATAAAGACGGCAAAAGGGAAGGCAAGTTAGAGAACGGTTATCGGAAATCACGGGAAGGACTCGGCAACAAGGCGTCTGTGAAGGTAAACACAAGAACCCCGGTGCCGGCGCGGTCCCTCCAAGAGCAGGACTCAGGGAGGGAGAGGCGCTCTGCAGACCCAGAGGCTTGCTTGGGAGCCGCCTCCCTCCACTCTGCCGCCCTCTGCCCGGGGAACAGCACCCCAGGTCTCATTAGCAGGCTTGCCAGGGACTGTGCTACTGGCACAGGGATGCCTGTGTCGTGCCAGGAACCAGTCTACACCTGTGTAGCTGGCAGGTCACTTCAGAGACCACAGTTGAATTTCCAGATGAGCCAGGCATGTGGTGGCCCACACCTGTAATTCTAGTACTTGGGAGGCTGAGACAAGAGGATCGCAGGTTCGAGGACAGTCTCAGCAAGTAGTGAGACTCTCATCAGTAGCGAGACTCTGTTTCAAAACAAAAATGAAATAGGTCTGGAGGTATAGCCCAGAGGTAGGATACCCTTGGGTTCAATCCCCAGTGCCCCCCGCCACACACACACACACAAATAAGTTCCCAGATGAAGCAGGGAGACCAGATTCTCAGAGACAAGGTGCACAGAAGCTGTGGCCCTGACTTCCTTGTCTCCTCCTCAGGCAGGGAAGTGACTGGAGGCGGCACGCAGGTTCAGTGGCTGTAACAGATTCCCTCGGGCAGCCTCAATCAGCTTTAATTCTCTTGCAACCTGTACAAGTTTTGCCTGGAGAAAAAGAAAAGATCCCCTGAAAGGGACCCTGAACCCCCAGGGCAGGACCCTGGCCCCTGTGTTAGGAAGGCCCAGGGGCCGGCTCGACTCCGCCCACAGGGTGACACACAGACATCTCTGGGTTTAATATTGTGTTTGTGAAAGGGGAAAAATTAAGACTTACCTAACTGGTACAGTATGAAGCTTCCAAGCGCATTGAATGGCCTTTTGAGATCCACATCCAGACCAGCCACGTGGTACTTTTGCTCATCTTGCAGCGATGAGGGGAGCCCTGGGATATCCCTGGAAGTAGCTCGTGCTTTTTTTTTTTTTTTTGCGGTACTGGGGATGGAACCTGGGGGCATTCTACCTCCAAGCTATACCCCCAGCCCTATTTTTTATTCTTTATTTTGAAACCGGGTCTCACTAAGTTGCGGAGTGCCTCACTAGGTAGCTGAGGCTGGCTTCGAACCTGGATCCTCCAGTCCCAGCCTCCCAAATGCTGGGATTACAAGCGTGCACCACCACGCCCGGCTAGCTCGTGCTTTTGACTAACACTTGTTTGCCTCTTCCATTTCAGCTTCTCAATCCCAGTTACATTTATGACGGTGAGTTCTGCCATCTTTCCTCTAGTCTTGGAGAGCCCGAGTCTATGGGGTGGGTTTCAGATGCAGCAGATGCAGCTTCTAGAAAGGAGCTTCCTGTGGCGCTCTGGGCTTGGGCGCAGCTAGGCTCTTCCTAGTTTGTTAGGGGGACATGGCGGGGCGTGGGATAGCAGCCCCGGGTGCCTGGCATTGACCGACGCCTTTTCCTCTGCAGTTCCCCCAGAATTCGTCATCCCATTGAGTGAGGTCACATGTGAGACAGGGGAGACCGTTGTTCTGAGATGTCGTGTCTGTGGCCGCCCCAAGGCCTCCATCACCTGGAAAGGCCCTGAACACAACACCTTGAGCAACGATGGCCACTACAGCATCTCCTACAGGTGAGGCCCCGCTCCAGGGTTCACGCGGTGGCAGATGTCCATCTCCTCAGTCACCTCTGGCACTCGGCCCATCCACGAGGGCGCAGCATGTCACCCAGAGCAAGCCGCTGAGAATTCCCCATCAGCGCTCACACTCCCCATCGCCGTGGCCCGGGGGACAGGATGGCTGGTGCTCGGGCGCTGAGCCTTTCTGATTCCCAGTGTGGTCTGTGTGCGCAGTGAGCTGGGGGAGGCGGCTCTGAAGATAGTCGGCGTGACCACGGAAGACGACGGCATCTACACCTGCATCGCTGTGAACGACATGGGTTCAGCGTCCTCTTCGGCCAGTCTCAGGGTTCTAGGTAAGCCACCTGAGCAGCAGCCACGCCCGCCAGGAGTGTCCTTAAGTCCCAAGTATGCCCCACACTTGACACGGTCTGAAACTTAGAGCCAGAAGTCACATGAGAAGCTTCTCAAGAGAGGCACAAATAGCAGACCGCAGTCTGGGATGTCACCGGGAAAGTGCCTTGCTGCCCCCCTCCCCAGGGGAAGCCCCAGGGACTCCTGCTCTAGGAAGACCTTGGGCCACTGCCAGCGGGGACGTGGACTGCTGGTATCCAGCCCGAGATGAAACAAGCCACCGCTGTGTTCTCAGCACTCAAATGTACATTCTTTAGGCCACTTTTCCGGCTGAGGCTCTATCTAGTCTCAGTTGGTGTTATGAAAAATTAAGTGAAATAAGGGGAGCGGTCACGCGGTCCCATCTCGGATCCCAACAGTCTTTCCCGGGGGTGTGGTTTCCCACCCCTTCGTGAGGACCAGCCAAGTGGCTGCTGGAGCAGCTGGCAAGGAGGGTGTTCCCACGGGACCTGCTCACCCTGGCCTTGGTGCTCCCCTCAGCCCAGCAGGACCTGCACTCTCCTCAGCTAAACTGTAGGCTCCTTGGCAGAATCCATCTCAGGCCTTGTTAAATTTCCTGTGGTTCCACTTGACATGAGGAGAGTCTCAGAAAGCCACAGGTGCTGCCTGTTCTCCACTTGCCCTTCTCTGGAAGACCAGCTGTGCAGCGGAGTGGCTAGGAGTTCTCAGCCGTCCTCCTTCACCCCCACTAGGGAAAATATCAACCCCACCTAAACAATGACTGGAGCCCTGGGTGGACAGTAAGGAATTTGTCTAGCACTTTCATCGCCCGTATCTTTTTTTTTTAATTATTATTGGTGCATCGTAATCATACATCATGATGAAGTGGAGCGATAGAGACACGTGCGCACGGCACTCTGACCCCTTCACCCTCCCCATGCGGAAAGGAACGTTGTTACTGTGTGTACATCGTGTCCATGGACGTGCTTCCTTCATGGAGTCTCCCTCCCACCTCCCTCCCTGAGGCCCCTCCAACACTCCGCTTGGGTCTCTCCGAGTCCTTTGTCTAGAGTCCCTCCTGTGTCCTGATTCCTCCCTAGCTTCCACAGATGACTGATCTCACATAATGTTCTCCAGTTCCATACGTTTCCTTGCAAATGACATAATTTTTATTCCCTGTATCTTAATCTCATATATTTTAACTTCATTAAATCAGAGAAAGGACATGTTTCGGGTTTTTGTGTCATGGCACAAGATAACAAAATCTTGAATTTGAGACTAAAATTAAAAAATCACACATTTCCTTTTTTTTTTTTTTTTTTTGTGGTACTGAGGATGGAACCCGGGGGCATTCTACCTCTGAGCTGCAGCCCCAGCCCTATTTTTTATTCTTTATTTTGAAACAGGGTCTCACTAAGTTGTGGAGGGCCTCACTAAACAGCTGAGACTGGCCTCAAACCCGGATCCTCCAGTCTCAGCCTCCCAAATGCTGGGATTACAAGCGTGCGCCACCACGCTGGGCTACAAACTCTTGATTTCTCAGCTGTGACAGGAGACAAAGCTTTGAGACCCTGTGAACAGGAAGGAGCCATCCAAAGCAGCACTGCCCATTGAAACAAAATGGAAGCTACATACTGCAGTTCTCAGTGTGCCACTGGGGAGTGAACCCATTCTACCTCCAAGCTACACCCCAGCCTTATTTTACTTTTTTATTTTTGAAATAGGATCTTGCTAAGTTGCTGAGGTTGGCCTCAAACCTGAGATCCTGCTATCTCAGCCTCTCAGGTACTGGGATTACAGGCAGGCATGCACCATCACACCTGGCTTAAACTTTTTTTTTTTTTTTTTTTTTTTTTTTTTTTTTGCAGTACTGGGGATTGAACCTAGGGGCATTTTACCTCAGAGCTACACCCCCAGCCCTATTTTTTATTCTTTATTTTGAAACAGGGTCTCACTAAGTAGCTAAGGCTGGCCGCAAACCTGCGATCCTCCTGTCTCAGCCTCCCAAGTACTGGGATTACAAGCGTGCGCCACCATGCCTAGCTTACATTTTTTTTTTAAATAAGAGTAAAATTAATTTTACTAACATACTAGGAAACTAATATTCTGTAATTGTTCATGAGTCCCAACAGTCCAGTGCACGTGTCACCCTCACAGCCTGTCTTGGTGCAGTTGAGCCACATTTCAGATGCCCAGTGACCTCGCGTGGCTGCCATTTCCAAGAGCGCAGGTCCGCGGCCTCCACTGAAACCTTACTCAGAAGATGCTGCTCTTCTTGCAGGTCCAGGGAGTGATGGGATCATGGTGACCTGGAAGGACAACTTCGACGCCTTCTACAGTGAAGTGGCTGAGCTCGGCAGGTGAGACCTAAGCCCCAGGGCTGCTCCCAAGAGAACAGAGTGTAAGGCACACACCAGGGAGTAGACCAGTGTCCTCAAATGGGGCATCTCATGAGCAAGCAAAGTTGATGTCTTGTACGTGAAAAGTAACCTACAAGCACCTTTGGACGTTAAGCACTGGGGCAGTAAACGAGCTGTCTTCAGCCAGGGTTCCCAGAAAGGATGAAGATCTAATGCCATTAGCCATCCAGGGATGGAATGAACTCGCTTCCTTCCTGTGCATCTAGAACCTTCAGGAGAGTTCAGAAAAGAAGGTCGTGTGTGCTTCTTGTAGGACTTAATTCTCTCGTGGAGGCCTGGTTGAGGAAGTCAGAATGTGTCCTTTAGGTTTTACCCGTGCATGGAGATTAAAGGAATTAAAACCTCTTAGTTTGGTCTGGAGGATACTAATACTCCAACTAATTGTAGAGAAGTTTCAACATACAGAGTCAGCCAGGGCCAGGATGGGTCAGCAATATCATGGCCAGTAAGGCTGCTTCTGGCTTCTGGCTCTGCCATGTATGCTACACACCCTCATCCGCATCCAAGCATCATATCTCCTGGGCAAGAAGGAAGGTCAAAATGCATGATCGCTGAGCTCAGCCCTTTTGAAGGGTTTTCCAGGAAACTCCACCACCAGCATTCTTCCACATTTCCTGTGGCTCCTATCTTGTGTCTACCTGTTACGTATTGCCGTGTAACAAGCACACCCCCACTTGCTGTTGTAACTGTAGTGCTGTGTTACTCCTCAAGATGCCGTGGATTCTGTTGGTCTCTCCTGAGCTCCTTGCCTCACTCACACGTCTGAGGTCCTGTCTGGGACTCTGGCCTCTTTCCATGTAGACACTCGCCCTGAGCTTCCTCGGGAAGCATGCTAGAAGGGCAGAAGCTACATGGCCTCTTAGGATCCTGGGTCAAAAACCCACAACTGCACTTCCTGCATATCCTGCGGGTCAGAATGAGTCCACAGGCAACCACGTGGTGACTGGGAGAGGAACAGAAGGAGACTCTGCCCCCAACTGGAGAAATAGCAAGCAACAAAGTCTTCAAGCTCTTTGCCCTGCCATGTCCTGCCCTGCCATGGGTTTATTTGTAGTCCTGGTGTGTGCAGAACGCACTGACCCTCCCTCGGCTCCCAGGACCCGTCCCACATGGCAGCAGGCTGGGGCCTGAGGCCCAGTCATCTTATCTAGATAGGTTGAGGTGCAGCTATGGCTAACGAGCACCTCAGTACAGCTGCAGAGACCCTGAGCCGGAAGGACAGCCTGCAAGGCGAGCCGGGGGGCTACGGGAAGGACTCCTTTCAGCAAGTGGGGGGCCCTGCCCCAGAGGCCTGAGCAGTTCACTCCCAGCCTCTGCACGTGATCAGAGCAGCACAGGCAGATGAAGAGAGAAGCACCCTGGTGAAGCCCCGGCTCTCTAACCCAGTGAGGGAAGTGGAGGCTGCCTCTAGGAGGCTAGGGAAATGGAGTCTGCCTCTAGGAGGCAGGAGTAGCAGTTGTGTGACAGAAAGACTCAGCACACACAGGATTTAGGCTCTTTGGTGCCACCCCTCCACGGTGCAAACAGGAGAGCAGTCAGTAGGGTGACGGTCTCTCCTCCTCGGCATACCTCGGAGTCCTCTGAAAATTACCTTCTCCACACGTTTTGCAGGGGCAGATTTGCTGTCGTCAAGAAATGCGATCAGAAAGGAACCAAACGAGCAGTGGCCACCAAGTTTGTGAACAAGAAGTTGATGAAGCGCGACCAGGTCACCCATGAGCTCGGGATCCTGCAGAACCTCCAGCACCCCCTCCTCGTTGGCCTCCTCGACACCTTCGAGACCCCCACCAGCTATGTCCTGGTTTTGGAAATGTGCGTACACACCTGACTCTCCTCCACGCTCGGGAGCCCCGAGCCTCGATTCCAAGGGCTTGCATTGATTGGGTTTGCTCTCTAAGAAGGATAGAAACTATGTTAGAACTGTGTGTGTGTGTGTGTGTGTGTGTGTGTGTGTGTGTGTTTTACTGGGGATTGAACCCAGGGACATGCTACCACTGAGCTACCACCCCAGCCCTTTTTCCATTTTCTTTTTCTTTTTCTTTTTTTTTTTTTTTTCCAGAACTAGAAATTGAACTCAGGGGTATTCTACCTCCTAACTACATCCCCGGCCCATTTTTTATTATTTTGAAACAGGTTCTCACTAAGTTGCAGAGGGCCTCACTAAGTAGCTGAGGCTGGCCACAAGCCTGCAATCCTCCTGTCTCAGCCTCCCAAGTACTGGGATTATAAGCATGTACCCCTACGCCCAGCTCCCATTTTCTATTTTGAGACAGGGTCTGGCTAAGTTTCCGAGGTTCACTTCGAACCTTCGACCCTCCTGTCTCAGCCTCCCAAGTACTGGGATTCCAGGCCTGTGCCACTGCACCTGGCAGAATTCACAGAAATTCTAAAACATATGTTGGCTCTCAGAGACTGCAGTTTGGGAGCTTTCCAGTCACGGTGGCAAGAAGTGCGGTCTCCACTGTGTGCTGCATAAAGAGCAGTTGAGCCTGGTGTCAGATGCCCAGCACCAGGCCGCTGGTCCTCAGCCAGCCCGGGGATCCTTGCGGCTTCCTGAGGTCCCAAGAGGCCGGGCCCGCTCTGGTGCTGGAGGCTCTGGCCTCAGCGCGCCCTGCTTTGGGCGGGTGAGCTCAGGGAGGTTGGTGTGTCCACTCTTTGGCCTCATCTCCATACCCCGCCAGTCTCAGGACTCTTGCCAACCCAAGGAATAGAATAGAACGGGAGTCTGAGGCCCCTGCCCATGAGTGGCCTCTGGAGAGGCGTCTCACTGGAGCCCCTTTATACTTACTGGGCTTCTGTGTAAGATCGCAGAGAACAAGTCTGTCACCTAGAGAAACACGTTTGGAACCTGTGGCCCTGGAGAAGTTCTCTGCCGTGGTAATCGGCGATGTCTGGAGACTCTTGGGGCTGTGAGCTCGGAGGGATGCTGCTGACCTTGGGTGGACGCAGGCCAGGCATGCTGCTCCACGCCCTACAGGGCACAGCACAGCCTCCCGCCGAGATCAGCCTGCCCAGGTCAGCAGGGCTGGCAGACAGTCCTGCCCAGGCAGCGTCCTAATCTCTAGGAGACATCTGCATTTTTTAAATATTAAAAGTGAGATCAAGCCGGGTGTGGTGGCGCACGCTTTTAATCCTAGCATTCGGGAAGCTGAGACCAGAGGATCCAGGTTCGAGGCCAGCCTCAGCTACCTAGTGAGACACTCCGCAACTTAGTGAGACTCAGTTTCAAAATAAAGAATAAAAAATAGGGCTGTAGGGATGGGGGTACAGCTTGGAGGTAGAATGCCCCTGAGTTCAATCCCCAGTACCACAAAAAAAAAAAATGAAATCAGCTGGACATGGTGTCACACGCTTGTAATTCCAGTACTTGGGAGGCTGAGACAGGAGGATTGCAAGTTTGTGGCCAGCCTCAGTTGCTTAGTGAGGCCCTCCGCAACTTAGTGAGACCCTGTTTCAAAATAAAAGAATAAAATAGGACTGGGGGAGTAGCTCAGAGATAGAACGCCCCTAAGTTCCATCCTTTGAGTCTAGCATTAAGTGTTGCAATACCTGACGTCTGGCTCTTCACCACCCGCCTCACCCAGTCTTCACGTGGCCCATTTTACAGATGAGGAAACCAAGGCACAGGGAGGTGGCACAACCCCCTTCCTTCATGCATCAGACACCTGGAGTGTCGCCTCGTGCCAGGCACAGCTGCCCCATAGCTTGCCACATCACCCTGTTGACGGGCAGGGTTGGAATCCCTAACTGCCCTTCTCCGCCACCCTACTCCCTCAAAGACCCAGACACCCCTCCCTCATCTGCATCCTCATGATAGGACTCAAAAGCCATCCTGGTGTGTGGCCACGCCATCCAGTGAGGGTCACTCCTCAAGTACTGATGAGCCATTCACAGTGGGGCCAGGTCCACCGGGGGAGGTCTATCAGCTGAAGGGCACCGTGACGTGACAGTGTCGCCCGTTCCCATCTCCAGGGCTGACCAGGGTCGCCTCCTGGACTGCGTGGTACGATGGGGGAGCCTCACCGAAGGGAAGATCAGAGCACACCTGGGGGAGGTCCTGGAAGCCGTCCGGTACCTTCACAACTGCAGGATAGCACACCTGGACCTAAAGGTTGGCAGGCCGGGGCCCCGCTCAGCCACACAGGACGCCAGAGTCCCTTCCCCAGCCAGGCCAGGAGCTCCGGGGCCTGAGGCGATGGTGGGGAGTGGGGGGCACGTTACACTGACTCCTAAGCTCTGAGAGTTACATTTAGTAGTAGGCATAGTCAGCAAAACACTAGGCAAACACCCGAGTCTCCTGACTTTTCGAGGGACTTGGAGGAAGTCCCTGTGAGTTCTGCCGGTGCTGACGTGGGAAGGGAGGAGAGTCCTCTTTGTGCTGGGAGACAGCTAGCACCCAGCGTCACAAACCACGCCTCAGTAAGGCTCCTCGGCTTCCACAGAAGGCTACTCTTGGCAGCGCGGGGCAGCAGTTCCCATTAGTCTCCCCCGGCCCCGGGCTGCGCTAAGAGTTCCTCCTGTTTGCACAAGCGCTGTGTTGCAGTTGACGCCCCGTGCCTCCCCCCCACCATAGACGAGGCAGCAGAGTCGGCTTAAGAGTGGGGATGTTTGAAAATGACAGCTGTCTTATTCGTGTTGCAGCCCGAGAACATCCTGGTGGATCAGAGTTTAGCCAAGCCCACGATTAAACTGGCCGACTTTGGAGATGCCGTCCAGCTTAACACGACCTACTACATCCACCAGCTGCTGGGGAACCCCGAGTTTGCAGCCCCGGAGATCATCCTCGGGAACCCTGTCTCCCTGACCTCGGACACGTGGAGCGTTGGAGTGCTCACATACGTGCTTCTTAGTGGCGTGTCCCCCTTCCTGGACGACAGCGTGGAAGAGACCTGCCTAAACATTTGCCGATTGGACTTCAGTTTCCCAGATGACTACTTTAAAGGAGTTAGCCAGAAGGCCAAGGAGTTCGTGTGCTTCCTCCTGCAGGAGGACCCCGCCAAGCGTCCCTCGGCTGCGCTGGCCCTGCAGGAGCAGTGGCTGCAGGCCGGCACCGGCAAAGGTGCGGGCACCCTCGACACGTCCAGACTGACCTCCTTCATTGAGCGGCGCAAACACCAGAATGATGTTCGACCTATTCGTAGCATTAGAAACTTCCTACAGAGCAGGCTTCTGCCTAGAGTTTGACCTATCCTGAAGTTCTTTCTCATTCTCTTTCACCTGCCAATCAGCTGTTAATTTGAATTTTGAAGAGGAAAAAAAAAAAAAACCTAACTGAGCGGCTGCCGGTGTGTTCATCGTGTGACATTGCCTTCCAAGCGAGCTGCGCTCAGCGCTTGGACGCTGCGCTGGGGTGGAGGACCTTCACTTAACACTCTGCAGAGGCAGAGATCGCATTGCTGTATCACAGTATTTTATTCAGGTTTCTGCAAAAAATAAAAAAATAAAAAATAAAAAGATACTTTTTTAAACAAACATGGGATAGAATTTTGCAAATTTAACATTTTCGAGATTTATTCAAGGAAACAAATTGCCTATGTTCAACCACTGGTGTTAACAAAACAAAGATCCTGTGCATCTCTGGGGGGACTCGCCCAGGTGACGGCTGCTCCCACGGCCTGGGCTGGCGCTCGGTGTGCACCTGGCGCCGAGATTTTCTAGCCGCCTCATCTGTGTGCGTCTCACCGGACGCCAGACTTGGCTTCTGAAACGTGCATTCAACCTCAAACTTTTGCATAAAATAGAATGAATCGTTTTGCTCTGATGAAATGTAGGCCTTACTTGTATATAAGACTGTTCCTGCCTTCGGTCTGTCATTACCTCCCCTCCCCTTCCAGCCCCACCCACCACCTGGGCCTTCCTCTGGGGTCCACGGGGTCTGCCCATCAAATGAAGACGTCAGGTTGGGCCCGGCCCCGCTGCCCCCTTGCCCATCCCCCCCCCTAAACTGTCAATCAGATTGTTGAGCGGTATACAGTCAGATGAAAATACTGTAAATGCACTCATTGGGGGTTTTTTGGTTTTATTTCATATCATGTGCAATGTTGTGGCTTTAACATTTTATGCAACTATTTATGAAGACCTCTGTTGTACCTGTAATAAATATATAGAAAAAGCACATACTTCGTACAGTGAGCTTTATGGTTTTGTGTGTGTGTTGCGGGGTGGGGGGGTGGGGTCGTAGCCCTGTGCCATCGGTTCAAGGAAACTTAACTCTTTGTGAAATTTGTCAGTTTTGAGGGCTGTAAAAAATGATTTCATACTCTGAATATAAAACTGGATAATAGGGTAATGTTTTAAAATTTATTATGCTATTATTCAGAATGCCAAAGTATTATTTTTTTTCCCAAAATCAGTCCGGACATTTACTACTTTTTAGAACTTTTTGACATTCAACTTTCTGTACAAAAAAATTGGCTGGATTTTGAGCTTTTGGTAAGAAATTAAAGCCAATTAAGCACTGGCCGCCCTGAGGCTGGTACCCAGTGCCCGGTGTCACTGTGGCGGAATTACTGCTGGTATGGGGAGTCCTTTTGAAAAAGAGGCTGGGATTCTGGGCACGCTTGAATTTTTCTGGATGTCTTTTTAACTTTATTGTGTGAAATACACTAAAAAAGAAACCAGCCTGCTTCCCAAGCCAGCCAGACATCTGGGTCTTGAGCCATAAACTGGCATAATTTAGCTTTGCAACTTCCAATGTCTTTTATTTATTCTTTTGTTGGGTTTTTGTTTGTTTCTTCTTGTAAAATTGTACAGAAACTTTTTAAAAGAAATTGGATTCAAAACTGGATGTGTATCCGTAACCTCATACCTTTTATTTGTGTATTGTTTCCTTTATTATTTCAGTTAAATTTTTACATTATTTTGCATGTATATTTCTTTGTACAGAGACCTTACATGTTTACACAGTATGACGTGATGTAAATATTTTATTTTGCCATCAGTTATTTTAAAAAATTAAACATATTTGCCTGATCTTTGTGTTAGGCCTTTTATTTAAATTGGTCATTACTGAATCAAAGAGAGCGCTGAGGGAGAGACTGAAACAAAGTCCTCCCACAGGTGGGAGGGGGCCGAGTTTTCTGGATTGAGGATCCACTGGACTTGGTCAGAAAAAGGAGCTGGCTCGTAGAAATAACTCCAGACACTGTGTATAACCAGAACGTCAGCTGTTTACAGCAGAGCTGTAGCCCGTCCTGATTTAAGGTACCCCAGTTCCTATAATGAATGTAGAATTGGATTAAAGGGAAGAGCTGTTTCATCTGGCTTCAGAAAAGCAAAGTTAACATTGTCATATATTCAAGCAGATGAAGCACTTAGGTTCAAGCACCATCTTAGGAACAAACCAAAGATCCTGCACCTTCCAAGACCCCAGGATTCACCCAGTCCTGGGGGATTTGCAAGCCCCCAGGACTGGGTGAATTGATTCTTTCTGGCTTTCCTTCCAAAACGGTGACTTAAATTCAGCACATTATAACAGGTTTTCATCTGTTAGCTGAAATCCTGAATGAAAGACCAGTGTCAAAGAGCAGCATGTGTGCTAAGATCTCCAGTCAGGACATGGGAAGCTGACTCAAGTCCCAGGGCACACAGCCAGTGGACTCAGGAGGGAGTGGAATTCAAGGTTGGTTCTTGTCCACCCCACAGCACAGGGCCAGGGCTGCTTTGTGTCCTTTTAACTGGGCACTTGCTGAATCAAATAATTATGACTAACTTTAGCAAGACACCCACAAGTGACAGGTACCTAGAAGCTTCATCTACCAAGGTCACTAAGGTTATTTTCCTCCAATAGCAACATGCTTCTTCATATTCTGCATGTTACTGTTTATTTTTCAGTTAACTTTGTTGGTGCACTGTATTGTACATGATTGTGAGGTTCGTGGTGATACATTCATATTCACACACACCACTTGATGTGTTTCTCTTCCCTCCCAGTACACGATGAAATTCTTAAGTGACACATTCATACATGACCACAGCATTATTTTTGGTCTATTTGCATGTTACTACTTATAAATCTTTTAAATCTTCAGATTCTCTTTATTGCTAATGCATCTGGGAGAGGTATCACCGTCATGCTATCTACAAATAGGAACAATTTTATTCCATCCTTTTTGATCAGTGTGCCTTTTGTTTCTTTTTCTTGCCTTATTTCATCGGCTAGAACTTTCAATACTAAGCTGAATATAAGTGCTGAGGGAAAATACCCTTGTCTCATTCCTGATGCTTGGTGGGAAGGCATTCAGTTTTTCACCATTAAGTACAATGTCAGCTGTGGGTATGTATAGATGCTTTTTAACAAGCTGAGGAAGTTCTATTCCTGTTTTGTTTGGGTTGTTTTGCTTTTTAGAGTTTTTATCATGAATGGATGTTGAATATTACCAAATGCTTTTTCTTTGTTAACTGATATGATCATAAAATTTTTCTTAATTAATAGGATTAATTTTCAAATATTGAACCAATCTTGCATCCCTGGAACCAATTCCACTTGATTATGATGTATAATTTTTGTTATATTTCTAAACTGTATTTGTAATGTTTCTGTTAAGGATTTTTATATCTATATTTGTGAAGTATACTGATATTTTTTTTGGTACTGTTACTGGTTTGGTATCAGTAAGACTAGCTTCATCAAATGAATTGAGAAGTGTTCTCTCTTCTGTTTTTCTAGAACAGATTGTACAGAATCAATGTTAATTCCTTGAGTATTTTGTAGACTTGTCCAGTGGAACAATGTGAGCCTAGAGAATTATTTATGTGGGGTTTCGAATTATATTAACAATTTCCTTTCTTATAGGGTTACTCAGATTATCAATTTCATGTTCAGTGAATTGTGATCATTTGTGCCCTTCAAGAAAGGAATAATTAGCCAATCATGGTGGTACACACCTATAATCCCAGTACTTGGGAGACTGAGACAGGAGGACCATAGGTTCAAGGCCAGCCTGGGCAACTTAGTGAGACCTTGTTTCAAAATAAAAAGGAAAATAGGTCAGTGTATATAGCCCAGGGATAAAATGTCCCTGAGTCCAATCCCCAATACCAAAAAAAGAGGAAAAGAACATTTAGGTTAAAAAAAAAGAAATGATCATGTCATGTCTAGTTATTCAATTTGTTTTTTGTTTCATATATGTTACAGCTCTATTATTTGATGTATACACACTCAGTATGATGCCTTCTTAATGAATTTGGGGTTTTTTTATTTATTTTTTTCTTTTTTGTAGTAATGGGGATTGAACTCGGGTATTCTACCTTCAAGCTACACCCCCAGCCTGATTTTATTTCTTATTTGGAAACAGGGTCTAGCTAGGTTAATGAGAGTCTCACTACTACTGAGGCTGTTCTTGATCCTGTGATCCTCCTGTCTCAGCCTCCCAAGTACTGGGATTAGAAGTATGCGCTACTACGACTGGCTCTAACTGGTGTATTTAGATGATTTACATTTAATAGAATTGTTCATCAGAATCTTAAGCCTGCTATTTTATTTTTTGTCTTACTCTTTTTTTTTTTTTAATCTCCATTTCTCTTTTGGTTTTTATTGTTTTGTTTTGTCTGCTTGCCTGAGGACTGTTTGAACATTTTTAGAATTTTGTTTTGATTTACCTATACTTTTTGGGTTTGTTTGTTTGTTTGTTTGTTTGTAATCCTGGGGATTGAACCCAGGGGCATTCTACCTCCAAGCTATACCCACAGCCCTATTATTTATTCTTTATTTTGAAACAGGGTCTCACTAAGTTGCTGAGGCTGGCCACAAACCTGCAATCCTCCTGTCTCAGCCTCCCAAATACTGGGATTACAAGCGTGTACCACCATGCCTAGCTCTACCTATACTGTTTTTTAATGCGTTTCTTTGGGTAGCTTTAGTGGTTGCTGAAAGTATTATGTTATATATACATAACACCTAATATTTTACCAGCCTGAACAAAATATAGAAAACCTGATTATTATTTTTTTTTAATATTCTCCGTACATATTTTTTTTCCTTGCAGTACTGGGGATTACACCCAAGGGCATTCTACCTCTGAGCTACACCCCCAGCCCTATTTTTTATTCTTTATTTTGAAACAGGGTCTCAATAAATTGCAGAGGGCCTCACTAAGTAGCTGAGGCTAGCCACGAACCCAGATCCTCTGGTTTCAGCCTCCCAAGTACTGGGATTACAAGCATGAGCCACCATGCCCAGCTCTGTCTGTATATATATATTACACAGTAATATAATGTGTAATTATACCACAGTATACAATGGACTTTACTGTTTCACTTTACAATCAAACATAATTTAGAAAATTAAGGGAGAAAAATGAAAATGTATTTACCCATATTTTTACTATTTCCATTGTTCTTTCTTCCTTGATAGTCCAAGATTTCTTTCTATTTAAAGCACTATTCTCTCAGAGTAATTCTGCTGGTAACAAATTAACCTTCCTTCCTCCAAGAACATATTCATTTCCTCTTCATACTTCAAGGATAATTTTGCTGGGCATAGAATTCTAGGTTGACAGTTTTTTAGCACTTGAAAAATGTCATACCACTGCCTCCAGACCTCTATGACTTCTGATTAGAAATTTACTGTCATTCAAATTGTTTTTGCCTTATGAGTAAGCTTTCTCTCACTTTTAAGATTTTTTTCCCTTGTCTTTAGTTTATAGAAGTTCAACTCTTATTTATTGGCATCTGTAGGTTTATGTCTTTTGTTCCATTTGGGAAATTTTCCACCATTATTTCTTCAGGTTTTTTGTTTATTTTGCTTGTTTTGTTTAATTTTGTTTAGTGATGGGATTGAACACAGGGCCTCTCACGTACTAGACATGCACTCCACCACTGAGCTCCGCTCCAGCTTATTTTTCAAATTCTTTTTCAGCCCTGTACTCTTTTGCTCTTCCCTTTAAGATTCCAGTGAAATGAATGTTATATTTTTTGTTAGGGCCCCACAAGTCTCTGAGGCACTGCTGCTGCTCTTCCTTCCCCTTCCCTTCCTTAAGGTGTATTATTCTGTCTACAAGTACACTGATTCTTTCCTCTGTCCACTTTAGTCTTCTGCTGATCCCATCCAATGAATTTCCCTTCCTTCCTTCCTTCCTTCGTTCCTTCCTTCCTTCCTTCCTTCCTTTTCTTGTTTGCGGTATTGGGGATTGAACCCAGGAGCATTCTACCTCTGAGCTACACCCCCAGCCCCATTTTAAATATTATTTTTGAAACAGGATCTCACTAAGTTGCGGAGGGCCTTGCTAAGTTGCTGAGGCTGGCTACAAACCTGCAATCCTCCTGTCTCAGCCTCCCAAGTACGGGGATTACAAGCATGTGCCACCATGCTCAGCTTATTGAGTTTATTTCACTTGTTGTATTTCTAAGTTCTGAAAGTTTCATTTTGATTTTTTTTTTAATTTTCTGTTTCTTTTCTGAGACTTTCTTTTCATTTATTTCATGCATGTTCATGGTTGCTCCTGGAAGGATTTTTATCATGACTTCTTTGAAATTCTTATCAGGTAAGTCTAACGTCCTTATAATTTCACCGTTGGTGTCTATTATTGATCTTTTTCATTCAAGTTGATATCCTCCTCACTGGTAAAATTAATGATTTGCATTTGAAATGGGAACAGTGGAATATTTGGTTGTGAGACTCTGGACCTAATTTAAGCCCTCTGATTTAGCTGGCTTCTGACACCACTTCAGCAGAAGAGGAGGAATTGCTGCTTTGTGAATGGGGGGCTGGCTGTGAATTTTACTAGGCCTCCTCTGAAACCATGCCTGGTGAAGCTGGCCTCACTGCCCCTGTGTGATGATAAAACTCCTGGCTCTCTGGTCCCAACCTCGTGGGGAGGGAGAGAGGCTCTTGTGACTGGATGAGAGCAGAAATACAAGATCCCACAGACTCTGCTGACACCATAGCCCCTGGAGACCCTGCCCCTGCCCCTGCTCAGCAGCTATGGAAGCCCTGGCTTCCTATTTGGCCTTCCCTGACACCACCTTGCAGGAAGTCAGGTGCTCCAACATAGCTGGGCAAGGGTAGAATTTGAAGCCCAGCCCTGATCTTTGCCGGTAGCGTGGGGTGGGGGTGCAGCTTTTCCTGTGCTATTTGTCAAGAGCAGTTACTCAGTTGTTATCTAAAAGTATTTGGCACCGGGTGTGGTGACGCATGCTTATAATCCCAGTACTTGGGAAGCTGAGACCGGAGGATCCGGGTTCACGGCCAGCCTCAGCTGCTTAGCGAGGCCCTCCGCAACTTAGTGAGACCCTGTTTCAAAATAAAGAATAAAAAATAGGCTGGGTGGTATAGCTCAAAGGTAAAATGTCCCTGGATTCCATTCCCAGTACCACAAAAAAAAAAAATAAAAATAAAAGTGTCTTGCTAGGCTGCCCCTCCTCATTCTTTGTCTGGAGAGGTTTTCTGGAGCCTCTTTTTGTCTACATCTCTTAACATTTCCAGGTTACTGGCTTCTTCAGCTCCAAGTCTGGGACAGACGAAACAAAAAGAAACACCAGGAAGCTCACTGCCCTGAGGTCCCTTTTCTTCACACCGCAGACTCTTCTTCCATTCTTATATATGATTTCCAGTTTTTCACTGGAGGAGAGACAGAAGTCCACCTGCGCCATCTTCCCAGAAGCAGAAGTCCAGTATCAGCGCTTCTCTTACACTTGCTGTTTTAGGATTACATGATGTTAGTCTCCTGCGATAGGTACAAAACAGCTGCTCGGTTCCATTTTCAAAAGGGGGCGCTGTGCCACCAACGGAGGAGAGCTTTGTACATGTCCTACTTAGCCACCAGCACTGCTAGCCAGCACCAACTGTCTACTACTATCCCACAGTACCTCGGCCAGAATTTGCAGGAAGCGATTGCCCTTGAGAGGCAGGAAGTGAGGGGTTGCCAGGTGGCTCTGCAGGGCCAGGCAGGGCTTGAGGGAGCAGGAAGGAATCTTCTAACAACAGAAAAGGCCGCGGGAGGGGAGACATCTGCAGGCAGCGGCTCCAGGCTGGTCCTGGCATCATCGGGTTGCTCTGCAAGGGCAAAGGTTGGGTGAGGAGGGCACAGTTCTCCTGCCCTTGTTTTCTCACATCTCTCTTATCTACAATTCTGACATTTTTGAGAGGTTGGTCTTTCATCCCTCTCGACAGCCCGGGTGAGAGCTTATTTCCAGGACAGCTGCATTTACTGTCCCAGTTTCCTGCTTTCTTCCCCCATGGGATATAAAAAGGTAAAGAGTTTGGGAGGTGAAGGCTCTGTGAAAGTTCAAGAAAAGTAGGGACTTTAAAAATTATCATTACTGTTTATAGAAAGCTCTCATTTTTTTTTTTTTTTTTTTTTTTTTTTTTTTGTAGCACTAGGGACAGTCTATCTGAGCTATACCCCCAGCCCTTTGTTTTTCTTTGTTGTTTTTTATGGTTCTGGGGATTAAACCCAGGGCATTCCACCTCCCAGCTACATCCCTAGCCCTATTTTTTCTTCTTCATTTTGAAACAGGGTCTAAGTTGCAGAAGGCCTCACTAATTAGCTGAGGCTGGCTGCGAACCTGGATCCTCTCATCTCAGCCTCCCAAGTACTGGGATTACAAGCGTGCGCCACCATACCCAGCTTGTATTTTTGTTTGTTTGTTTTGGGTTTTTTCCGGAACTGGGGATTGAACCCAGGGGCATTCTACCTCCAAGCTACACCCCAGCCCTATTTTTTATTCTTTATTTTGAAACAAGGTCTCACTAAGTTGTGGAGAGCCTGACTAAGTAGCTGAGCCTGGCCACACACCCAGATCCTCTGATCTCAGCCTCTCAAGTACTGGGATTACAAGCGTGGGCCACCACGCCTGGCTGTGTTTTTCTTGTTTTGAAACAGGGTCTTACTAAGTTGCTGAGGCTGGCCTTGAACCTGCACTCCTCCTGTCTCAGCCTCCCAAGTACTGGGATTACAGGCCTGCAACCATGTGCCTGGCCCACCCTGTTTGTCTGTGAAGTCCCCTATTCTGCAGGAGACGGGAGGTCAGGGGCCCCTCTAACGACACAGGCTCCACCCTAGGTCGCCTCAGCTGGCCTCCTTCCTTTGTATGTGGTATATTATCACATCTGTATGTTACAAATGATTTGTATGTTACAAATCATGACACGTTTGGTGGCGTAAAACAAAAGAACTCTCAGAGTTCTGGAGGCCGGCAGTCGACCAGCAGCATGACCAGGCAGAAGAGAAGGTGTCCACAGGACAGGCAGGGGACCCGCCTTTCCTCTCCCAGCGGCCGGTGGCTGCCATGTTCCTTGGCCACACCAGTCCCAGCCTCGTATGAGCATCTCCAAATCTTCCTCTGCCCCGCTTCACGTTCTCACTCCTCCTCGTCAAGTCTCCCCCTGCCCCCCTTACAAGGACACCTGCTATGGCTTTGGGGGCCCACCTGCATGCCCCGGGATGACCTCTCCATCTCCACCCTTAGTCACATCTGCAGAGACTTGCCACGTGGGGCGGTGGCATCCACAGGTTCCAGCGAGATCGGGAGGGAGGCCGTTCCCAACCTCACACCAGCTTCCTCGCCACCAGCTCCTAAGTGGGTCGCCATCCCAGCCCCTGGGCACCAAGGAACTACCTCACCCTAACTGGAAGTCCCCAGCACAACTCTCATCTACCCCCAGGTGGCGACCATTTACCCGGGGGGTCTTGGCCAGAAGGAACAGTCTTATCCCTGCTTCTCTGCTGCCTTCCGCATTTCATCCAGCTCTAAGCCCACTTCCAAATCCACAACCACGCCTCCACCGCCCGCCTCACTCAGGACCCATGGAGCCTCTGCGCGGGCTGTGCAGACAACGTCCAGTCCCTACCATGCCCTGAGCTGGACCCTGCAGGACAAGGTCACGCATGCAGCTCCGCCCAGCACCACCATCTTCTCCTTGCTCCTCCACTGGGACTGCTCTGCCTTCCTAGACCTCAAACACCTTCTCTCCGGGGGTGTTCACCTGCCAGCCCTTCACTACTCCAACTCTCGGGACCCAGCTGCCTCCTGGTCCCCCGACCTCAGGTAAGGCGTCCTTGAAGCAAAGGCCCCTGACCTCCTGGGAGCGGCCGCCTTTAGTCTCTTGTGCCCTGTGCTTGTCCTGCATGGCGCTTCTGACCGTGAACTGGGGTGTTTATGGGTCTCTTGTCACATGACTGTTCCCTCTTCTAGACTGCAAGCTGCACGGGGGCAGGGATCTTGTCTCAATCATCTCTCTAATCAGCACTTCCTGTGTGATAAATACTCCCTGATTTCTTTTTTTTAATTGGGGGGGGGGGGGGGGAAGGGGGAAGCAAGGGTATTGGGGATTGAATCCAGGGGTATTCTACCTCCAAGTTACCACCACCACCCCCAGTCCTTTTCTAAGTTTTTATTTTGAAACAGGGTCTTGCTAAGTTGCTGAGGCAATTCCCTCTCCACTCCCTCTCCCTCTCCCTCCTTCTCAAGTTCAGTTTAGTGATTGACTTTGATATGTTTGTGAAAGTCCATCGGCCTAGAGTTGGGCCCGCTGGGCTCTGCCGAGGTAGAAGCACATGGGCTTTGGCTTATCTGGACACAACCCAGTCAGCGACTTCTTACACTCTCTGCCGAGCGGGCCCCTCTGCGGGTGGTTCTTAACGAGGTACTTAACCAACTTTACATTCTACATTTGTGTTTGCATTGTGTTTATTACTTGCTCCTGTGACTAATTTGAAATCCTTCAATGTTTGCTTTAAGAATTGCTGCATGGGAAATAAAGATTTTTCATAGAGCTAGTCATCACTTTGCACATGCCCGAGTTGCGGGGGAGGATGGGTTGGGGAGGATGGGTTTATTAGTGTTTCGAGGTGACCCGAAGAGACACACCAGACTCCACTGTGCCAAAGAGGTCGCTTTATTTACCAGCTGGTCGGAGCGAACAGCTCGAATGAAGCCACCCTGAATGTTGGTGTAGGCCAGTTTTATACCCACTGGTTACAGAGTTGGGAGTAGGGAAAAGCCAGTTTTTTTTTTTTTTTTTTGGTTATAAAATCATTACATCATTTGGCAAATGCCAGGTGTTCATTTAGGACAGACAACATATCTTACTTAGATGCTATCTTGTGGCCAAGCAGCAAAGCAGATCTCAGAAGGAGATAATAGCAGTTAGAATTCCTTTTGACATCCTGGTTTAGTTGCGGGTGCCCCTCTGACCTTTAGTCAAAGGGGGCCCAGAAGAGCTTGCCTAAGACTTTTACCTAAAAATGGATATAGACTGTTTCACTAGCAACATAAAAATAAGATTCCTGATTCTAAATGGAAAAGACCATCTCCTTGCAGCGGGTTCCATGTGTATTTGAGTATGGAACACTGCCCTTCACGTTTATTTACTTATTATTTATTTTTGTGGTACTGGAGATTGAAATCTATCTGCCCTTTGATGAGCTTTAGACGACACTCAATCTCTTTTACCAGGGAAATTGGTGGTCACTTCTTTTCAACTGAATATCTGCCATCATCCAGGCCAAGGGAGAAGATAATATCTAAGGATTAGGAAAGTAATATAAGGACTTTAGAAAAGTCCTTATGTTTCCTAAAGAACTTTAGAAAATAGCTTTGGTCTCTAAACTAGAGACCCAGAAAGTCTCTCTGCATTAGAAGTGGGGTTCCCCCAGCCTATCTCATTCCCAAGGCGTCTTGGCCCCCTGTACCCAGCAGTGATCGCCATCAGCTCCACCGCTCGATAGCAATGCACAGATTCTGAGTCTGAAAGTGAGCCAAGTGGGATTGGAGTCCTAACTCCAGACAAGAATTTCTGATTCCACCCCATTGATTATCCATGTACGCCCCAAGTCTGTCAAAAGACAAAATTACAAAAATAATAAGTCAAATGATCTAATTGGCCTTGCATTTGCATCTGCCCTCAATTTGGAAAGGGTACTCTGAGGAGCTGGGCAAAGTGTTGGGGGCCAGCCCTCGAGGCAGCAGGGTCGGGGGTCCCTCAGCAGGTGTGGATCAAGATGAGGTCGCAAGAATACGCTCACACCCAATGCAGTGTTGAAAACGCATCTGTTTAATTCATCTCCATCACCATTTCTTATACTATCTTTTACAATGAGGCAGGAGTTTTTGCAGACTTGTTTTTCCTAAAGTTGAGTGGGTACATCTTTAACTAGAAAAGCTATTTCCCATAGTATTTGATGGGATTAAGAAAACAGCAAAGGTTACAGAATACATTATTTATTTCAGTTCCTGTAAGCAGTGTTCTTATCTTATTCTCAGGCAGCTAGAGTTAGTTAATGAGTGGTGGAAACAAAGGGGGAAGGTAGACAAACTGTCTTAAAGCTTTCGTTACTCATAGATAAAATAGTAGACCTAAGTTTCTTTAGTAGCTAAGGTTGCAAAGTTCAATTCCTGATGTTTGTAAAAAGTTAATGAATATCTCTGAGATGAGCTGAGGCATTGTCTTTTTTGAGGAATCACAATCCGTCCAGCCATCCTGTGTCTCTAAGAAATTTTCCTTTATAATTAATGTGAAAGCAAAACCCAAAGCACCCCAAATTTCCAGAATATAATAATGCAAAGTGGGAAATGCCATGTGTTCCTTCTTTTGGAATCGTCTGCCTTGCAGGGTTCCAGTGGACCAAGCCTTGCTCAAGGCCCAGCTATTAGGATGACGATGCAGCAAAGGATGTAGTTCTGTAGGCAGAAAAGGGCTAAAGAATACAGCAACAGAGAACAAAAAGAGAAGTGGTAAACTCAGGTTACCACTGATTATTATTATTTTTTTAACTGGGGATTGACCCAAGGGCATTTTATCTCTGAGAAAAACTTCTCAGCCCTTGTCATGTTTTGAATGGGTTCTCACTAGGTTGCTGAGAGTCTCACTAGGTTGCTAAGGCTGGCCTTAAGCCTTCAATCCTCCTGTCTCAGCCTCCCAAGTACTGGGATTACAGGCATGAGCCACCATGCTGAGCTGGGTCACTTTGCTTTTAAGAATTAAAGCAGAGGAGACTGTATCATGCCCACTAACCTGGCCTGTTGGGGGATTTGGTAAGTTCCTTCCCTCCCTCCCTCCCTCCCTCTCCTAATTTCTTGGCAGGTCAGATCCACAACTTGGTTTCAGTAGTGCAGAGGCTCAGTCCAAATCAATGGCCTCCTATACATTTTATTCAACACATCCTAAAGTGCCCTCCCAAGTTTCGATATCAGGCAAATCTAAGAATTTTCTATAGAATAATTTCTAAGGATTTGCAAGGGGAGAGGGCCGAGTATTATGCATATCCACAGGGAGAGCTTCCTGGCCTTTTCCTTGCAAAATCAGGTTCTTTTCCAGATTGCTGTATCTTTTTTATTCCTTTTTGTTCTGAAGCACTTTGACTCCTCAGAGAACTCGGATTGCCTATAGTGGGGAATTATTGTCAAAAACTATCGCCACTACCCATGATTCCCTGTGTCCTTACAGTGTTCATGTTTTAGAGGGCAAATAAGCCCAAACCAAAAATGTATTGCCCCATTTTAATTAAGAGTTTAAGCACCAGGCATGGTGGCACAGGCTTGTAATCCCAGTACTTGGGAGGCTGAGACAGGAAGATTGCAGGTTTCCAGCCAGCCTTAGATACCTAGTGAGGCTCTCCACAACTTAGTGAGACCCTATTTCAAAATAAAGAATAAAAAATAGGGCTGGGGGTGTAGCTCGGAGGTAGAATGCCCCTGAGTTCAATCCCTAGTACCACAAAAAAAAAAAAAAAAAAAATTCAGCGCCAGTCAAAGACATGGACAGAGGTTTATTTGGGAAACAGAAATACAATTCAAGAGAGAATGCGGGCCACCTCAAGATGAGGAAGGGGGCATTTTGGGGATTTCAGGGCTGTCTTCTTATAGGGGACTTTCATGAGGGGTGGGCTTGAGGACGTATGTGAGGATGATCTCAAGCCGGCAGTTTATGGTGGTCTGCTGGTCTGGTCAGCCTTAGGGTCCTCAGGCTGATTGGGGTCCTCATTAGCTGATTGACAGATAAGCTAGATAGTATCCTAAATTATAGATTTTTCAAAATATCATACCTGTCTTGCTATCAATGCACAGGGCAATTATACTTCCTTTTAGTTAACTCTTAAGATTTACAGATTTCCCAGGAATTTGAGAGAGTCAGACCAGGGAAAGAGAACCAATTTGTGGAGTAGAAACTGAAGCACTTCAGTTCCAGGTTTTTTATATTAATGTTATATTTGACTTCCCCTTCCTGTCTGTCTCCTTTCTACCTACTTATTTCTTCTATCCTACATCACTTGGGAGGCTGAGGCAGGAGGATCGTAGGTTCAAAGCCAGTCTCAGCAATTCAGTGAGGTTTGCATCAACTTTTCAAGAACCTATTTCCAAATAAAAAATAGGATAGGGCTGGGGGTGTTGCTCAGAGGTAGAGTGCCCCTGCATTCAATCCCTGGCACCACAGTAAATTAATTAATTAATTAATCAATATCTTTCAGCCTGAAAAAAAGAAAATGCAGAATGCCAGGTCTTGAGAAATACTGGACGGGAATCTGCAGTTTAACAAGATGTCCAGGTGAGACAAATGTTCATTTAAAGTCTGAGGAGTGGGGGACTAGGGAGAATTAGTAAAGGAATCACTTCCACTGACATGTACGGATGTGGGAATACTAATGCCTATCTCCATACCTGTATGGGGAGGGGGGGAGGGAGCCGGGGGAAAGCTCACCAAGTGCTGTGTGCGTGTGTGTCACCATCATTACCAGCTACATTATGAGGTGAGGCTAGAATGCATCGATAAATGAGTTAAAAAAAAAAAAAAAAGTCTGAGGAGCCAGGTGTGGGGTGCATGCTTGTAATCCCAGTCCTTGGAGGCTGAGACTGGAGGATTACAAGTTCACAGTTGGTCTCAGCAAGTAATGAAACTCTCATCAACCTAGAGAGACTCTGCTTCAAAATAAAAGTATAACAGGGCTGGGAGTATAGCTTGGAGGTAGAATGCCTCTAGATTCCATCCCCTGTACATTAAATTAAATGGGGCAGGGGCGGGGGCTCAGAGGTAGAGTGTCCCTGGTTTCCATCCCCAGGACCACAAATAAATGAAGTCTGAGAAGGGCACTGTGGGGTGGGTGGGGGGGCAGCACCAGTGATGTTTTTTTGCTGTTCTGTTAGTGTTAGTCTGTTTCATAAAACTCCTAGGGTCAGGTCATTATCATAAAACACACACACACACACACACACACACACACACACACACACACACACACATGAAATCGTCTTGCCAGTCATTAGAGTTTTCGAAATGACAAAGACAGAGATGGACGTCAGGTCAGCTGGAGTGACAGGAGGCTCCCTGAACTCCAGGTACATGGCGGGCCGGGGGAGGTGGGCTTAGGAGCAGAAGCCAGAGGGTCTGCGGCGCAGCGGTGAGTCAGAAGGGCTGAGAGCAGCTCTCCCTTGTCCTGTGCCTGTAAAGTCATGTTTCTCCAAGTGAAGTAAACACGCCACGCTTTGTTAGTCTTGAAAGATAAACAAAACAGAACACTTGTACACAGCGCATCAAACAATGTCCTACCAAAGGAAAGCATTTTAATCCAGATATTACAGCACAACTTGGAAGGAAATAGAGGCCTTTGGCCAGGGATGAGAGATTCTCAAGAAATGGGTTCCCCAAACACACAGCCAGTGGGGACCTCGGCCTTGGCAGGGACAATAGGACGCTGACATTCATATCCCCAAACTCAGCGGAGCCTTCTGCCCCCGCCCCCCTCTCTCTGTATCCCCTCTTTTTTTTTTTTTTTTTTCTTTTTTTGTGGTACTGGGAATTGAACCCAGGGGCATTCTACCTCCGAGCCACACCCCCAGCCCTATTTTTCATTCTTTATTTTGAAACAAGGTCTCACTAAGTTGCAGAGTGCCTCACTAGATAGCTGAGGCTGGCCGCGAACCCGGATCCTCTGGTCTCAGCCTCCCAAATGCTGGGATTTCAAGCATGCACCACCACGCCCGGCTCTGTATCTCTTCTTGATTGAGCTGGTGATGAAATTGCACTGCAGGGTTTGAAAATGAAGGTCCTGCGGAGGAGCACATCCCTGTGCTAAGACACACCGTGGAATTAAAAGAGTCACTCCCACTGCACGCTTTTTGTTACTTCTCCTGCTTTAATTTAATATTTTGAATAAAATATTAAAATATGGGGGGGGGGAGCACGGAATGTGTGACTCTCTCATTCAGCAGCTTGTGTTGTTAAGAAAAAAATATTTGAAAAACAAGATAAGCCGGGTGTGGTGGCGCACGCTTGTAATCCCAGCATTCGGGAGGCTGAGACTAGAGGATCCGGGTTCAAGGCCAGCCTCAGCTACCTAGTGAGGCACTCAGCAACTTAGTGAGACTCGGTTTCAAAATAAAGAATAAAAAATAGGGCTGGGGGTATAGGTCGGAGGTAGAATGCCTCTGAGTTCAATCCCCAGTACCGCAAAAAAAAAAAGAAGAAAAACAAGATAAAATCAGAATCTGAGCTTTATGGTCTTTGGCCAGAAGACCTATTAGCAGTGAGGAAAAGTGTGGGTGGAAGTATTGAGGAGGACCTCAGTACAGTGGTCACAAGATGGTTTGTAGGGGTCTGGCCATCCTTGTGAGGTAGAATAGAAGAAACAAATTTTTAGGAAGAAAGGCGACAAATTGGAAAGGACAGGAAAGCAGAGTTTAAAAATCTTTAGTTTTGCTGGGGATGGTGGCCCACGCTTGTAATCCCAGCATTTGGGAGGCTGAGACTGGAGGATCTGGGTTCGAGGCCAGTCTCAGTTACCTAGTGAGGCACTCTACAACTTAGTGAGACCCTGTTTCAAAATAAAGAATAAAAAATAGGGCTGGGGGCGAAACTCGGAGGTAGAATGCCCCTTTGTTCAATCCCCAGTACCGCACACACATAAAAAGATCCTGGCGATCGTGGCTGCTCCTACGCTCTCGAGATGGCCCACGGTTCCCCTTGAATGTGTATCTTTACTCTTCTTGAATTAAACCTCTGCCTTTATCTCTGACTGACTCGTGCTGAAATTCTTTTCACCAGGAAGCCAAGAACCCCCAGAACCCTGAGGTGAGCCCCAGACATCCTCGGGCTGACCATGGTCTCCATTATCTGATCAGAAGACAACTGGAAAGTAGTTGGGTGTTGTGGCACAGGCCTGTAATCCCAGTTCTTGGGAGGCTGAGACAGGAGGACTGCAGGTTTGAGGCCAGCCTCAGCAATTTAGGGAGGTTCTCCACAACATAGTGAGACCATGTTTCAAACAAACAAACAAACAAAAAATAGGTGTGTGTGTGTGTGTGTGTGTGTGTGTCTAGGGGTATAGCTCAGAGGTAGAATGCCCCTGGGTTCAATCCCTAGTACCACATACAAAGAAAAAAGAGAAGAGAAAGGACAAGAAGCTGGAAAGTTCCCTAAATTATAGATTTCTCAAGATATCTATCTTATTAACAGTGCACAGGACAATTATAGTTTCTTCGTTATTGTTGTTGTTAACTTGAAGATTTACAGATTTCCCAGGAATTTGGGAGAGACAGCCTAGGAAAGAGAACTGGTTCGGGGTATAAAAGCATAGGGGAATTTAGCACCAAGTTCTTATATTAAAGTTATATGTGCCACCTAATTCTTTCTATTTCTTCTATCCTACATCAGAGAGAGGCATTTATGTCTTGGTTTCATATAAGATCCATTCATTTGTGAGAATATAATTTTATCTTTTCTGTCAAGTAGCTTGATTTAAACCGCCATTTTGTAATCTGCCATCTTGTAATCTGGTAGAGACTTAGATTCCTTCACAAAATTAGCATCTCTTACCATCTCTTACAGAGATTGTAGGTGTTGACCCTCCGCCTGTGGGCAATCAGGAAGAGTGTGTAGCTGTAACTCCCACCAATAGGATTGTGCACAGGAGGAGCTTTGCGTCAGGGATGTAAGACCCACCAGGTTCTTCCTCAGGTGTACTCTCTCTTGTATATTTGGGGGCACCCTTTTTGGCAAAAAAGTAAAATCACCTTGCCAAGCAACTTTTGAACACGTACCTTTTCTTGATACTATGAAGTTATTTCTAACACATTCCATCCCCTTTACCTGGGCTTTCCCTGTGTTAACATCCTGGGGAACCCTTTAGTTCAGGAAACACTGAATCCATGGGTCACCCTAGGAACGTGTACCCTGGGAGGAGAGGCAGGTGTGCAGAACAGGGCCTGGCTGGGCTCCTGATCCCCAGCACACGCCACAAAGGTGGGCTGGGTCTGCGTGTGTAAGTGAACAACCTGAGCACATGGGGGCTCCAGGAGAAAGGGCAAGGGGTCTCTTTCAGGAGAGGGGTCCCTTACCAGACGCAGGCCTGTGCACCGGATGGGAGCTCTTCACAAGGGCCGTGTTTTTAAAGCCCTGCTTTTACTTGGAAGAAGGCTTCTTGAAAAACCCTTGAAAACACTTCCTGTTTTTAATTAAGAGGTCCCGGGACCTGGACCACTTCCATGGGCATTCGTAGTGCCCTCTCCAGCTGAGATGTCCTTTCTCCAAGTACCACAGTAAAACCAAGACAAAAACAAAGTCCTGCACCCCCGGCTCAGGGGTGGTACTCGTGAATTCAGTTCAAGACCCTCTAACGGGGTGCAGAAAGGACTCAACCTCGTTCCTGGAAGCCACTGGCTAGCTGCCTGTCCCTGCTGGTCTTAGCAAAACCACCGCATTGGATGACGGGAGCCACAGCCCTGGGGTCCGAGGGACAGAGCTTCACTCCCAGCTCCTCCGCCAACCCACAGGGACTGGGGCTGGGAGATGCTGAGGGGCTCAGCCGCAGCGTCCTCTGGGCAAAACCACAGCCCAGCCCCTCTTCCACGCATCCACCAGCTACCTCCTGATGCTCCAGGCTCCAGAGTGAAGCTTCTGCCCATCTCTCAGTGCCTCAGGCGCTTGATATTTCTTGGTTTATTTGTGAATTTCCACTCTTCTGTTCCAGTTCCATTGACGATCTCTCCCTTCACCCAGCACAGTCTCCAAGTTGGTCTTAGAAATCACGTGGCATGCATCCTCAGTTCTCACAAGCACACGCAGCTGTCACTGACAGGCTGGTTCTGCCTCTGCCTCCCCATCCTCATCCCACCCCATCTCCCAGACAGTCTGAGCCGCAGAGCAGAGCAGGGGAGGGGGTGCTGGCGCCACACCAAGCTTCCCAGCCACTCTTCTCTGGGTGCAGCTCCTTACACCCCCTTCCCCAGGTGGCAGATGCAGGAGGACTAAGCATTCGACCCACAGTGGCCATGTGAGGCGACAGGAGTCGCATGCTTCAGTGCACCTGGGGACCATAGGACAAGAGGTGGCCCAGCGAGGGGAGCAAGAGACCAGGCTCCACCTACTCACAGGAGCTCTATGCCTGTCAGGAGAATGGAGCCAGCCATCACCTGCGAGGTCCTGAGTGCAGTCCCAGGCACACACGTGGTACCTGGAGTGCTGCTCCAGAGGCCCCGCCCCCTCGATCTTAGCACCAGGTCAAGGATTTTGTGTAGGACACCCTGGGATTGGAGGAGGGCCTGCCAGACCGGACGGAGACAGACCCACTTGTTTCTGTTCTAGGGATGGCCCAAGTTAGTGATGTGATTTCGAAAAGGTAGAAGGTTGTTATGGTTGTAATGGCATTGGAGGCCCTTTTCTTGATTCAAATAAAATAAATTGAATCAGGAATTAAAACGAATAGATACCTTGATTGTAGCATTAACAAAAACTTTATTACAAAGTCAGTAGGAAATAGGGACGAGAAGAAAAGCAGCATGCCTGGCAGACATGCTGGAGAACCCGAGAGTGGAACTCTGCCCCCCTCAGACCCCAGTCTTTGAATACAGTTTTCATATTGGCATGTTCTTATTGGTGTTACCAAGGCAACAGGCTAGTAACTTATTCCTTAGCCAGATGGTGCCTCCTTGTCTCTGGACAGTGCACTTACTAAGTATAGGGGTCAATAATCTACCTTGCTTTTACCCCTATTGTACTGGGCTGTATTGGTTGCTCATCAACTATGGGGGCTTTGAGCCAGGCATGGTGGTGCACGCTTGTAAACCCAGCATTTGGGAGGCTGAGACCGGAGGATCCGGGTTCTTGGCCAGCCTAAGCTACCTAGTGAGGCACTCCGCAACTTAGACCCGGTTTCAAAATAAAGAGTAAAAAATAGGGCTGGGGGTATAGCTTGAAGGTAGAATGCCCCTGAGTTCAATCCCCAGTACCGCAAAAAAAAAAAAAAAAAAAAAAAAAAAAAAAAAAAAAAAAAAAAAAAAAAAAAAAAAAAAAAAAAACCACAATTATGGGGGCTTTGAAGCACCCAGGTCCCAAGGAATAGGAGGGAAAAAGAGGCACAAATGACGGCCCGTGTAGCTGTGGGTGATCTCCAAGAGCCAGGCTTAAGACTCTTGCTATCTTTATGGCTCTAAAATGCACCAGGCAGAGTCACTGTGATCTTGGGGTTTCCAGTTGACTCTACATATTTTTAAGGCTAAAGACTTTACTATGGGTAAACATTAGGACAAAGGGCAGAGGGGAGAGGGGAACTCTGCACCGTAACAGCTGTCGCCCTCCCAGCCTGAGCATCTGTGTAGCACTCAGACCGTGATTGTTTTTGGTTTGGGTTTTTACATTTTGGAAATTAATAGCGGAGCACTTTTTTTTTTTTTTCAGTATTGGGGATTGAACCAAGGGGCATTCTACCTCCAAGTTACACCCCCAATCCTATTTTTTATTCTTTATTTTGAAACAAGATCTCACTAAATTGCAGAGGGCCTCACTAGGTAGCAGACACTGGCCATGAACCTGTGATCCTCCAGGCTCAGCCTCCCAAGTACTAAGATTACAAGCGTGCGCCACCACGCCCAGCTTCGGAGCACTTTTTAATACTGGCACCGGTGGCATTTTGTGCAGCCAAACATAGCGGGGCCACTACATACTTCATATATCTACATACCTGTAAGGACAGCAAACCCCCCTCCCCATGTACACACACCTTCAAGCAAGAGAAGACATCGTAAAGAACGGGTGCTTCCGTTACTAAAGTCCTTGCAAGGGCCACAAGGTCCCTTCAGAGCAGAAGACAGAAAGAAAACGTTTCACCACCTACGTCCCTCTTGAGTCAACCCACCATTCCTCAAACTCGTGCATTCTAGAGGGACAAACAGGTGCGTCACTCTGGTTTATTGATCTCCTGTCGCTCTACTGGTCTCCTTCGGGGCGTGGACACCCCATCACCTGCATTCAGCTCCCAGAGGGCTTGTAGACTTCTGCAGGCAGCCCGGAGCCACAGATATCCAGCTATGGTAAGCGTGTGAGTTAGGATTCTCTTTGGCCTCAGCAGATTCTTATTTTATTTTTATACTTTTATTGGTGCATTGTAGTCTCACATCACATGTAGTCTGCAGTGATAGCAGCACACAGGCACACAGCACTTGGTAAGCTTTGTTTGCGTTTCCTGTGGTGTGCTGATGGTTTCAAAGCCAGACGCACACAACAATTATGGCCAAGGGGGAAGTTCAGGCCAGCCAAACCCTAAAGCCCTTAGACTGTGCTATTTACAGTGCATTCCTGTTAACATAGCCAGGCGGGATCCGATTTCCCCTCACATACCAGTGTCAACAAAGTATTTAATGTTGCAAGGAGATATTTACTTCTTGGCATTTGTCATAAAAGGAAAGCCACAGGGTCATACTTTGCATTGTTGAAGAAACTTTTCCTTCCTGTGTGTTATGGTTGGGACCTTAAATATCCCGCAAAAGCTCAGATGCTCACGGCTTGTTCTCCAACCTGTGGTGCTCATGATGAGGAGGTGGTGGATCCTTTAAGAGGAGGGGCCTAGTAGGAGGAAGTCAGATCTCCCTCCGGGGGTGTGCCCTTGAGGGACTGGACCCTTGAAGAGACCCCTCCTCCATGGCTATTGTGAGGCTATTCAGCCTCTAGCCGTGTAAGCCCTTCTTATAATTACGTTACATTCTCTCCGTTCTCTTCCAATACAACACATAGCTGTATTACAAGTTCCATAGAGAGTACCTGGTGCGAATCCACCTTCCAAGGCTGAAGAATCTGGAGTCTGATGTCTGCAGGATGCAAGCAGCAAAAAGCCACACCTGCTCAAGGAGAGGGCAGTCTGCTGCCAGCAGCTCCCCTTCCTTCTGCTTTTTGTCCCACCCAGGCTCGCACCCTATTGGACGGTGCTGCCCATGTTCAGGGCAAGTATCCTCCCCTCAGTTTGCTGACTCACATGTCAATCATCTCTGGAAACACCCCCATAGACATTGCCAGAAGTGTGCTGCACCAGTTTTTTAGGCGCCTCTCCATCTGGTCAAGTCGACAACCCAGATTAACCATCACATATATCAACTCCTCAAACTGGAGACCATCTGGGTATCACTCGACAGTAGCATGGATGCATAAATTATGGTATATGGAATAGTACTTGGCAATAAAGAAGAACAGACTACGGATACCTGCAATGACATGGGCGAATCTCAAAAACTTTATACAAGAGAAAGAAGACAGATGCAAAGTGTGTCTACTGTATGTCTGAATTTATGAAAGATTCAAAACAAGCCAAACTAACCTGTGTTCTTACTTATTTCTCATTTATTTTTTATTATGCTTTCTAACCTGTGTTTTTAGAAGAGGGAGGTTGAAGTACTTTTTGGCAAGTGCTAGTAAAGGCTTGTCAGGAGGAAGAGGGAGACGTCTTGTGTATGGTAATACTCTGTCTCTTGATCTGGGTGACGATTATCTGGATTAGTCCCTTCCTAATGATTTTTTTGAGTTGTACACTTTTGATTTGTGTATTTTTGAATGAATGTGATATTTCAAAAAAAAAAAAGTTTATTTTTCAAGATTTTCTCTAGATTGACTCTTCTTCCTTTGAAGTGGCTCATATCTGGTCTATGGGAAACACTCATGTAAATTTTGCCCTGGTCAGCTCTGGAGTGTGGCCATACCTGCAGCCATCCTCTCCCCTTCCCTTCCTCACGGAACCAGAACCAGGAGCCTGGAACTGCCAGGTTGCTTCCGCTGGTGGGATCAGGCTCCAAGAATCCTCCTCAGGACCCCATGTTTCTAACCGAGTGCGTTTTCAAGGGTCACGAAGCCAGTTTGCAGCTATTCCCTGAGCAAATCTGCCTCTCAATATCATTGCATTCATGTGGTAGCTGATGTCTGTTAATCTGAACTTCTCACCAAAATTTCCAATTTAATATACTCTAACACCAGTTTTTTTTGTTGTTGTTGTTGTTGTTTTCGGTACTGGGGATTGAACTCAGGGGCATTCTACCTCCGAGCTATACCCCCAGCACTACTTTTTTATTCTTTATTTTGAAACTGGGTCTCACTCAGTTGCGGAGTGCCTCACTAGGTAGCTGAAGCTGGCCTCGAACCCGGATCCTCTGGTCTCAGCCTCCCAAATGCTGGGATTACAAGCGTGCGCCACCACACTCGGCTCTCTAACACCAGTTTTGTCCTTCTCCCTCCCAACTAGGAAAGTTTTCATCCTTGTGATGTAAAAACCTTTTTCTCTTTGCCAACTCTCTGGCAGCTTTTCCACAATAGAAAGCATGCCATAAGGTCAAGGAAGAAGAAAGACCTAGTGTAAGGGAAGTTGAACAGAGTGGACAGAGAGAGGCTTCATTGCTTCTTGCATATAAATCACTGCCACGACACCTTAATAGCTGGACCTCGAGCATCAAACCTCAGACCCCTCCTAGTTCCTGACCTGCACGTGTAGTTATATGTATAATAATATAGAAAAAGAGTAATCAATCACATTATTCATTGACAATCATTAATACTTGGTAGGTAGTTGTGAAAATGAATCATCACCATATCATTAATACTAATTTGTAGTTTGTGACTATAATAACTGACGTATACCACGCACTTACTAGGTGCGGGATGCCGCTAAACATTTCGCTCACACTATCTCACCTAATTTTCATAAGAGCACTGTGAAGTTGGAACTATTACTGCTTCCGTTCTCCTGATGAAGGAGCGAAGCTTTGGGGAAGAGAGTAAAGTGCCAACAGCCAGGCTGCAGGAGCGACGGAACCTGGGCAGAAGCTTCCTCACTGTAAAAGGACGACCGCTAACCACCGGTCTCCTGGGCAGCGCAACGATTAGCTAACTTTGAGGAGGCCTTGGATTGTTGGAAAAACCAAACTGGAGATCAGGTTAGAACAGAGGTGGGGAGGAATCTTGGAAGCTACTATTTCCTGGATGCTCGTGTCCCCCAAACCTAACCCCAGAGTGATGGTATGGGAAGGTGGGCATTCGGGGTGATTCGGTCATGCAGGTGCAGCCTCATGAAGGGGTCGGTGGCCTTATGAAAGACCCGGGAAGAGGACCCGGCGAAGGTGGCCGTGTCTGAACCAGGAGGCAGGCCCTCACCAGTCGCCCAGATTTTCTCCTGGCGCCTTGATCTTGGACTTTCTGGCTTCCCGAAGAGTGAGAAATATATACTGTTTATAAGTCACCCAGTTTGTGGCGTTCTGTTAAGGCAACTCAAACGAACAAAGACGAACACGTTTGGAGCAGCCATTGTTACTGGACAAGCTAGTTAAAGAAGGGAGTTGAAACTGAATACAGCCATGTCTGGCTCGCAATCCTACCTTAAGCAAAGCAGGCAAATGTCCATTCCTTCTGCCATTTTTTTTTTATTTTTATTTTTAAGTGTGAGACCAAGCCCCTTTCTTTGCACCTGAGGCTGCCGGGTGGACTCCTCAGTTACGGTTCTCACGCAACCACACCTGAGATGTGCCGTCTACCATTTTCAGACACTCTTTAACGGAGTCCAAGTTCATGGAGCAGTGCGAGTCCAAATGTTGTGGGATACCCAGTCCCACACGTGGGTCCTTGGCATCCGTGATAAAAAGAATTTTAACACGTGCCATTTAGGAACAAAAAGTAGGAATTTATTTAGGAAAATAATGGAAAGGGGAGAAATACATGTGAGCTGGCATCTTCCTGTCCTGATGCGCTTCCCAGGTCCCAAGAGAGCGAGGCGTGGTTTACTCCTTTTCTTTATAGGTTTTTAAGAGGGCTGGGCCCAGAAGAGGTCTGGACCTCTTCCTTCTTCAGGTATAGGTGGAAGGTGAGTAGGTGGTCCAAGCTGGGCCCACCTCTTTCTCAGGTTTTAAGATGGGCTTGGCTGTAAATTTCCAGTGTCCTGTTGCCCCTGGCTCTTAGGTGGGGGGCAGGGCCCAAGGTACTTCCAAACTTTGGGTGTAAATTTCCAGTGTCCTTTTGTTCTGACTTAGGTGGGGGTAGGGCTTTCAGGGATTAGGATGTGGGGCTTCTTTAGAAAAACTTCCAAGGGGTGGAGTTATCCCAAAACTCCAGATTTTAGAAAACTATATTTTCCTTTACCTCCCAATGTCTCCTTTCTGCCTAAATTATTCCTTCTATCCTACATCACAAAGACATTCGAGACTTACGGAACTCTCTCCTCCAATCCTTCATCATTGCTTTATCCATCCCTTATTAACCCGTCTCACTAATCGATTCATTTATTGGTAGAAAGAGCATGCATTTTAGTTTTCCTAGAAGCTACTTTCTCTTTGTAATCACTTTTTAATGGTTTGTGTAATGTTTAATTATAAAATTCCAATAGCCAGGCTGGCACCAACGCAACTGACTGGTGGGAAATGTGCAACCTGGCTGGCCTGTAGGGACAGAGGTTTCCAGAGTCCTACAGGGCAGGGAGCCAGGTGTGAGCACACAGCAGACCATGAGAAGCTGTCTCCATGTTTGAAAGGGATCAAGGGCTGGAGGTAGTCACTGAATACACAGAGACTAGAGGTGGGGAGGAGTGCTGAATCTCCAAACCCAGCCTTCAATATTCAGTGCTCACGTGATGCTGCCAATGTAGCGAAGCCCATAGAACGTCTGCAGGATGCTGTTTATAAAGGGCAGGCAGTGCCTGTTCTTTTTTATTATTATTATTATTATTATTATTATTATTATTATTATTATTATTTATTTTAAACATGCTAGCCCAGAACATTGATAATTGTATAAATATGTTGGAAGACTCATCTAGATAATGTAAAAATTAAAGGGGACATTAGTAAATATTTGCAGCTGGGCATGATGGCACACACCTGGAATCCCAGTACTTGGGAGGCTGAGACAGGAGCATCGCAGGTTGGAGGCCAGCCTCAACAACTTAGTGAGACTCTGAACAATTTAGCAAGACCCTGATTCACAATAAAAAATAAAAAAGGGCTGAGGGTGTAGTTTGGAGGTAGAATGCCCCTGGTTTCAATCACCAGTACCACAAAAATAAAATGAACAATAAACATAAGCTTCTATTAAAAAGAAATTTTCTTGTTTTGATCCATCGTGATCTTAAATTTAGCCAGTGTGGGGCAGTGCACCCCTGTCTGATTGTCCTCTCATTAGTCTTCCTTCCCCCACAATCATAATTAATAAAAAATTATATTGACCTTTTAAAAATTCTAACTTTTTGGAAAGTAGCGTCTTATACAATGTTGAGAATGTGAGGGTTTATTTTATTTTATTTTATTTTTGGGGTCACTGGGGACTGAACCCAGAGCCTTGCATATGCTATGCAAGTGCTCTACTACTGAGCTACATTGCCTTCCTTCCTTCCTTCATTTTCTCTCTCTCTCTCTCTCTCTCTCTCTCTCTCTCTCTCTCTCTCCCTCTCTCCCTCTCTCCTCTCTCTCTTTCTCTCACTCACTCACTCACTCACTCACTCACTCACTCACTCACTCACAAGGTCTTGCTAAGTTGCCTAGGCTGGCCTGAAACTTTCTTTTTTCCTTTGTTGTACTGAGGGTTAAACCCAGGGACATTCTGCCTCTGAACTACACCCCCAGCCTTTTTTATTTTTTGTTTTGAAACAGTCTTGCAGCCAGGCGTGGTGGCACACGCTTGTAATCCCAGCATTTGGGAGGCTGAGACCGGAGGATCCGGGTTCTCGGCCAGCATTAGCTACTTAGTGAGGCACTCCGCAACTTAGTGAGACCCTGTTTCAAAATAAAGAATAAAAAAATAGGGCTGGGGGTATAGCTCGGAGGTAGAATGCCCCTGAGTTCAATCGCCAGTACCACGAAAAGAAAAAAAGAATGAAACAGTCTTACTAGGTTGCTGAGGCTGGTCTTGAACCTGCAATCCTTCTGTCTCAGTCTCTCAAGTACTGGGACTACAAGTGTGTGCCACCATGCCCAGCTTGGCCTGAAACTTTCAATCCTCCTGCCTCAGGCTCCCAAGTAGCTGGGATTACAGGCGTGTACCACCACACCCAGCTCATTTCATTCTTTATTATAAAGATTCTCCTTTTCAAAAGTAATGGTGTTCTCATCATCCTGGCTGGTATGACAAACTAAATAAACATCTGTCTAAACATTCTTACCTTTTTAGGAAGAATATCAGTCTTTAAAAATTTAATTTTAAATCTCCTGCACATAAAACACTTTCATTTATGGGAACAAAGTTATACTCAAATGTCTTATCCAAACTTTATAAAATCTTCTGGAAGATATTCTTGTTTATTGCATATTATGTCTGTAACTTCTGGCCAACGGGGAAGGGGTGTATTTATGAAGACTATTCAATACATTTCATTGTACTGAAAAGCAAATTATAATTCTGGCAGGGATAGCAGACCATGGTGGTTGTAAGGAAAACAGCCTGGTGGTGCGGTGAGACAGGGGGTGTCTGGTTCATTCATTCTCTTCCCACACACCCTGCTTGTGTGAAAAGTTTTGTTGATATTCACATTATCATCTCAGAAATCTTGGCCGGCTCAAGAGGACTCGTCCCCTGATTGACATTTACTCTCTGCACCTTAGATGCTAGTCTGATGATGTCTGAAAAATATCCCCAAAGCATGTGAATTCCTAAGCTTCAGCTCACACCTTCCAAATAGAGAAACTGCCTGTCAGAATCCCCTAAAAATGTGAACCACAACAGCCCTGGTCCTGCTCCAACCGCTACCTTGGAATGTCTGTGACCAGAGGTCTGGAATGTGGTTTTGGTTTTCCAAAACTCCCCCTTCCCCCTCCCCCCATGATTCTGATTTGGGAAGGGCTTCAACTAGAAGATCTTATAAACCAGAGTTCTAAGCTGGACGTGGTGGTGGCACACGCCTGTTATCCCAGCACTTGGGAGGCTAAGACAGGAGGATTGCAGATTTGTGCCCGGCCTCAGCAACTTATCAAGGCCTTCCACAATTTAGTGAGACCCTGCTAAATAAAATATAAAATAAGGCTGAGGTGTAGCTTGGTAGAATGCCACTGGGTTCAGTTCCTGGAGCCACCCCAAAAACAAAACAACAAAAGGAAAACACAGAGTTTTAGTCCTTTTGGTATGTCCTAAGTGTATAACTACAGATGGTCCTTGACTTATAAGGGTTTGATTCAGGGGTTTTGAATGTTTCCATGCTGTGCAAACTACAGGCGTTTAGTGAAACACGTACTTCAGGCTTTGCATTTGCGTATTTCCCTGAGCTAGCCATCTGCAGTTCAATCCTTTCTGGCGACGCAGGACGACGGCTATAGGTAGCCACAGGTCTCAGGCAGCACCACGATCAAGAGAAGGAAAAACCAAGACTTCACAGCAAGCTGTGTGGCTAAGATGTTCATTAGGCCAGGCATGTTAAATGCATTGCTATGTTATTTTCCACTTGTGATGGGTTTATCAGGATGCAACCTGTTTTAGTCAGCTGCTTTTTTTTTTTTTTTCTTTTTTTGCCACTGTGACAAAAATCCCTACCTGATGAGAACAACTTAGAGAAGGAAAAGCTTATTTTGGCTCATGGTTTCAGAAGCGCAGTCCATGGTTTATCAACTCCAAGACAGACGTGGTGGCAGGGGACTGGAGGAAAGATGTTCCAGGTAGCCCAAACAAGAGAGAAAGAAAGAGAGAGAGAGAGAGAGAGAGAGAGAGAGAGGGCTCAATATCATAGTTACCAGCCGTAAGTCCATTCAGATTATTGATTCTTCAAGGGCTCTATCCACCAATGAGGTTGGAGCCCTGACTCCGTCATTTCACCTCTGAACATTTCTGCGCTGCCACACAGAGCTCTTCTGGGGCATTGCATAGCCAAGCCCTAACAGCCCCATCAAAGGCGGCGCACCTGTACTCGCTGCCCAGCTGGGACTCCCTTGATGTGGAAGAGCTGTGCCGAGCCTGCACCTGGCACCACGGGCCACAGGGAAGACGGCACCATCACGGAAGAGGGCTCCCATTCGACTCCACCATGAGGGACGGGCAGAGCAGCTGGAGGAGCAGAGAGCCAGGCAGCTAGCACAGAAGGTCAGCCCTGGTTCTACGGCCAGTCCCTCTGGGGCCGCCCTCCACGCCTTTTCCATTTCCAGCCTCAGTTTACCTCTTAGAGATTTCTTTCCCCCTTCAGCCACTGAATACTTTTTTATTTTTTCTTTCAATACTGGAGATTGAACCTAGGGGCATTCTACCTCTGAGCTCCACCCCCAGCCCTATTTTTTATTCTTTATTTTGAAACAGGGTCTCACTAAGTTGCGGAGTGCCTCACTAGGTAGCTGAGGCTGGCTGCGAACCTGGATCCTCCAGTCTCGGCCTCCCAAATCCTGGGATTACGAGCCTGTGCCTGACTCTTATTTTTTATTAATTTTGAAACTGTGTCTCACTAAGTTGCAGAGGGCCTCATTAAGTAGCTGAGGCTAGCCACAAACCCGGGATCCTCTTGTCTCAGTCTCCCAAGTACTGGGATGACAAGTGTGCACCACCACACCTGGCTCACACTGAATCCATTTTGACAAACAGCGATTATGTGTATATTTTTAAAATTTTATTTATTTATTTATTTATTTATTTATTTATTTATTTATTTATTTATTTTGTGGTACTGGGGATTGAACCCAGGAGCATTCTACCTCTAAGCTACAACCCCAGTCCTATTTTATAATTCTTTATTTTTGAAACAGGGTCTCACTAAGTTGCAGAGGGACTCATTAAGTAGCTGAGGCTGGCTTCCAACCCAGATCCTCTGATCTCAGCATCCCAAGTACTGGGATTACAAGCGTGTGCCACCACGCCTGGCTATATTTTTATTTTTAATTGGCACACAATAATTGTTCACATTTACGAGATTCAGTGTGATATTTTGCACATGCACATGATGGGTAATGATTATTCCAATCTGCACCTGCAAGACTCGAGCCAGCCTGGCGAAGCAGAGAGTTGCCTTGCATGGTTCCTCCAGGAAGCTCCAACTAGGGGAAGTCACATGGTTCTCCATCCCCGGCCGCCCACCACCGAGAACCTCCGTCCACACTGCGGAAGTTGCCCATCTGCCTCTGACCTTTCCAGCTGCGACTGGATCCCCAACCAAAAAGATCTGCAGACAGCAGGGTTCACGCTTGGTGCGGCCACCGTAATTCTCCATGGGGAGCCTCTCACTTGTGGAGTTTGGAGGAAAGAGCCTCAAAGAAGAAAGAGGGCTGGATGTGGTGGCACACACCCATCATCCCAGTAGAAGCCAGCCTCAGCAACTCAGTGAGGCTCTCCACAGCTTAGTGAGACCCCGCTTCATAATAAAAATAAAATCAGGCTGGGGGTGCGTCTTGGAGGTAGAATGCCCCTGAGTTCAATTCCCAGTACCAACAGAAAAGAAAATAGGTTTTAGAAAGTGACCTCTCAGCCAGATGTGGTGGCACACACTTGTAATCTCCAGATTTGGGAGGCTGAGACAGGAGGCTTGCAGGTTCCAGGCCAGCCTCAGCAACTTAGCAAGGCCTTCCACAGCTTAGTGAGATTCTATTTCTTTTTTCTTTTCTTTTCTTTCCTTTTTTTTTTGTGTGTGTGGTACTTTGAATTGAACACAGGGGCATTCTATCATTTCTGAGCTACACTCCCAGCTATATTTTATTTTTTATTTTAAAGCAGGGTCTCACTAAGTTGCTAAGACTGGCCTCAAAGCTGCGATCCTCCTGTCTCAGCCTCCTAAGAACTGGGCTAACAAGTGTGTGCCATGATGCCTGGCTGTGAGACCTTATTTCTAAACAAACAAACAAACACAGGGCTGAATAGGATTGGGGGTGTAGCTCAGAGGTAGAATGACCCTGGGTTCAATCCCCACTACCATACGAAAGAAGGAAGGAAGGAGAGGGAGGAAGGGGAGGGAGGGAAAGGAAAGGAAAGGAAGAAGGAGAGAGAAAGAAAGAAAAAGAAGAAGAAAAAGCAAAAGCAAGCAAGCTCCCCCTCCGGTGTAAGTGGGGCTGGAGTCCTGCTGTCCCCTTGACTGCCAGAGGCCAAGTGGGAGGAGGGTAGAGGGGGGACTGGTTGTGCTCCCCAAGCCCCAGGCACCCCAATACCCTGCATGCCCATGGTCTCTCACAGCTGAATGGGTTTGGTTTTGTTTCTATTTTGTAAAAAAGAAAAGAAAAAAACCTCCAAGCCCCACCATAAGGATGTTCAGCAGTGAGACATAGTACACTCATTCCACAGTTCATCTCTCCTCTGCTTCTCTTTTAGTCACTGCTGACATGTTTTACAAGACTTGGCTTCAGAGCGAGCCAGTTGAAGCCGCCGGTGCCTAGTGTGGGAAGCCAGTTCCTCTCTGGTTTCCTGTCGCCTCCGTTTCCTCCCACCGGCCTCCTGCCCCGTTAGGAACCTGGGCTTTCGAGTCCGGTGTAATCAGGCCTCTTTCCTGCCTAGCTGTCAGGTTTGTCTGTGCTGCACTCTTGGCAAGCACGGGTGCAGGAGCCCAGAGCAAGGTATCCCGCTGCAGAGGGCACGGGAGCTCTGGAACGGGCAGGGACAGCCTCACCTCTAGGTAGAAGTTCCTGCTGCCAACCTGAGGGTAAAAACCACATGAAGCCCAGGTTCAATGCCCTCTGCATTCGGGGTCACCCAGGAATGCCCGTGTCCAGAGGGGAGGTGGCTGCCTGTCCTCCTGGAGGGGCCCCCGGTCCTGCTGGGACTGAGGTCTCTTCTGTCCTAAACTTCCATGATGCGCAAGCAGGTGAAAGACACTTTGAGTTCTAGAGGAGTCAGGGAAGGAATGACTTGACTTAAAGGGTCTCTCTGGTTCTTTTGCGGGGATAAAGAAGTTGTGGTAGGAGGTGGAAAGGCCAGAACTCAGAGGGGACGTGGGCCGCACCTCCCGAGGGATCAACCGTCGGGATTTCTTTGAGCCTTTCTTTACGGCATGTGGCACTCATTAAAATATGGTCTAGGTGTAACTGTTTTATTTTTTTACTTTTCTGAGATGAAGTGCATGACTTTCATCCATTCCAATGCTCACAAAGGAGCTAAGCATTGAGACCACAGGCACGCAGCTCTGGGGACAGTATCTGGGAGGAGATATAGTGTTTCTTTTTCTTCTTTCTTTTTTGTATGTGTGTGTGGTATTGGGGATGGAACACAGTGGCAGTCTACCTCTGAGCTTACACCCCCAGCCCAATTTTATTCTTTTATTTTGAAACACAGTCTCACTAAGTTGCAGAGGGCCTCACTAAGTAACTGAGACTGGCTGTGAACCTGTGATCCTCCTGTCTCAGTCTTCCGAGTACTGGGATTATAAGCACGCACCGCCAAACCTGGCTGAAATAGTGTTTCTGAAGCCTTAGGACTTGAAACCTGACCTGTAGGATCGAAGCCAGTGCCCCACACCTGCAACCTTAAATCTTTGGCCTTTAAAAAAAAAATTGTTTTCTTTCTTTTTGGTACTGGGAATTGAACCCAAGGGCATCTACCTCTGAGCTACATCTCCAGCCTTTTTAATTTTATCTTATTTTTTGTGGTGCTGTGGATTGAATCCAGGGGTATTCTACCTCTGAGCTACACTCTCAACCCTATTTTATTTTTCATCTTGAAACAGCATTCTGCTTAGTTGCTAAGGGTCTCCCTAAGTTGCTGAGGCCAGCCTCAAACCTGCAATCTTCCTGTCTCAGCCTCCCAAGTACTGAGATTAAAGGCATGTGCTACCATGCCCAGCTGGCCTTAAATTTAAACCAGATTCCTTTAAATCGGGCAACAATATCCACACTATGGAAAGTCAGAAAGGCTTTAAGATGTAAAACACAGGACTTATTTATAGTAAAAACAGCTAACTTTCACTGAGTGGCTATTATGTGCCAGGTTAACTCTTCACAACCCTAGAGTAGCTACTTTAATTATCTCTGTTCAATTATCTCCAATTCTGACTTGGCTGAGGTCATTTAGTTGCTAATTGGTAGAATGGACTAAATGGTAGTGTCTAAAGCCTGCCTCTCTTAACTGTGATGCTATTGCTAATTATAAGAGAACCTAGTTGTATTGAAACATAATTATCATGTTACATTATTTTAGCCCACATCATTGAATGCTGACTTGCTACGTCTCAGGCAAGACTGAGACATAGACTTCTTTCAATCCCATTAGCAAGCAGCAAGAGAGGTTCAACAGAATCCTGGTCTTCCGATCGAGCCCTCCCTCGCTCGGTGGCTCGGGAAGGCTGTGGGCCTTGCCCAGGGTTGCAGAGCAGGATAGTGCTGGAGGTAGGTGCACACCCAGAGTCTGACCCTGGAGTCCCAGGGCCCGGCAGCCAGGCTAATCTCATAATCAGTTAACCACCGCCTTCCTGCTCAGCCCATGTTTGTTTGAACCCTTATACATTTCCGTGACCGTGTACTTGCAGTGAATAAATAAAATTTCACATCTTGGGCCCCAGGAATTCAAATGGCCTGTGTGGAAGGTCAAACTCATTGCTTTGGCCCAGGTAGCTTCACACATGATTTATTACCCAGAAGGGCTCTCAACAAATAGAACTGGATCATAAATATATAGATTGTTCACAAACCTTCTAGTTGTCTTTCTATGCTGTAGGTATTAGCTGAAATATATCTGCCTTTAATTTATACTATTCTAGCCAATCTGGATTGACATTTTAGTTAGATCACTAGGCTATACCCTGCTCCCTAAAGAAAAGGACTTCTTTCTTTCTTTTCTGGTACTGGGGATTGAACCCAGGGGAATTCTATCTCCAAGTTACACACCCAGCCTTATTTTGTTCTTATTTTTTATTTTGAAACAGGGCCTCACTAACTTGCTGAAGCTGGACTCGAACCTGCGATCCTCCTGTCTCGGTCTGCTAAGTCCTAGATTACAGGTGTGCACCACCATGCCTCCTTTGGTTTGACTTGGCTTCAGTTAACGTGGCCTCTCTGTTCATGTGAAAAAGGGATGAAGTCTAGAGCCCCAGTATTCCAGCACTTTGTGTTCACGATGTTTTGCTGAGGCTCTGCAAACAGCTGCTTCTGGGTGTTACAGAACCAGGGGACAATTTCATGGTGCCACGAGCTCTTGGTCTGCCTCTTAGAGGGTTCATTCAGGCAGTATTTATAATCACTTTTTTTTTTTTTTTTGCAGTACTGGGGATTGAACTCAGGGGTATTCTACCTCTGAGCTATACCCCAGCCCTATTTTTTATTCTTTATTTTGAAACCGAGTCTCACTAAGTTGCAGGGTGCCTCATTAGGTAGCTGAGGCTGGCCGCGAACCCGGATCCTCTGGTCTCAGCCTCCTGAATGCTGGGATTACAAGCGTGTGCCACCACGCCTGGCTTACAGTCACTTTTGCTGCCTAAGCTGCTGCCCCAAACTCAGTGATTTCAGATGACCCCCACGCATTTTGTGGGTTGGGAATTTGGAAGAAGCACAGCAGAGGTCATTCTTCATTTCACAATGACTGAGGCCTCACCTGAGAAGACGCAGAGGCTGGGAGTAACTGGATAGCTGGAGGCTGACGTCATCTCATATGCGTCTTAGTGCCCGAGTGCTTGCCTACTGATGAGAACAAATAGCTTCAGTATCCAAAGAGGAAGGAAGAAAGAGAGGGAGGGAGGGAGGGAAGGAAGGAAGGAAAGAAAGAGAGAGAGAAAGATAGTAAAATCTCTGCGGGAAGCCAGGCGTGGTGGCGCACGCTTGTAATCCCAGCATTCGGGAGGCTGAGACCAGAGGATCTGGGTTCGCGGCCAGCCTCAGCTATCTAGTGAGACCCTGTTTCAAAAAATAAATAAAAAATAGGGCTAGGGGTGTAGCTCAGAGGTAGAACGTCCCTGAGTTCAATCCCTAGTACCGCAAAAAAAAAAAAAAATCTCTGCGGGAAAGCTGACTTCCCTGCTTTCTGGTTCGTGCCAGGCGCTTTGTGAAAGCTCATAGGAAGAAGCAGAACGAGGGTTCTGGAAATTGGCTAATGAAGCCCTCAGATACATATAGTAAGTACGTATAGTAAGTACCAGACCGAGAAATAGGCTAAAGTGATAATTATGCTAAAGGTGTGTGTGTGTGTGTGTGTGTGTGTGCGTGTGTGTGTTATGGTATTGAGGATAAAACCGAGGGGCATGCTACCACTGAGCTACATCACCAGCCCTTTTTATTTTTTATTTTGAGACAAGACCTCACAACATTGCCCAGGCTGGTCTCGAATTTGCAATCCTCCGGCCTCAGCTTCCCGAGTTGTTGGGATTTCAAGCATGCACCACTAACACCCAGCTTAAGTTATATTTTTTAAGAATATACTGATTTCTGTAGTTTCTATTTGCCCATGATCCCACCCCCCTTCTTGGTTGCAGACTGGCCTGTCTGGTTTTGGAACTGTCAACCCCCTACCTGGGGCTGCTAACCCCAGGGCCTGTGCGTGACTCTCATCACCTTGGCTCGTGATTCAACTGGCTTCCTGCAATGACTGGTTTCAAATGTGTGCATGCAGGTGTGTGTGTGTGTGTGTGTGTGTGTGTGTGTGTGTGTGTGTGTGAATGAGTTTGAGAGCCAGAATCTGTTCTTGGGGATTACCAGAGCTGCTGGGAGAGAGAGAACATCTTCTTTTTTTTTTTTTTAAATAATGTGTGCAAAGGATCACATGAGCCTGGTAGAGAGAGACAGAGACATAGATAGTGACGACGGAGGGAGGCACTGACGTGGTATTTTCTGAGCCACTGTGAAACAGATATCTCTGGAGCTAGGTTACCCCTGGACTTCCCAGGCAACTGAATTAAGAATTTCCTCTTACAAACTTTATTCATTCATTTATTTATTGGTACTGGGTATCGACTCAGGGGTGTTTTACATCTGAGCTACACCCCAGACCTATTTTATTTTTTATCTTAAAGCATGGTCTAGCTATGTTGCTGAGGGTCTCACTAAGTTGTTGAGGCTGGCCTCGAACCTATGATACTCCTGCCTCAGCCTCCCAAGTATTAGGATGTTACAGGTGTGTGCCACCATGGCCAACTGTTGAATTCATTTTGTGTGTGTGTGTGTGTGTGTGTGTGTGTGTGTGTGTGTGTGTGTGATGCTGGGGATTTAACCCATGGGCATTCTACCTCTCAGCTATACCCCCAGTTCTATTTTATTTTAATTTGGAAACAGGGTCTCGCTAAGCTTCTGAGAGCCTTGCTAAATTGCTGAGGCTGGCTTTGAACCTGCAATCTTCCTGTCTCAGCCTGAGATTACAGGTGTATTCCACCATGCCCAGCTTATGAATCCCCCCTTTTTTTTTGAGGTACTGGAAATTGAACCCAGGAGCATTCTACCTCCCGGCTATACCCTCAGCCCTATTTTATTTTTTATTTTGAAACAGGGTCTCACTAAGTTGTGGAGAGCCTCACTAAGTAGCTGAGGCTGACCATGAACCCGGATCCTCTGGTCTCAGCCTCCTAAGTAGTGGGATTACAAGCCTGCGCCACCACGCCTGGCTGTGAATTCCCTTTTTAAGGCAGAATAGTTCCAACTGGGAATCTGTCGCTTGTGACCATGAGGTCCTGTCTTACACATTAGGATACAAGCAACACCCCACAGAAGACTCTTCCAAGTCTTCTGCCCTCATCGTGGCCTCCTGGGTGGTAGGGCTCCTGGTGTGGATGGTGGTCCACACCAGGGCTTGCCTAGATCCTAGCCCCTCGTGGGCCTGGAGCTCGCCTGGACAGAGAGGCCGGCAGCAGTGAATCCTCTGGCGATTCATGCGACTTGACAATGTCTGATGGCCTTTAGGGATGAACCAATCGCAACGCACGCCCCTTGCATCAGGAGCCGGACTGTGGAAGGCTTGCATCCCAGAACAGAGGTGTCTACAGCGACAGGAGACGGCTTTCGAATACTGCCCTCCTGAAAAAATGGAAACTTCCTTGGTTTTTCTCTGCTACAGACACTCCCGTTCGTAGCTATGTTTGTGTGTGTGTGTGTTACTGGGGATTGAACCCAGAGGCATTTTACCTTCGAGCTACATCCCCAGCCCGATTTTTTATTCTTTATTTTGAAACAGGATCTCACTAAGTTGCAGAGTGCCTCACTAAGTAGCTGAGGCTGGCGGCGAACCCAGATCCTCCGGTCTCAGCCTCCCAAATGCTGGGATTACAAGTGTGCGCCACCACGCCCGGCCGTAGCTATTATTTTTAAGATGTTTTAAATTTTCTGTACTGAGATCTCAGCCCTGCCCTTGAGCATGATGTGCCACAGAGCCCAGAGCCCTGCCAGCTCCCCGGCTTGTATCATTAAATCTCACTATTTGAAGAGACTTGTGTTTGAGGGAGGCATATGTATTTTTGTGCTTTTTTTATTGACTTTTTTATTTTTTTATTTTTTTATTTTTTTGCAGTACTGGAGATTGAACCCAGCAGCATTCTACCTCTGAGCTACATCTTCGGCCCATTTTTTAAATCTTTATTTTGAAACAGGGTCTTACTAAGTTGCAGAGGGCCTCACTAAGTAGCTGAGGCTGGCCTCAAACCTGCAATCCTCCTGTCTCAGCCTCCCAAGTCCTGGGATAACAAGCGTCCACCACCATGCCCGGCTCTACCTCTTAAGACCACATTATTTTTAAAAAGCTTGCGACAATAACAAAACCCCTGAACCTCCTGCTCTAAGATTTCAACTCTTCTGACTGTGTTCTTATGGTATTTTTTTTCTATTTCTAAGTAATATGCCCTTTCTATGCTTTATCATTTTAGACCTTATCTTGTGACTTCCTGTTACAGTAGATGAGACAATGTCTCTGCTACTCTTCCCCCCGTGCATCTTTATCTCTGCCCATCCCCTCAATATGATGTGTCACAATTTTTAATTCTTATTATGACTATGTCAGCATCGCTCACTGTTGATCCAAGAAGTGAAATATAATGTACGTTTCCCTTCTCGTTCAACTGTTTGTTCCTCCTGGAGTTCATTGTCTCATTTTGTCGCCTGGGTGGATATTTTCTATGTACCCATATTTAACTTCTCTTCCACGAGGGCCATCAAGTTTTCCAGATGCTCAGCATATTATTTCCCAAATGCTCAAAATACACTAATGAACAGTCATTCCATTTTTCTCCCCAGAGCTCTCCCTTCTACAGCCCTCAGGTTTCCTGTGTCTATCTCAGCTAATTGCTGCCCCAGCTTGCTGCACAGCTGTCATCTACACATGACATTGTCTGCGGTGTTTATTTTTTTTATTTTTTTGCGGTACTGGGAATGGAATCCAGGGACATTCGACCTCCGAGCTCCACCCCCAACCCCATTTTTTTATTCTTTATTTTGAAACAGGGTCTCACTAAGTTGTGGAAGGCCTCACTAAGTAGCTGAGGTTGGCCACGAACTCGGACCCTCCTGTCTCAGCCTCCCAAGTATTGGGGTTACAAGTGTGAGACATTACGCCCAGCTCCCGGGCCTATTTTTTTTTTTCTGGTACTGGGGATTGAACCCAGGGGCATTCTACCTCCAAGCTACACCCCCAGCCCTATTTTGTATTCTTTATTTTGAAACAAGGTCTCACTAAGTTGTGGAGGACCTCACTAAGTAGCTGAGGCTGGCCGAGAACCTGGATCCTCTGGTCTCAACCTCCCAAGTACTGGTATTATAAGCATGCGCTACTACGCCTGGCTGTCTGTAGTGTTTTCAAGCTTATCTGTCTCTCCTTGCATTACTGGGATCAGCCTGGTTCCACGCTCCGCTCCTTACAGTAGGATGACTGTGGCCATTTTGACCAAAGATCCTCCCTGACGACCAACTCTTGCAAAAAAGTGACTTCTCTTATGATGTCCATACACCAACCACAGGGAAAGTTCCATTGGGCTCTGTGTGGGTCATTGACCCCATCTTGACAGGAACTTACAGAGGCACTCTGAGAGTTCTTGTGATTGGCAACCCCTTTAAGAAGACACAGTGCCACGCACAGTGGCACATACCTGTAATCCCAGTACTTGGGAGGCTGAGACAGGAGGATTGCAGGTTCAATGCCAGTCTCAGCAACTTAGCAAGATGCTCAGCAACTTAGTGAGATCCTGATTCAAAAACAAAAAATAGAGCTGGACATGGTGGTGCGTGCTTGCAATCCCAGTACTTGGGGGCTGAGACCTCCTCCTCCTCCTTCTCCTCCTTCTTATTCTTCTTTTTTGTAGCACTGGGATTGAACCCAGAAGCATTCTACCTTCAAGCTACACCCCCAGCCCAATTTTATTTCTTATTTGGAAACAGGGTCTCACTGGGTTGATGAGAGTCTCACTACTTGCTGAGGCTCTCCTCGATTCTGTGATCCTCCTATCTCAGTCTCCCAAGTACTGGGATTACAAGAGTGTGTCACCACGCCCGGCTATGTCTTCAATTTCTAAGAACTCTTTCAGGTCTTCTGGCTGACCCACTTCAAAACATGATTGATCTCCATGCCTCAGTTCCACCTGTAAAATGAGGACCAGAATGTCACCTACTTCGTGAGAATTAAAAGACATGATTCACGTTGAGCTCTGAGGCGTGCCAGGAATATAATAAGATTATTAGCTATGAGCCGGGCGTGGTGGCGCACGCTTGTAATCCCAGCATTTGGGAGGCTGAGACTGGAGGATCTGGGTTCTTGGCCAGCCTCAGCTACCTAGTGAGGCACTCTGCAACTTAGTGAGACCCTGTTTCAAAATAAAGAATAAGAAATAGGGCTGGGGGTATAGCTCAGAGGTAGAATGCCCCTGAGTTCAATCCCTAGTACCACACACACACACACACAAAGATTATTAGCTATTTTTCTCGTCGGTTTTCTCTATAGTGGGACTTTAGGGTGGAAACATTTTCTGTCCACTCAGTCACTCCTTCATTTACCTTACCTCATCCAAAAATGTGTTGTACTAGTGTACTGCTTTGATCATTTTAGAATAGAAAAGGTGAACCAGGCATGGTGGAATACACCTGTAATCCCAGTACTTGGGAGACTGAGGCAGGAGGATCACAGGTTCAAGGACAGCCTGAGCAATTCCTTAGTGAGGGCCTCAGCAACTTCATGAGACCCTGTTTCAAAGTAAAAAAAAAAAAAAAAAAATAGGGCTGGGGTTATAGCTCAGAGGTAGAATGCCCCTGAATTCAATCCCCAGTTAAAAAAAAAAAAAAAAAAAAAACCAAAAAAAGAAAATGTGATCAATATGCTCAGGCAATCTGCCACAGTTAATGACTATCTACCAGCTTTTTAACTATCAGCAATTTTGTTTACTTTTATTTTGTTTTATCTAATCCTTGACTTTTTTTTTTCCCTGTGGTACAGGGGTTTGAACCCAGGGGCATTCTACCTTTGAACTACACCCCCATCCCTATTTTATTTTTATTTTGAAACAGAGTCTCACTAAGTTGCAGAAGGCCTGGCTAAGTTGCTGAGACTGGCCGAGAACCCGTGATCCTCCTGTCTCAGCCTAAGTACTAGGATTACAAGCCTGTGCCACTAAGCCTAGCTCCATCCTTGACATTTCTAAAAGGCTCATACTTAACTGTCCCAGCCTTCTCTTTTTCATCAGTAAAGCACTAATAATCATACGTACAATCCCCAGCATGGCATCTGAAAACCAGAAAGGGCTGAGTATCTGTGCCCCGGCCCTCTTTGTTATCCAAATGCATCTCATGATAGCTGGCTCTTGGGAACCGCTACATAAGCATCATTCGTAAGCTGGATGGTGGAGCAGGGCATTTTCTCCCATGTGCTAAGAAAGATCTCAACGAACAGGTAAGATTTTCATAGGATGAATGATGGCAGAGACAGCTGGCAAGGCTGTGTAAGGACACCTGTCGGATGGTCCAGCAGCAAGCCATCGTGTAAGGTAGCAGCAAAGGTTTCCCTGTCGGTGTGTTGTCTAGAAAAAGTAAATCACCGCGACCTGGTAACGTCTCCTGAGAGCGCAAGTCAGGCGCTCATCCATCCATTTGTTGATTCCACAAGTCTTCACTGAGAGATTGCAACACGCCAGGCGCCGGAGGGTCTTGGTGAACAAGACAGATGAAATTTATGCTTCCCCGAGCTACCATGGTCAAACCAGCTGGGTGCAGTGGTGGGAGGCCAAGACAGGAGGATTGCAGGTTGGAGGCCAGCTGCAGCAATTTAGCCAAGACCCTCGACGACTTAGTGAAACCCTGTTTCAAAATAAAATATAGGGTTGGGGATGTTATCTCAGAGGTAGAATGCCCTTGGGTTTACTACCCCACATTAAAAAAAAAAAAAAATTACTCTGAAAAATATTTACGAACAGAAAAAATACTAGAGGAATAAACCTCCAATATTAACACACTCCCTGCCTGGATTCACTTTTAAAGATGGGGTGGGGCGGGATAGACAAGCCACAATGGCAAAATGGCTGCTATTTGTTCCTCTTTGGCTAAATATTAAAAATATGCTATTTGGTGGATTAGAGTTCAAGCCCAGCAAAATTTCTACAAGACTTGAGAGACTGCTGCTCTCCAAATGTTTTTGCTTAATCACCAGATTGTTTGGCAGCACGCCTTGTCATTTGTACATGTTATGTGGCCGGGCGCTCACTGGCCCTGCCATCTTAGCCGGCTCACCAGGCACGAAAGAGGAAGTGGAATTTGCCATGGAAGGCAAATTCATTGACAAGGACATCTGCATACGGAGTCTCCTGGTGGAGGAAGGAGAGGTGTCTCGGCTCAGACTGGAGAGGACATGGGCAGGGAACCCCAGAAGAAAGGCTTAATACCTCTTAAATACAGAGCAGCCACCGGAATTTGTGCAGGAGACAGATTATTGTTCTTGCAGGCTGGGAGCTCACGGTCAAGCATGGAGAGAGACCAGGACTCAGACAAGTACCTGGGAAGGAACTGAGTGTGGCGGGAAGATTGGAATGATCTAAGAGGGCAGAGAAGCCAGGTGGGAACTCATCTTCCAAGGTCCAGAATTGCTTCCCTAAGGAGGGCAGGTGAAACTGGAGGGAACAGGGGGAATCAGCCGGGCAAGGCGAAAGGAAAGCAGAGCCCAGGTCATGCAGACACCAAGGCTGAAGACCAGAGATGGGGAGCAGGGAGTGAGCGCAGCTCTATGCAAACTGCAGCCAGGACAGGTGTCAGGAATTTGGGGAAGCGCAAAGCCATCTAATTTGCTAAAAATGAAAAAAAAAAGGAAATAGTGCATTCTTGTCTGGGCCTCCACAAAAATCATGAAGTTCCTTGCACGCACCACCCCCGCATCTTTTAGTTCCCTCTTGGGCTCTAAGCTGATCTTTTCCCTCTAGCCAGCTCTTAAGCTCTCCCCGATTGCAACATCTGCTTCTAGAAAGAGCCAAGGCGTGTTGACACTAAGATATAAATGACCAATAGCATACTGTTGACATTTTGTCAACCGATTATTTTACACATTCAAGACACATTTTATAATTATAATAATAATAATAATTATTATTATTATTATTTTGGTGTGTGTGTGGGGGGGGTTCTGGGGATTGAATCCAGGGGCATTCTATCTCCGAGCTACACCCCCAGCCCTGTTTTATTCTTATTTTGAAACAGGGTCTCACTAGGTTGCTGAGGCTGTCCTTGAGCCTGAGATCCTCCTGCCTCAGCCTCCAAAGCACTGGGATTATAAGTGTGTGCCACCACACCCTGTTTATAATTATTTTATTATTAATAAAATTCAAAACACCTTTTACAATTATTATTATTACTGGTAGCAGTAGTAGTAGTAGTAGTAGTACTAGGGATTAAACTCAGGGGTTTTTACTTCCGAGCTATACTTCTAGCCCTATTTTATTTTTTATTTTGAAACTGGGTCTCACTAAGTTACTGAGGCTGGCCTGAAACCTGTGATCCTCCTTTCTCAGCTTCCCAAGTACTGGGATTATAGGCACGTGCACTGCACTCAGCTAAACCTCCTTCTTTTCCTCCTCCTCCTCCTTCACCCCTAGCCCTGCTTTTATTTTTTTCTTTAAACAGGATCTCACTAGATTATAGAAAGCCTTGCTAAGTTGCTGAGGCTGGCTGCAAACCCGTGATTCTCCTGTCTCAGCCTCCCAAGAACTGGTATTATAACCATGTGCCACCACACCTGGCTGACATAATGTTTTAAAGACAATGAACAAAAGACTTGCATAGACATTTCTCCAAGGAAATTATGCAAATGGTTAATAAGCACTTAAAAGATGCTTAAAGCTGGGTGTGGTGGCATATATCTGTTACTCTAGTAGTTGGGAGGCAAAAACAGGAGGATCGCAGATTTGAGGACAGCCTCAGCAACCTAGCAAGACTCTCAGCAACCTAGTGAAACCTTGTTTTCAAAACAAAAAATAAAAAAGGCTGTGGGTGTAGCTCAGAGGTAGAATTCCCCTGGGTTTAATTCTAATACTACTACAAGGGAAGGAAGGAAGGAAGGAAGGAAGGAAGGAAGGAAGGAAGGGAGGGAGGGAGGGAGGGAGGGAGGGAGGGAGGGAGGGAGGGAGGGGAGGGGAGAGGAAAGAAAGGAAGGAAGGAAGGAAGGAAGGAAGGAAGGAAGGGAAGGAAGGAAGGAAAGGAAGGAAAAAAGGAAGGAAGGAAGGAAGGAAGGAAGGAAGAAAGGAAGGAAGGAAGGAAGGAAGGAAGGACAAACAGACCAGCCCAAACCATAGTTAGGTTGCCTGTTACCAAAAAAAAATCACAGAAAATAGCTGGTTCTGGTGGTGCATGCCTTTAATCCCAGTACTTGGGAGGCTAAGACTAGAGAATCATGGGTTGGAGGCCAGCCTCAGCAACTTAATGGGAACTTCATCAACTTAGTGTGACCCTGCTTCAAAATAAAAAATAAAAAGGGCTGGGGTTGTAGCTAGATGTAGAACACCTTGAGTTCTATCCCCAGACCCCCTCTCAAAAAAAAAATTATAGAAAATAAGAAGTATAGGCTATGGGTGTAGCTCAATGGTACACTGTTTGCTGAGTATGTATGAGGCTCTAGGTTCAACGCCCAGCACCGACAGCAAATAATAATGGTGAGTGTAGGAGGAGAAACGGAGGAAGTGAAACCCTTCTACATTGCTGGCGGGAATGTTTCCCACTATGGAAAATAATATTATGGTTCCTCAAAAAGTTAAGCATAAAATTACTATATGGTCTGATAATCCCATTTCTGGGTATACATCTCCAAAAGGAGTGAAAGCAGAATCAAACAAATGTGTGTACATCCATGATGTGCAGAGCAGCTTTATTTATAGCCAAAGGATGGAAGGAATATAAGTATCCATCAACAGATGAATGAATGAATGAATGAATGAATGAATGAATGAAGAACAAAATGTGGTATATACACAGAACAGGATAGTATTCACCCTTAAAAAGGACATTCTGACACATGCTCCAACAGGAACAGTAAAGACGTTATGCTAAGTGAAATAAGCCAGTCACAAAAGAATGAATACTGTATTTCACTTCCATGAGGTATCTAGTCACATGCAGAGACAACACACAGAACAGTGGATGCCAGAGGCTGCAGGGAAGACGAAACAGTTAGTGCTTAGTGGGTAAGGAGTTTCTGTTTGCCAAGAAGAAAAGCATTCCAGAAGCCGATGGCTAGTGATAGTAGCATGACTGTGAACGTAGCACACTTTACAAGTGGCAAAAACAGTATGTTTGTGTGTTTTGCCACACATACGCCTATAAAGACGGCAGACTTGGATAAGGACAGTTGGCTGGGAGCGGAGGCTAGCCGGCTCCACCATTCTCAGCGGGAGGGCGAATCACAGGTCCACGGTTTCATGCAGGGAATATCGCCTAAATCTGTTCCAGGTGCCAGGCTCCATTTTTGGAATGCAAATTGGAATGATTGATCCGGCTTCTCCCTTTGCACAGTTCCTATTAGAGGAAGCTGTTTAGCGGGTGGTCAGTCTACCAAGGGGGCTCTCAAAAGGAATGAAGATTATAGTGATCACCCAGACAAAGGCCACCGATCTCATATCCACTGTCAACGTGTCCTAGCCTGAGGCTGCCCAGGAAATATGTGAGGGAGCCCTGAGTGAAATCAGGGGTTGAACAAACACAGCCATGGAAAGTATGCTTGCAAAGTCTTCAGTGGTTCAGATATTCACATTCTGTTTTCAGGGCTGAAATGCTCAAGAAAACCTATGAAAATAAAAATTCCACGCCAGGCATGGTGGCGCACACTTGTCATCCCAGTACTTGGGAGGCTGAGATAGGAGGATTGCAGGTTTGCAGCCAGCCTCAGCTACTTAGTGAGGCCCTCCACAACTTAGACCCTGTTTCAAAAATAAAGAATAAAAAATAGGGCTAGGGGTGCAGCTCAGAGGTAGAATGCCCCTGGGTTCAATCCCCAGTACCAAAAAAAAAAAAAACAACAAAAAACCCCTCCATTAAATACATGGTGGGAATTACTGACCAGGTCCCTGCCCTCCATGCATGTCACCAGAGGGTTCCCCATCTTTGCCCCTGGCAAAGCTTCTGAAAGCTCCACAGTCATGGTCCTGTGGCTCTGGACGCCCCGCTAGGCGCCGCCTTTGTTTTTGGTAGTTCTCAGGTGGGGATTTTGGTGAGTGTGATTTGTGTAAACATTTCAGCTCTTGCTACCAAGGTCTTCCTGAGCTAAATCTTTGGCTAGCCTCACACCATACTCTCAGCGAACCCATTCATAAATGTTGAAGCTCTAAGCTAGGTACTAGGAATGAGAGGTCAGAGTTCTTGCCCAAAGTAATCACAATCTCTTTTTTTTTTGCGGTACTGGGGATTGAACCCAGGGGCATTCTACCTCTGAGCTACACCCCTAGCCCTATTTTTATTCTTTATTTTTGAAACAGGATCTCACTAAGTTGCGGAGAGCCTCACTAAGTAGCTGAGGCTGGCCTCGAACCTGTGATCCTCCTGTTTCAGCCTCCCAAGTACTGGGATTACAAGTGTGTGTCACCATCCCCAGCACAATCTCTTTTTTAAAAAAGAAAAGAAAATCAATAGGCTGGTAATTGTTAAG